>JAPWTK010000602.1:92500-243041 GCA_029963805.1 Aromia moschata
AAGTTGTTTGATGTCATATGGTTCGTATTCTACGCAAGTGAAATTCGTAAGCCGTAATGTTACTATATTATATAGTAATTAGTGGGATAGGTAAATTTTAAAAAAAAATAATTTTAAGAAATATTTATTAAAAAATATTTTTTTTTTTAAAAATAAATAAATAAAAATAAATAATAATAAATAAAAAATAAAAGTACGTTGTATTCTAAATTATTATATAATTTTTTATAATTTTATATATTTATTTTAAAAACAAAAAAATTTACTAAAAAAAAAAATTAGTAAAATTTGATATCATAAAATTTGATATAAAATACTAATCTAATTACAAAGTTACCTATTATTACCGAACGCATTGTTGTTGGGAGGCTATTGTCCTTGAGATGTTGAGGTTCTCGTGTCAACTGGGACTTCTAGTCCAACCAAAACGAACGTACACATGCTGAAACCAGGAGAGAGTGGCAAACTTGGCACCTTCTTTTCAATATCATCGTACAAGTATGACCCTGACTACATTATTTTTGCTCACTCCTCCTGTTGTGACATAACATCAGTTCCTTTTGGACATGGCAAGACTAAACTATGTCTACTCCTTGAAAACAACCCTGCATGAAATGAGGCGGCACTACTTTTTATGAGATATCAGCATGAACAGCCCAAGTTAGCAGAGCAGGGAAAGCTATTTTTATAGCATTGTATGGCATCGGTGCAGTCACAGAGCAATTACATTGACAAGAAGAGGTATCAGCAATTCAACAAGATCATAGATTTTTCAAAAAAAAATTAAAATTTCGGAAAAATTTTTTTTTAATTGTTTATTATCCATTATTATTTGTTATGTCTAATCTCATGAATATATTTATTTAACTACATAAATCTAAGATATTATGTCATAATAGTAACTTTTTTATATTAGATGGCCAATTTGTCATGTTACACACACGAGTTCTCGTCACAATTTTTTTCCTTTTCTTTTTAATATTTTCCATCGCAAAATTTCCTAATCACTTTCTACCGTGAATGCTAGGTGAATACTGGTAGCCACCTTGGCACTTTATTTGAATAAAAGTGCCACATTAGCGACATAAGAACAGATCTAAGTTATTGAAAAATATAACACTATTGTTATTGCGACTTTTTATTATTATTTTTCTTTTCATGAACGAATTTCTAAATGCAATTATTTCCTTCCGGGATCGTTACATGGCTGGTAGTTGAAAGGGCCATTACAGTGACAGAAAAATTCTAAAATATCTAAAAAATAATAACGTGTGTGTTATAAAACAAGGTTTTCTTATTTTTGCGTTTCGTTTGAAAACTTTTCCCAGTGGAGTTTCTTTACTGTCATTATCAGTGGATTAGTCGCAGTTTTGAAATTATAATTCAATACATCATTCAAGTTGCGAAGAAAATTACAAGTTTTTTCTTTAACAATTTGAACGTATTCTATTATACTGAAATTAATGATTTCAGTTCACGTTCTCAGTTTTGAGTCATGCTGAGTGGGAGAATTGCATGTAGTAAATTTTTTTCAGGTATATGTGATTGTGGCGCTATTTTTGAAAATTTTGTCACCACATTGCATCCGCCATTTTTGAATTTTGAAAATCTGATTACAGATTCGTAATCAGCGACCCCGAAAACACGAGTACCTCAAAATTTAGCTATAATTTGCCAGTTTTTGAAAATGTTGTCCGTCATATTGGATCCACCATTTTTGAATTTTGAAATTCTGATTACAGATTCGTAATTACCAACCCCAAAAACCATATCTTTCAACATTTGGCCATAATCTGCTAATTTTTGAAAATTTTGTCCGCCATATTGAATCCGCCATTTTGAATTTTGAAATTGTGATTACAGATTCGTACTTAACAACCCCAAAAACGCTGTCCCTCATCCTTCGGACATAATCTGCTAATTTTTGAAAATTTTGCCCGACATATTGGATCCGCCGTTTTGAATGTTGCAACTCTGACTTCAGATTTGTAATCAGCGACCTCAAAAACCCTCGTATACAAAATTTAGCATTAATCTGCTACACTTTTGAATATTCTGTCCGCCGTATTGGATCAGCCCTTTTGAATTTTGAAAATATAACCTCAGATTCATATCAGCGACCCCAAAAATTTTCCAATCACTCATATCTGGGGTAGGTGCTACAGAAAAATGTGCCAAGGTTAACATGATATACTTTTTTTGCGCTTGGTTGTTATGGTAAGCAACTTTATTTTGTTTTTAAATAACAACCCGTAGTTTTTCTCCCAATATCTGAAAAAGCGGTTTTTTCTCTTTCTTGTATCCTGGAGTTGGTACTGGAACCTTCGGCGTAAAAACAAAAAACCGGACGTTTTCCACGAAACACCAAACTACTATATTTCTCTCGACGCGCGTTTCGCCAACTAAGTGGGCCTCTTCAGAAGAAGATTAAAACTAAATTATAACCTACACACTTGCTGTATTGATACTCAATTGGCAGACACGATTCACTGAACTATAATATCTGTCTTTGTTTATCAGAGCGAACAGTGGCCTGTTTGATATTGAACCATTGGTCCTTACTCGTACTACTGTAAAGTAGTATGTCTACAAATGTCCCTCTCTGTAAAGAGAGGTTTGAACATGAGAAAAGATATGTAGATTAAGAATATTGCGTGTAGATAACAATAACGGTTACTCAGTACATTTAATAGATACGTTAATAAGGAAGCGTACATTTAAGAGAGCCCTGTACAATTCCACGACTTTTCGTAGAGATACTGACAATTCGAAATTTGTTTCGTTACCGTATGAACCTAAATGTATCCGCAAACTAGATAAAGTTTTTAAAAATATTAGTATAAATTTGATTTATAATTATTATAAAAATAAACTACAGAAGCTTTTGGACAACCCCAAAGATAAAATCGACAATAACGAAAAGTCTGGAATATACGAAAAAAGTTGTAAAGATTGTGATCAAAAGTACATTAGGCAAACAAAAATATCTATTTTGACTAGATTTAAAGAACACATGGCTCATTTAAAATGTGGCAAAACGGCAAAATCTTGTGTTGTCCGACATGCTTTGGACAACAACCATAGGATAGACAAAAATAATTTAAAATTAATTAGAAATGTAACAAACAATACAGACAGTTGGATGCTTTTGAAAGTTTAGAAATCACAAAATGTAACAGTAGAATGAATAAAGACAATGGTCCGATACCCACCAGTCCACTGTTTGCTCTGATAAACAGACAGATGCTACGGTTCAGGGAATCCTTACTGCAAGTTAAGTATAAATAGAGCAATTATGTAGGTTAGAATGTAATCTTCTCCTGAAGATGCCAACTTAGTTGGCGAAACGCGTGTCGAGAAAAGTACAGTAGTTCGGTGTTTCGTGGGAAACGTAGTTTTTTTTTGTTTTCTTCGATACTAAACATTTGATATGGTTACATAAAGAAACTTTTGCTGGAAAAATCCCTGGGCTTACCAAAAAATAAATCTACAAGGAATATATTTTATCAAAATACAATGTTTCTTAATTTTTTTTTCTGTATCTGTAGAAGAATTGTAAAAGTGTTGCGTTTTGGTAGACATTCAGATCAATATTTAGGTCGTCAAAGGTACCTCGCCTTACATACATACTTATCATGAAAAGAATTCTGAATATTTTGCATGAAATAAAAAAATATTTGAATGGGGACACGCATATATATATATATATATATATATATATATATATATATATATATATACATAACTCTCACGAACAATCGTAAAAGAAATTACATAAGCCAAAACGAATTTTGTACATTTTTTTATGCGAAATTTCTTAAACATTCCTTTGTAATTATTGCACCGTTAACAAACAAACAAAAGACAATTCAAGGTCGATCGCCAGTCGACTAACACACATTCATTTCTTTCGTCTGGTTCTATTTCGGCGGCGTCTAAAAAGAATGGTCACGACGACAACTTATTCAATTAATTCTAGAGCATTCATCGCTCTACCCACATACATTTTAATCCGAGCCGGTATTACATAAAACATTGTATAATTCGAAGGTGGTCATTGAGAATAAAAAATTGGAATGGCGACTGGTCGAAACGGAAAGCATATACCTGCAATTTGTTCGCTCGGGGCGGTTTCGAGATTACGCAACGTAGCGGTTTGAACGGCCAGTCAGTAGTACTGGTTTCGATTTGTTTATTAACGCGGCCGACACAGAGTCGTAACCAGAACAAAATTCTAACCAGGACTCAGCATTCTTTTAGTTAAGGCCGAAATAAAAAAAATTAGTGTAAGGGACTTTAGTATTATACAGGGTGTCCCAAAAAGAAACGTCAAGATAGTGTGATATGAGGTGTGGCTATTAAATAATTGGACTGATGCTGCTACCAGCGCGCTGCAAGCGTGTCGCGACAAGTTTGAACAGAAATGTGTCTGGTGATACTTTCCCCACCCTGAGCTCGCCGGACAAGCCAGTGGGTCCCTCAGTTTGACTGTAGCAGTCGTTTGAATTAGTCTACGCACCAGTGACACGTCGAAAAAATGTTAAGTGTTGAGATGGAGCAAGGGGATAATCTCAGGTTTCCTGTTAAACTGGGGAAAATGCTTACAGAAGCTTATGCAATGTTAAAAGAAGTGTACGGGAATTAATAGTTTTTAATGTAAGTTTTGAATGGGACGTGAAACGACCGAAGACGATCCGCGCCCCGGCAGAAATTTAAACGGTTTAAAATGGACAACAGGAATGACAAATGTGTTCGCCAGACAGAAGCTTCAACGTAAGGTCGGCGCAAAAAGGTGGAAACCGAAAACGAATCAAGAATGACCATTTGCGCTGACATTCTAAACAACGTTGCCACTCATCCAGGCTTGTTGGGCACGGTGATTACTTGTGACGATCCGTGGTTTTTTTGCTTACGACCCCGAAACAAAGCGCCAATCCATGCATTGGAAGAGCCCGAACTCGCCAAGGCAAAAAAAGCCAGGATGAGCAAATTGAAATTCGAAGCGAGGATGGTCGTCTTTTTTGACATTCGAGGCATTGTTTAAGTTTACTGGGTCCCTGAGGGTCAGATGGTCAATCAACATTATTATATCGAGGTTCTGACGGCCCTTCGTGAGCGTGTGAAAAGACGAAGACCCGATTTGTGGAAGACGAGATCATGGAAGATTCACCAAGATAATGCACCGGACCATTCTGATTTATCTGTTTTTTTTTTTTTTGCAAAATACGGTATTACTGTGTTGGAACATCCAACACACTCGCCCGAACTTGCCCCCTGTGATATTTTTTCATTTCCCAAGTTCAAATCGGTACTGACCAGATTCGAAAGTGTGGAAGCGGTTAAAGCACAAGCGACGAAGGTTCTGAACTAGCTGACAAAAGCGGACTTCCAGCACAGCTTTCAACGATGGAAAAGTCGTATGGAGCGATGTAGATCGCTAAGGGAAGTACATTGAAGGTGAAAAAGTTGGTAATGAATAAACAGTGTTATGACAGCAGTTCGGTAATTTAATAGCTACACCTCGTATAATAACTTTTGTAAAATATTAAAAATCGCTTCCTAATTCGATATTTTTGTGCCACGTTTTCAAATTAAGACCGATTGTTGATTTTCTCGTTTTTATATTAAACTGAATAACATGTCATTTGACTTGGTAACTTCTAACCCATAATAGATAGTAGCGTTCTTTAGTTTTTTCAGTTTTTTTCCTGCTGAAGTTGAGCAACGAATCAGATGGCGTCGTTTCCATGATTCATGATACATGTATATAGATTGAGATACCTCTCTGTTTAAACGACTTCGTATCTCCACAGCTTCGTATCAAAACGGTTTAGAAGTTATAAATGCGATTCCATAGAAAATGTGGACATTCTATATAAATGTGGTGATGTAAGAAATAATAATTATCACTTTTTCCTATGTACTGTTTTATATAAAATCTGGTAAAAAATTGTTATACTATTTTTTACAGATGACAAATATTTGGATATGTTTATAATAAATAATATTTTTAATTTGTCGTACATTATTATTGTACAGGGTTAGTTTCCATAATTTAATAAGTTAGAAGAAACCATAAAACTGAACCAAAGTTGTGCGATTTTTTTTTATAGAACACCCTACATATTATTACATATTCTGATTTCTCGATTTTTTTCCTTTTAAAAAATATATAACATGTATATGTTTGCTTCTGCAGGTCGCGACATGTAATTTAAAAATAAATAAAAAACTCCAAACTTTCCACAATTTGACATGTAATTACGAGTTTATTATTAAAACTGGAAAAAATTCTTCAGACAAATGTTATAGATTTTTGCATAAATTTTTGTGATATCAGAAAACGTGGTATTAGAAAAAACAATTGAACATAAGAAACAAAAAACTGAACTAAAGTTTTTTTTTTATGAAACACCCTATATATTATTGCATATTCTGATTCCTTGAATTTTTCCTTTCTCAGAAATATATATCATGTTTATGTTTGCTTCAAAAGGTCGAAACATATTTTATTTAAAAATTAAAATAGCGACAACGGATCGGAGCTTGTACCACAGACGACTGGATCAGGAAAAAAAGAAAAACGTTGCCAGTACTGTCATTTAAAAAGTAGTTGATATTGTATTTATTACTAATTGTTTAAAACAAGAATGTATTATATTTTTGAAAAGCAAAAAATTCGAGAAATTAGAGTATGCAATATTATACAGGGTGTTCCATAAAAAAAAATCATAACCTTGATTCACTTTTATAGTTTCCGAAGTTCAATTGCTTTTTCTCATTGTTATATTTCATTTCAATTGTTATAAAAATGTATGCAAAAAAATATAACGTTCGTCTGAAGAACTTATTCTACTTCCAATAATACACATATACACATATTTTAAACATTATATAACTGAAATTATGGAGACTAACCCTGTACGTATGCCCAAAAATTTAAATATACATATAATGAGAAAACATTACTTCACTACAATAGTCACCAAGAAATAGGTTAAAACAATATCAAATGGAAAAAATAGAGAAGGTTTGAGGTTTGAGGTTAAGAAAATTTAAACAGAACCAACATCATTATATGGTAATTCAAATACCACAAATATATAGACATCCAAAAAAAAACGTATTCAACTCTGGCTATGAACGAGAGAGGAGTTAGCTTTTCGTTATGTCAAAATTTTGACAAGTGACTGTCAAGATTTGTAAAATAAACAATAGCTGTCATATGATGTGACAGTCTTGACAAGTAAATAAGGTTATAAATTCGATTAAGAATAGGAATACGTCTTTTTTTTCTCGGCCAACTTTGATGACGTTTTTTTTTTGATGTATCTATATTTTCATCATAACCATTCAAATACGTTTTCATATACTAGACGTCCCAGATTATAGTGTACAGGTTGTAAGTACTGAAATAGTATATTTATGAGAAAATGTTTCAAATAAAAATTGCGCGGCCTCGTAGTCTATACAATGACGTAGTTAATTTTTTACTTGTTCACCTTGAATGTCATTTGACGATAAACTATGTTTTTTTTTTTAAAGAAACATGTTTTACTACATAGAATGATATTTACTATAAAACTGCAAATAACTTGAAATATTGTTTATTTTTCGTAGAAAAAGTAAGTACACATTGAGAAAACTTGCCATCCTTGGTAGCAGAAGGCTTTGGAAAATAAACAACTGGTTGAAAAGCAACATACTTTGTACAAACAATTGTTAAGTTTGTTAATGTTGTTTATTTTACAAAGCCTTCTGGTACCAAGACAGAAAACTTTTCTTAGTATTTCATGCTAATTATTTTGAGAACTAGGAAATTGTGACTTGCGATGGGTCGATTTGTTTTAGTGTGATTCTTATTATGCTAAAAATTATTACAAAATTTTGTCCTTACCTTTTTTGCTTACTCTCTTATTATCTGCAGCGATCTTAGTATTTTTGTTAGGTTTTCTCGCTCGCTTCAATACTTCGGATACTGGGACCTTTATCGGAGCCGGCTTCTCCTCTTCTTCTTCCTCTTCATCGGATTCAGTAGGTCCGGCAATTTGTTCCCAGTCGACGTCTTTGGCGTCTTTGCCTCTAGAGATACCCCTCAGCTCTTCCCTAGGGAAAGGAAAGGGAAAGGAAGTTACAACAGACACTACAGGGGAGAAAACGAAGAAAACTACAGAGAAGATTGACAGAAAATAAGAAAATCTGTACATAAAATGTATTTAACTTAATTGTATAGGGAAATCGTTAGAAGAGATGTCGAAGAATAAGATTAGAAAAATATTAGGCATTTTAAGTTCAAAATTAGGAAAATGAAGACGGAGTTAGTTGTCTAACTAATGATAATGGGAAGAGAATAGTTAGTTATCAAACAAATTCTTGTGTGGTTATGTATTAATGGCTACTAGTGGGTTAGATACTTGCTCATATATAACTGACATATACGTCGGAGTGAATAAATATGTTAAAAATAACAGAAAAACTGAAAGAAGATATCACTTCAGATTATTGTATCACAAAATATATGTACATAAGTATATCATGCAATCTACGAGTACAAACAGGAATACGAGTATGTACCAAAGAACAAGTATTTCAGAAGATATTACAATAAACAAGGTAATACAAAAACACCTCTAAAATTATCAAATTAATTGAACGCAGCTGAAATTATAAAATGAAGGAATATACGTATAATTAAGGATCTGACAAAAAGAATACCAACTGCCCCTAGAATAGATTTTAGAAAACAAAACTAATAATCCAGTCATGCTTGGTTTAGTAAAACAGGAGATTTTAGTAAACACTAGGAACCTTCAAATTCAAACTAACAAGAAAATTAGTACATAACAGTAACACAAATATTAGTTCTACAAGTAAGAAACCCAAGCAACCTTACCTCATTGCTCCTATTAAGGGATACTTCACATTCCCGCCACATATTGTTCCTGTAAAATCGTCCATATCGACAGTCCAGACCATGGCGCCACCATATCCATTCTCCTTGAGCCACTTCATCTTGTGCCTTATGGACTTTTCATCGTCAAAACCGACCCATTGATCGTCGTGTACGAGATAGGGTACTTTCATTTCGTCGCTCCAATAGTAGGTTGCCCCGTTCAATAACATTTCGCAGATCTGGTACCAAAAAATTATGATTGGTATCTTGGAAATATTGAAACGTAAATTCTATTGCATTTTATGTAGATCGATTTAAAAACATTGGCAAAATGAAACATTTGAAACAAGAAACCACGAATGTCATCCTTTGGATCTGATGTCTCCATGGTAGAGATACTCTAAATTTGGACTAACAGTTCAATTTCCAGTAACAAGAATAAAACAATAGCTCAAAATGAAAATGAGAGTTTTGGCTCTATGTGTCAGTTTTTTTACAGTCTTAAAAATTATTTGTGACTGAATGGATTTTCCAAGGTATTTTTGAAAAAAAAAAAACTAATGAGTAGGGTTAAAACTAAATTATATGAGGGGTATAGATGCAAAACTCACCTTATCCACTTTTTAAATTTTTTTCAGGAAGAAGGAATAACTGATTTCTCAATTTTCAAATGACTTGACGCTCTGAAATTTTTTTGGTATTTGTATTAGAACTTTACATTTGCTTCTCAATTGGTGAAATGACAAAAATATTTGACTCCAATAAAGTGAATTCAAATTTGGATAATGTGGGTTTTGATACAACTTTTTGGATAATGGTCGTTTTGCTCTAAATGATTCTACATAACATTGGTTTTTACACTAAAATTCATGAAGTTAAGCTAAGAATAGGAACTTGGAAATAAACTCAATGGTATATCAATAAAAAAATTATATAATATGGTAGTTTATAATCAAAATAAAAAGCTGCACAAAATACTTAGAATACGGTTTTATTATCATCATTGACTGATTGGAAAGTACAAACAATGTTGACAGTAAAAAGTTCTAACATTCTCACATTCTGGTTTTGTCTCATATGTCATCTGTGAGTTTTGAAACAATTCACAGATTCCACAATTTAAAATAAATACGAAAATGTGAGTTTTATACCACTTTTAACATTTGAAATGGTGTAGTTCAACACGATGAACAAGATAGCGCCACTAACTCTATTTCGAAAAATTATGGATAATGTGAGTTTTGCATCTGTGCCCCTCATATAATGGCTAAACCATACAATGGACTAGAAAATGAAACCATGAACTAGATTGGCATGGTAAACTAGATTGGTACGGGAAACCATGTTATTCTCATGTATTCTGATCCTTTTACCGAATATGAACTGATTCTTGACAATTACACAGGTGCACAATAAAAAAAGTTGCCTGCGTCATAAACTAAACCATGGGATTCCCATGTATTTTCGTCCGTTCAATCCGGATATAGCCTTACTTTTGGCCTTATCGTCAGGACTTTTAAGTGACCTTAATACCTTAGGAATTCCATTCAATAGTAGAAATTTTTAATGCAAAAAAAATCTACGTCACAGACTAGACCATGGTATTCCCATGTATTGTGGAACGCTCACACTTCATATGAGCTCAGTTATGGCCACATGTATCAGTTTTTTTTATAGTCACAAATACCTACGACTGAATGGATTTTCCAAGCTATTTTTTGCTGTAAAAAAACTGACGTGTAAAGTTAAAACTGATATCTTATAACGGCTAGTCCATACTAGAAAATAAAACCATGGACCAAACCATTGCATTCCCAAGCATTTTGGCCCATTGAAACTGAATATTACCTTAATTTTGGCTCTATACATAAGGTTTTTTTTTTGAATCATTAAGACCTTGGAAAATCCATTCAATCGTAGGTATTTTTATAATAAAAAAATCCTGACGTAAGCATAGTGCCAAAACTAAGGTCATATTCTGTTTTAGTGGTGGCAACTTTATAGAGGCCATATAACTTTATTTTTGTGGATCTGTGTTTTTCTATCAATACTGTACATATTGCAAAACTCGAGGATTTTCAAAGTTGAGGTAACAAACATATATAAACAAACATTCGGTGGTTAGATAGGATTAACGGACTTGCTCATGATGGTTCTGACATTGGTCGTATGTATGTATGTGCTCTTTCCTGTAAGTTGCGTGCTTAAGGTAATGTTAGTGCCGTTTCACAAGCTGCTGATACTCAGTCCGGATGATCAGACTTGATGAAACAAACTGAAAATTAGTTTATTACTCGTGCTTTCACAAGACGGCGTTTGACCAGTTTCGAAAATGTATCTGTAGTCACACGAATGACGCACTCTCGCCGGTTTGTGCGTTATTAGATTAGTAGAACAAAAAAAAAACTGGTCTATGTGGATACATCTTATTTCTGTGAAAAAGGGATTTTGTTATTTTATATTCAGATTCAAGAGAGTATCATAACTATTTTAAGAACTGCGATTTGTTTAATTTAGTGAACTACATGTACATAGTAAACTGAATTAAAGTTGTTAGTGAAGTTAAATGAATTTTCCAGTTACAGAAGTTTTCTTTACACTGGGATACTACTAGGATTTGCAGATACCACTAGGATACCCGTTTGTTCTGCATGGAAAACCAGACATTCTAAACCTTGTGCTTGAAATCACGGTTTTTGTAGTTTTTGCATGAGATATCCCAAATTAGTGTTCGTTATTTGCCCAGTTGATGCGTAGCCTCAGGAAGGTTCAGCTTGCATTAATTAGGGCAAATGATTTTTTGTTCTAGGACTGTTTGATATAAGGTGAGAAGTATGAAACTGAGTTTTAGACCTCGAAAGTCGGGGGGGGGGGAGAGAAATTTTGGCAGGCGAAAAACAACGAAATTTTCGCACTTTTTTTTAGTTTTTTGCTTATATCTCCTAAAAGAATCATGCTACATAAAATTTTGTACGTTCCAAAATTAGAGTAGAACAAATTTCCTATAAAATACATTGATCATATTTATTTATATTTATATTTATATTCATATTTATATATAATTATGTCATGTGGTTCGTATTCTACGGAAGTTTGTAAATCGACGAATTTAGATAAGACTTTGATTTTTAAATTAATTTGGAATTTAAACATAAATTAAATTTCTGTCATAAAAAATTATCAATTATTTTTATGAACTAAAATAAGTTAGTAGCTGTGTAGTTATTTTTAAAAATAACTAATCAACTGCAAGCATTTTAGTGTAAATGTTAAATTAAATGTATTTTTCTTTTGCCTAGATACTTGTATGGTTAAATTTGAATGAAGACTGATTATACAAGCGCTATGAACTCGCCATCTTGAATTTTCAAATATGACATCGGATTCGTGATCAGCGGCCCCAGAAATATCCGTATACAAAAATTTTCATTTTCAAAAAAAAAAAAGTTCGCCATCTTGAATTTTGAAAATCGAACTTCAGATTCGTAATCGGTGACCCCAAAATCCCCCGTCAGAGGCATCCATCACCTACAATTTGAGCCAAAAAAACGACCCAATCGGTTGCGAATTTTTAATTTTACAGGCTTTTTTTTGCTGGACATTCGATTTGTCTCCGGCTTCCGGCCGCCATATTGGAGCCGCCATATTGGATTTTTCAAAGGCGCAGTCGACATTTGAAAGTAGACGCTCTAAGATTTGAAATGAGCCCTTGGTCGATTTTTTTGGTTGCTTCTAATTTTGGTCGTAGCTCTGATCCGGTTGACGCGGCTTGTCCCATATATACACTAGGGTGGACCTTAATATTTTTTTTTTCGTTTTTTTCAGGGACCTCCTTCTCCTGCATAGATTTGCATAATTTAACGGTAGTATGAAATGCTCCATATCATACGAATAATTCATCATCTTAATATAATATTACCTTTAACTTGAAGTCATTTTACATTAATTATAAGAGAATTTCGGATTGGAAAATACTATAGTATCCGACGTTCGTACACGTACTTGTAACGTTAGCGTCATACTTTGGAGTTGGGGAGCTGCGTCGTGGTATAATCGGGTAGTAATACAAATCTCTATGTTATATGCTTGTTTCTCAACAATTGAGTAGTTTAAGGGTTATTCAAGCTTGAGCAAACGAAAGAACGTAAGAATGAACACTCGAAAAAAATACGGGTTTTCTCTTAAAGTTAGTAGCTTCATTCGCTCTGACCTTAGCCGCGGAAATTTCTTCGTATTACTGCCAACTTCAAGAGAAGTCGAGAGAGAAGAAGTTTCGAAGAGAAGGATTGAAATTGGCGACGGTCGTAAAGTGGTCGTTTGAATAGATTCGTTCGGGAATACGCCTCGGAGCGATCCGAGCAATCTGAGCAGTTTACCCGAACACGCTCCAAGCGATCCGAGTGATTCGGACGTAAACACACGAATGTAAACAAACATTAAATTAATCTAAACTGTTTTTATTTATACAATTTAGTAATTAAATCAATTGAATTGACTTAATTAAGTCAAATCCAACAAAATTCAATCGATGTACTTGTTAAACTGCACAAATAAGAACGGAATAAATTAGTTTCAGGTTATTTGTATTTGGCGCGTGCTCGGAGAGCTTCGGAGACCGCGGAGTGCTCGAATCAAAAACGTGTGTTCGGGTGAACTGCTCAGATTGCTCGGATCGCTCCGAGGCGTATTCCCGAACGAATTTATTCAAACGACCACATTACGACCGTCGCCAATTTCAATTCTTCTCTTCGAAACTTCTTCTCTCTCGACTTCTCTTGAAGGTGGTAGTAATACGAAGAAATTTCCGCGGCTAATGTCAGAGCGAATGAAGCTACCAACTTTAACAGAAAAACCGTATATTTTTTTTCGAGTATTCATTCTTCCGTTCTTTCGTTTACTCAAGCTTGAATAACCCTTAAACTACTCGATTGTCGAGAAACAAGTACATAACATAGAGATTTGTATTACTACCTGATTATACCACGACGCAGCTTCCCAACTCCAAAGTATGATGCTAACGTTACAAGTACGTGTACGAACGTCGGACATTATAGTATGTTCGAATCCGAAATTCTCTTATAATCAATGTAAAATGACTTCAAGTTAAAGGTAATATTATATTAAGATGATGAATTATTCGTATGATATGGAGCATTTCATACTTCCGTTAAATTATGCAAGTCGATGCAGGAGAATCTATCGTTTGAGAATCAGGATTGAAAAAACAGAAAAATCGCCTTCCCCCATATACGCCCCTGAATTTTGCGTACAACTTGAAATGATCGTAACTCCCGTTCAGAGGCACCTACAGACTTCAACCGGACGTCAAATTGTAGGTTTTTACCTCTACTTTTGAATCATGATATGCTTAACACTCAGAGTCAGGTACAATCATCATAATAAATTATTTCGTCTTTTTTCAAATTTTTTTTAGTTTAATTTGGTGTTTTTTCATAAGTTTTTTCACTTATGAATAGTGAAAATAATGATAGTCACAATATATCCTTGTGACTATCAGATTTGATGATTTTTATAGTTTTTGAGCGTATCGAACGTTTTCAGTGATTTTTAACATGTAAATCCCATAAGAAACTTCCGGCGCTTTGCGACACGGGAAAAAAAGGTTCCGATCGCGGCTGTTTTGGTTTCCGCACAAGTTTTTAGTTACCCAGAACTGATTTTCACCCGGCCCGCTGAGAAAAAACGAAAAAAAAAATGCAAACATTTCGTGGTTTTTCGCCTACCAAAAGTTCTCCCCCAAGGGGGTTTTCCAGGTCGAAAACTTAGTTTCACACTTCCCACCTTATACCAAACAGTCCTAGAAAAAAAAATCGTTTGCCCTAATTAATGCAAGGTGGAGTGTTTTAATCAATAATTGGACTAATTCTTTTGACGTAATTAATATTTCTAATGATACTTTGTTCGCCATTCTCCTCAAATCAATACTTTGTAATCACGCAAGCTAAAACACGACTGAGGATACATATGTTATGAAAGACTGGCTTTAAATGATAATACTGATTCGGAATTCATTCACAAAGACTCGACTAATACCCGTGCAGGTTCATTAGGGTTCTGATGATACGGCTGTGTTTGAGAAATCATGAATTAGTAACAATGAAAATATACTAGATCGCATTGCCGTAATTAGTAATTTCAAAGACTAACTATTTTCTAATAAATGTTAAATATTATCTGCATTCGAAGTGTTGTCATTGTTAACAGAAGATGCTGGATGTAAGAACATGGACTTTGACCATGAACAATACACGGTCTCATCAGGACTGATCATCACTGCAGCCAGTAGGTTAATAGATTCCAGGACCGGTCGTAACGCGACTGGAATACTGTTATATATGCCACACTAATAAAGTACATCGTCAACGTATATACTCGTATTTTATGTAGATACATAGTACACTAGTAATTCAATCAAATAACGTCATCATATTCCAGAATACAACGCATCTGCCGTGTTGTGCGCCCCACTCTTACCGCACGTGCCAAAGGTCGAGTTGCGAACGTGAACATAATTTACACTTATTGTTAATAATAGTTAAATTGCGCTGGTCGATGCATGATTCGTGTGCACGAAATGTCGAGTAAGTTCGTAAAAATGTCGGGACAGTGTCCGGCGCATGTTTCGGTGGAGCGCTGGATAAATAGTTTTGCGGAACTCACCTTTAATGGCAATGAACTTCGTTTTACCGTGTGTGTACTGACGTGACACGTAAAAACAGCTGTTTTGCAGCATATTGCCACAGACAAACATAAAGCTCCTATAAGTAGTGGTGTGAGTGCGGGAGACAGACAGAGTTAATTTAACTTGGATTTAGCAAAAATTATGGTAGCGTGTAATATTCCATTTGCCAAATTAGATCACCCCGAGTTCAGACAATTTATCCAGAACGCTGCGAGTGGAAAGTACGGCGAATTTATAAATTTAAGATTAATAATTCAGGTACGTCTCCCTTATGCTAGACCAACCTTGTTGGTGTTTCTTTCTGATGACTCATTACGTAGCACCGCTGTGTGAGGACATTTAAAGGATAGAAAATAGTAAACGTAGTGGTTGGGGGACTGGATGAGGCAAAAGCCATGGCAAGGCGTTTGATAGCTTCAATCTAAGAGTGCTAAAAATGCCCAAAAATCCCAAACAAGTAAATAAAAAGGTTAAATGGAGTTGCTCACTATATCTCGACGTAATTTGGGTGGCTAAAACTGAATCTGAAGTCAGAATTAGCCGATCAGTAGGAAATTTCGAAATTACCTCAAAAAATACTTAAAAAACAACCAAAAATCCAAAACAAATAAATTAAAAGTATTTACCAAAAAATTTTAAACCTAACATAACCTAAGGCAAGAGCTTTACATCAAGAACTTTAAACTAATAATTCTTAACCTAACATAACCTGAGACAAGAACTTTAAACTAAAAACTTAAACCTCTTATAAATTAAGACAAGAACTCTTGAGTTCCTAAGGCAAGTACTATTAAGGTTTTGAGTTCTTTGTGTGAAGTTACTGTCTTAGAATTTGTTGCATTTTACACAGTAAGAAATATTTTTTATTTTATCGTTGATTTTTTTTTTCGATATTTCAGAACATTTAGTTTACTAAAACCAAGCCAATAATTTTACCCAAAGAACTCTAAACCTTAACAGTTCTTGCCTTAGGAATTTAACAGTTCTTGTCTTAATTTATAATAGGTTGAAGTTTTTGGTTTAAAGTTTGTTATAATTTTTTTTTATTTTATAATAGGTTGAAGTTCTCGTCTCAGGTTATGTTAGGTTTAAAATTGTTGGTTTAAGCTTCAATTTATTTGTTTTGGATTTTTGGGCATTTTTCGGAATGTACCACACCTCGATAAAAAAAAAACCGTCAGCATCACCGTCACTTTGGACTGACTTTGACGCGGTTTTTTCGGTTTCGGCTCATTATCATAGCGTTATTCCGATGATTGACGACTTGTTTGCATGTCGTATTCGTAGACCCATGTTTCCTCTCCAGTTATGATGCGTTTCATAAAGTTTGATTCACTATCGGCTCCGGAAACCATGTCAAGAGCAACCTGCTTCCGATGCTCTTTTTGAAGAACATTCAGCTCTTTCGGAACCAATCAGTCAATCGCAGCGACGTCTTTCATGTCCAAAATATCACTCAAAATACCATGAGCTGTCATTGTCGATATGTCACACTCTTGAGCAAACTCTCTAACACTCATGTGGCGATTTTCAAGCACTAATGTTTTGGTTTTGTCGATGTTACCGGCTGTCGTAGAGGTCGATGGCCGATCGGAGAGAGGCAAATCTTCGACGATTTCACGGCCCGCTTTGAACTCCTTATACCACTCGTAAGCCTGTGTTTTGGACATACACGAATCACCAAAGGCCTTATTTAACATTTTCAATAAATCGGCACACGAAATTTCCTTTTCCTGCACAACATTTTAAATAAACGCGTTGTTCCACTATTTTTTCCAGTGTACAATTCGCCGAGCACACTTGAGGTCGTCTATTACTAACAGCTGCTGTAAACACACTGAGTGATAGATCGCGCTCTAAACAGGCTTGGTAATTAAGGAAGGGGCTACCAACCCGAAGAAAAAACATTTTACCGATTCCTTTTAAGCGGTTCATTTAAATCCAAATTTCCGGGTACTTTTTGTACGTTATTATAAGGTAAGACGTTTAATATTTTGTAATGTTACTGATAGTGGTATCCCGGAGCCCCCTCTGGTAAAGTACGCATCTATTATTAAGCTCCCGGCCCTAATCATCAGACACTTGTGAAACGGCGCCCTATTGCTGACTATTTGATTGCAGAAAAGATAATAATATACAGGGTGGCTCAGAAAGAATGGGACAAAATTGAACTGGAGATACTAGACACCAAAATGTTATGATTGAGCTCAACATGCTTTATACCAATGTCGCTAGTTTAAGAGATACAGCGTGTTCAAAGTTTAGATTTTGAATGTTTGAAATTATTCTGAAATTTCTCAATAATTGAGAAAGTTTTGATAGTATAAATCTGAAAATTGGTAGTTTTATGTTTTTTGGTGTGAGAATTACGAATTTTAAGCTTATTTTGATGTTGCTCCTAGAGGGCGCTAGTTTCACCCTATTATTTTGGTAAATTAAAACATATTTTTTTTTATCTGTCGAGTCATTCGTTAAAGATCTAAAACAACGCTCAAATCTACAGAGAAAAAGTACTCTTCTTTAGGTCGTCTAGATCTATAGGTTTTTAAGTTATTTGCATTTAAAGGGTCCAATGTGTTTTGTTATGATTTTTTTATTCTTATACACAAGAAGCCCCGAATGCATTTAAAAATAATAGGGAAATTTTGTTTAACATTCAGAGACATTTAAGAAGGTGTATTTTAAAAAGTATTGAGATAGGTGGTGGGCATTTCCAATATTTAATTTGAAGTTTGACATTATCACTATTACCAACAATTGTTATTGTTAGTTACTGTTGCTTTGATTGTTTGTCCGTATCTTTTAATCTTTCAAGAATAAAAAAAATCATAACAAAATACATAGAACCCTTTAAATGCAAATAACCTAAAGACCGATAGATTTAGACGACCTAAACCAGAGTACTTTTTCTTTGTAGATTTGAGCGTTCTCTCAGATTCTCGACTTGTTTTACGAATGACTCGACAGATAAAGAAAAATGTTTTAATTTACCAAAATAATATGGTGAAACCAGCGCCCTCTAGGAGCAACGTCAAAATAAGCTTACAATTCGTAAGTCTCACACCAAAAAACATAAAACTACCAATTTTCAGATTTATACTATCAAAACTTTCTCAAAAAAATATTATAAAAAAAAAAATACCTACCTTAAGTAGTAAAATCCTAAAAAAAAATTAAAAAGAAAAAGGATAATTATTAAATAACTTAAAAAAATTTCATTTCGAAGCCTTATAAATTTAAATAAATTCATACTTAAAGAATTTTTTTAAATTTGCGTTTTAAATCTAAAATATTTTCATAAAAAGTTGTTATTCAAAAACCCTAATAAATTAAAAAAGTAGTATCCCCTCCCAAAATTATATAAATTAAAAATCAAAAACAAAACGAAAAAATATATAAATAAAAAGGTAAGAGCCTTAAATTAAAATATATAAAAATAGGAATTTAATTTTTATTATATTATTAATAAATTTATTTGATTAATTTATAAAAAAAAAAAAAGGTATAAAAATAGTTACATTTTTTCGAAAATTTCCTCTATTAGAATTATGAGGGATATGGGGGGTAGAAAAAAATGATGGGTAGAAAATTTTTTTGCCAAATTTGGTTTCAGTCATCAAAAAATAGGAAATATGGGTCTATTGAAAGAAGAACTTTTTTTTATAGACTGTTTATTGAGAAATTTCAAAATAAAATTTAATTTATTCTTTACCACCTTACATGACAGGAATAACAACATTGATGTAAGTAAAAGTTACAATTACTTTTCTATAATGATTTTTAAAATCTATATGTTATATCTACATAATTATGTATGAAATTGTAGTGAGCCCTGATGAAGGAGAAATAAAGCTCCGAAACGTTGGCAAAAATCGAATAGTTTGTTATTTATTCCTGAACCTAATCCAACTAACCAAAAAACTAACAGGGAAGAAGGTCGCCAAATTCCCCACAGATATAAAATTTAAACTTGGAAATTGGTATATGGCATGTTGAGCTCAATCATAATATTTTGGTGTCTAGTATCTCAAGTTTAGTCTTGTCCCATTCTATCTGACTCACCCTGTATACCTGTAACATCAGTATGACTTTTATTGAGTAAATGCTACGTACCTCGTAATACGCCAAGAATCCCGCCTCTTTCGTGTAGGTACCCTCTTTACCTCCGCCGCTAGCGGGCGCGTGCACCCCATGCTTACTCCTGTCAGCCAACGTGAACGACCTTCCGTAAGTGGGCATCCCGATGATCAGTTTCTCCTTGGGAGTGCCCAGTTTCACCCACAGTTTGGCCGCGTGCTCGATGTTCAGCTGTTTCTGGTACTGGCTGTCGCTGCTGGGCGAGTAGAGGGGGGCGTTGTGGCCGGTCTCCCTCTCCCACTTCCCATGGAAATCGTACGCCATCAAGTTGATGAAGTCCAGATACGAGGCGACGGCCGGGACGTCGTAGCCGCCCTTGATGTTGTCGGGACCGACGGGCACAGCGGCGGAGAGCAGGAGGCGGTTCTTCTTTATCTCTTGGGCTTCGGCTTCGAAGGCTTCCCTAAGTTCTGAATAAAAAAAGAAGGAAATTAGCAGTGAATTCAAAGGTAATGACTAAAAACATTACAATTTAAAGACAAGCAATCATTTTAGTCCGGTCAAGTTAGCCCTAAAAATAGGGGTACTCTTGCATAAATTCCCAAGAAGCTGAAAATTGACATGCACGTTAGGGATACCATTATAATTAAGTGGTGAAAAGCCCCCATAGATCCCGTGTGTGCAAAAAATTTTATGCGAGGTCATAGTTCGCAAAAATGTTTTTTTTTGGATTTTATAGCGAACCGGTTAGTTTTATGTTAAAAATAACTCTAGACTAAAAATTGTAGATCTTTCAATTCTCTTCAAAAATGGTCTTTACACATTTTCTCGTAAGAATATTTTTCGTAAGATTTCTGAGAAAAAGCCATTCTAAAGTTATATTCTCCATAATATGCACACGTTTCCACGCCACCTATGAGGTAGCGTACTTGGCGCGTATTTTTTAACGTGGTTTCTCCGGCAGGTCTACTCCACGGTCTTTTTATTGAAGTTTAATATAATACTAGGTTAAAAAAAACTGCGAGATCCAATTGTAGCTTGGACTTGAAAGTCCGAGGCCGACCGAATATGTTTGAAGATATTAACAGTTATATTCCTGAGTCACTGACTTATTTTTTGAAACACATTATTTTAAAAAATAAACGACTTAATTTAGAGCATTTAAAATTAGTCTGTACTCACATTAGTCATAGTATTATGACTGCTGTTCGGCCTTCGGACTTTCAAAGAGTAACATCTCATTTGGTATTATTCTTGATCTAAAATACAACTTTACATAATTTAGCAATCACACGGTATTTTATATAAGACACAGAAAAAGCTTAAACCCATTTTTATCGAAAACGGTACATCTTAGCGACTTGCACAAGGGCACATTGACACACATAAAATGCCATTAAGTTTCCAAACCTACGGTTAACGTCAAAAATTCGAAGATAAATATATTCAACTCAATATGTCTGTTGATCCCCCTTATTAAGGCTTATCTTTAAAATGGTTTACATATTTTACGCCAGAAAGCGTTAGTAAAATGCACTTTTGAGGCAAAAGGGAGCAACAACATCAATGAAGAAGTGGTTTGGCAAGAACAATGTTGATTGGATCATACAAGAAGAAAATGATTCCAAAAATACTACACTTTGCGTGCAGTGGGAAGCTGAACATAGTATGAACACATTAGCCTGGCCTGCACACTCACCAGATGCCAACCCAACAGAAACCGCGTGTGCCTTAATGAAGCACCAACTTCGTAGAACTGCAATATTAACGTCCCCAAGACGACAACCAAACAACTAACTCGCGACACCCCCCCCCAACGCAGAAAACGTGTATTATCACTGACCCAGCTAAATAAGTACGTAAGATACGGCGGTCGTTTCCAAGGAAATATGCCAAAAACTTGATGAAAGCATGCCTCTACATTGCCAGGCAATGTAATTACCAAGAAGACTAGAACTAAGGAGACCGAACTCCGGCTTTTCGCTGTATAACGCGACGGGCTCGGATATGTCCGACTCCAGAGGCGCTGTAAACAGTAGTGTACCCTGGTTGCTACGGTATATAAACAGATATCTATACGTATACCGTGGTTCTGTACTAATCTGTGTACGTAGAGGTTAGAGTCCGTGTGAATGTGCGTGGTGCGAATACATTTGACAGACGCTCGATATTTTTCACGTCAAAGGTCAACATCGTCCAAAAATTAAGCTTCTCAAAGTCATTGCGTAATGTTTTAATAAATTTTCACGGTCAGTACTGCGCAATAGTCTGAACTCGTATAAAAGGGTAAGGCAAATTGTAGGTACGTAAATGTGGAAATGCAATATTATTGTGAAACCTTTACAGAGATACGTGTCTAAAAGAGCAAGGGAAATTTCACAGATACATGCGAAATGAAAAAATCACTATTTACGCGTTATTTTACCCACCCAGCACCTATTCGCTCCATTTTCCCGTTAACTTGAGGGACTAATGCTACTTTGCGCACGATTTTGGTGGTCAAACATAGTGTATATTACTGTGTTCTGGGTATCTGACGAAAAAAAAACGCTAAAATTGTAAAAGTGGCTTATCTGAACAATGACCCTCAAAATATTTCATGTTACGTGCTTCAACGTTAACAATACAACAAAGGAAAATATTTAGTTTCATATATACATCAGTAATTTGAAATAACGTCCGATTATTCGTACCGCTTCTTATATCACACAATGCAACACAGCACTTTCGAGCCATATTTATTTTGTATGTATTTTTGCTAAAGCCAAACGGCATGTAAGCTTTGACAGCTTAATGATAAATGTCATATAAAACCATAGCATGGTTTTCTATGATAATATGAAAAACATTCAAATGTGGTCCGCCGCTCATCACGTGACATCGAGTACATTACTGTTTACAGCGCCTCCTGGAGGCGGACAGATTTGATCCCTAGATACCGAACGAGTTCGGTCTCCTTAGTTCTAGACTTATTGGTAATTACATATGATGGTGACTGGACAGTTTATAAGGTAAGTGGATCAAAGAGTTTATAACACAATTCTTGTACAAAAACAAAAAACAATGTCCTAGGTGCCATAGGTTGGACAATATCGGAGACACGTTTTTATATAACAGACTATATATTTACAGACTATACAATATATTTTTATTGGACATTTATTGAAATCCGATAACTATTGTAGTGCCATAGTTTTTCAGAAAGATATCTCAGAGGCGTATTTTTCATCTAAATGACCTATTATTAAATATTTTAATAATAATCGCAAAACAAATTTTTTAGTGATAGTATGGTTTCTGTGTTAAAAATGAAATTTGAATAAACATCAAAGCATACGTATGACATAAAATAAAATAGAAAATAATCAATAGAAGATAATCAAATTTTATGTTGAGCAGCCTATCTCCGGTCTGTGTATTTCCATTATCCATTAGATAGCTATAAGTGTAGATATAACGTTTTAATGTTATTCATCGAAATTTGGGTCAAAGAAAGTGCACGGGGAAAACTCTTAGGTAGGTGGCGCACGATTTTACTTTAAATAGACGCATTAACTACATACTTGTAACGATATTATACATTATACGGTTATATTATAGATTGATTGATCGAAACCATTCATTAAAAGTATTGGAGCTTGTAGAAATGACTGATTAAAAATTTAACCTAGGAGTCTTTCTGTGAACAATTTTTTTTTCATAGAAAGAAGAGATATCTTTTTGAAATTTTGCAGGTATATTTATTAATGCTTTAAAATTACGTTTTTTT
Organism: Aromia moschata; assembly: GCA_029963805.1. Taxonomy (NCBI): domain Eukaryota; kingdom Metazoa; phylum Arthropoda; class Insecta; order Coleoptera; family Cerambycidae; genus Aromia; species Aromia moschata. Next base: position 115,943 of record JAPWTK010000602.1, read on the forward strand.
TTTTTATTTTTACGTTTTTTTTACATACGAATTCTTTAAAAAAAAAATCATAAAATGACGGTGGGAATGCTTTTCGGCGACTGGATGATCCGAAAAAAATGGCAAATTATTCCTTGTTAATGTAGCTATCGTCTGAACTAAAATGCTTTTTTTTTACCAAAAAATAACAAAATGGCGGCAGTCTGAAAAAAAAATTTTTTTAGGTTAGAAAATCACAATAATAATAGACATTAATTTTGAGCAACGGTGCGGTGTGCTATGAGGTTTTACTTCAATCTTGGACACAACGTATACTTTTCTAAACTTCAACACGTCTCCGGAGACAGTGTTTTTTCAAGAGCCCAGGTTTTTCGGTAGTTTAAGGCATTCTCAGAAGGAAGAGACTCAATCGAAGATGAACCACGTAGAAGAAGGCCTTCATCTTCAAGAACCGATGAAAATGTCGATATAATACGGGAACTTGTCGATTGAAAATGATCCCCAAGTTATGGAACGTGTTATTACTGGTGATGAGACTTAGGTGTTTGAGTACGACCCGAAAATCAAGCGCCAAATCCTGGAATGCCACACTTCAAGCTCTTCAAAACCCAAAAAAGCAAAAATCAGCAAGTAAAAGATCAAATACATGCTAATTTGCTTTTTTTTTATCAAAACAAGCAAATGCAATCGCCAGAGAATTGTTCACAAAATGTTTGAGCCTCCAGGCCAAAGAGTAAATCAACACTTTTCCAGAGAGCTTCCTGAAGAACTTAGAAAAAGGGTCATGCGTGTGAGACCAATCATCAAGAACAACTGGATGTTGCATCACGGCAATGCGCCTTGTCACACAGTCATTTCAGTAAACGAGTTTTTAGTAAGTAAAAACATTCTTGTGGCTCCTCAGCCTCCTTATTCACCTAACTTGAGTCCTTGTTACTTTTTTCTCTTCCCGAGATTGAGAAATAACCTCAAGGGATCTTTTGGGACCATATAACACATTCAAACGAATGTAACTGACCAGCTGAAGGCTATATGAGTTCCAGCACTGGTAGGAGGAATGGAAGAACCGCCTCCAGCGCTGTGTGGCTTCCCAAGGAAGTTATTTTGAAGGCACGATACTGAATTGTAATTCTATTCGAATAAAAAAAATAAAAAAAATAGTTTCATTACTTAATTTACACACCTCTTACTTGTAATGATATTATACATTATACGGTTATATTATAGCGTGATTGACCGAAACCATTAAATGTATTGGGGCTTGTAGACATGACTGATTATATTATTGAAAATTTGGAGACTTATGCTAACAGACCCACCGCGAACTTGATAAAAATATTGGAGAAATTGGATTTAGTATTTGTTAAAAATTCTATTTGAATTTGTCTTAAAATGTATTTCAAATCATTCAAGAGTTATCATTGTTATGACTTCAAAGTTATGTCAAACTTTGAACTTTACGAAGTGTATTGAAAGTAGGTACAGCATTTGTGAATATTTGTATTTATGCTCCTTGAGAAATTATAAGTACATTTAGTATTTGTTTAGAATTATGTTTAAATTTGTTTTAAAATTTGTTTAAACTTCAAGGTTATGATTGTTTTGACTTCAAAGTTAGGACTAAGTTATGTCAAACTTAGGACTATACGAAGTACATGTATATCGAAAGTACAGCATTTGTGATTATTTTTATTTATGCTCTTTGAGAAATTGGATTTAATATCTGTTTAAATTCTATTTAAAAATTATAAATATTTAAAAGTCTTAAAATTTTGTTTACACTTCAAAGTTATGATTGTTATTTTTGTAAAATAAAATCTGGTGTTGCTAACTACTTTTCAATAATACCTTCATATTAAATATATCGCAACTTGCTAAAGTAAACATAGACATGTTATATATTATTGGAAAAGGAAAAAATTTCAAAAGCCCAAATTTCAATATAAAATATTTCTTTTGTGTTAATTTACTATAAATTACTGTTACAATAATATCAATTATTTGTATACGACAAACTATTCATATTCTAATTATTATTCCTTTTATACCACAAATAATGATTTTTATCACATATATGACAGACTATCGATCGAGCACCGAGTTATCGTAGTCTGAATTCCTCACATTTCGCGCGCGTGGGCGAGGGCACACAGTTTTCCAGCCCTAGTTTTTAATCGGGCTTTTTCGGTGACTGGTAAAGTTTGGAGACGATTCAGCAGACAGACGTCGTTAAATCGGTCGAAAATCAGCTGAACGGGTCACACTTGTTGAGTGACCGGTTTTAGTTTTATTGTTTATTTTCTTCGCTGAGAAGTTTTTTACTGTTTTTGATTGTGAAACGTTTCAAAATGAATTCGGTGGAATTTTTATTGACTAATAAAGATATTACATACGAGATCCGAACGGAAATTAAACGGTTAGGAAGGCCGATACCCGATTTGATTATTTCCAACACAGACGTAGGAAAATCACGAAATTTTAATAGTCTAATAGTCTACGACAGATTTAAGTGGTTATGTGGGTGTCCTAAAAGAAACAAACTGTTTTGTTTTATTTGTTTAGTGATGGCTGGCAACCAAAGTGCATGGACTCAAGAAGGGGTGAGTGATTTAAAACATTTAAATGAACGAGCTAAGAAACATGCTAGGTACAATGAAAAACATTTACATAACATCTTAGATTTTAGTGTGTTGGGAAAGGTAGATATAAGGCAACAGCTTGATAGTGCTTATAGTGAAAATATAAGACGTCACAATGAAAATGTGGATAAAAACAGACATATTTTAAACTAAATAATGAATTGTATTAAATTTTGTGAAACAAATCCGGGACTTTAATGAAAAGGCGATTAAAATTTTTGTGAACAATAAAGACAGGCGAGCTGATTTCCTCTACAAATAACGGTAAGATACCTATATCAAATTTCTTTTTCATATGTTGCCACCCATTTTTTAATATATTTAAGCCCTCAATATTCGTGACTAAATATTATTTCAAAAAGCTACCAAAGCCCAAAAATTATTCTTGTGAAAGTCTATATTTTTGTATAAAAGAATTTTTCATTGAAATTCTGAAGTGTGAGTAAAACGCATGACCTTGAAAATTTTAAAAAGTTTCGCCTGCGGCGCCATTCGTAGCTCATAAGTAATCCTACTGGCACACCCTGTACCCACCCATGTAACACACCCACGAGCCGCCACTGCAATAACTCACCCTGTATTTCCAAGAGGGAAATAAGAATACTGGACAAGAGGTCCAGTATTCTTAGGCCCAGTTTTACAATTAAAAATTAAATTAAAAATTAAAATTATAAAATTACAAACACAATTACAAATAAAAAAAACTTAATAAACTAATTATTGTAATCTCATAGTTAATTGTGAATTAATATTCTGCAAATTACATTTAAAATTAACGAGCAATTAGCTAATTTCACATATTCTGTAAAATTAAAAGTTGACTACCCTGCAATTTGTTATTATATCCAATTTTCATGGCTATTTGAACAAAAAGGTCAAATTCTGTGAAGACAAATTATGTCTCACTTCTAAACGTAACCTACATTTAGTAACAGTATCCTTGTTCTTGTGGAATCCGTTCTCTATGGTAGTTAAGCGTTTTTATGTTTTGAGGGTAATTGCATACAAGAAGTTATAATATTCGTGTCTATCTAACATAGTATCTAATACTTGCGGTAATACCGCATTGTGTGAAAGCTGGCATGCACAGTGTTGTGCATGAAATATAATAACAAAAGAATGTACAAGGTGTTTGTACATTTATTTATGTACAAAACTATAAAATCCTCCTTTTTCAAGATAATCGATTAAACTTTTTTATGTTATTCAAAGGGCATCGAAAACTGCTTCTTCTGACCCTGACATCGATTTTAAGATTCACACCTATTGCCCTGCTACACAATTTTTTACACCCCCGAAATTGAGTGCAACAATTTACCAATTTTTTTGATTTAACATCCGAATCCATAGCATTAATCAGGACTCCTCAAAATGCGCAACATGCGAAATTTCAACAAGAAATATACAAGGTGTTTCTTTCTATGCTATAGTGTGCCATGGAGTTAAGTTAAGATAGTTGAATGTTATGTAGAATAGCTCAAATTTAATTTTGACCCAGCTGTAGCAGACAAATAGTTATTTTTTGTCTACTGTACATGCCTGACTAGTACATGCCAATTCCAATTTGAGACAGAATGTATTTTAAAAAAGGATAAATAGGGACACCGACAAGAAAACTAGGATATTTCTAGGAACTGAACATATTTCAGTCAACTCCTCTCTTAATCTCTTTAGGTGTACCACAGGGCTCCATGCTGGGTCCTGTTATTTACTTAACATAAACATACCCATACTATTTAAAAGCCTTCCACATTTTCGTTGCGTTAATACAAAACTGTCTAGAAATCGGTTTTATTTTATACAAATGGAATTAACGGAAATCTTAGCATCACAATTAATAACAATATAATCTGTTTTTAACATGTTCCTACTATGACCCGGTACCTACATATAGTGACAAAGTGAGTATAAATAATTTGTTCGTCCATTAATATGGAGCACAACGATCGTGTTTGGTTTCCTAATCCGGCAAGCAAATATATAAAAATATGCTAATTTAATACAGTGTTATCGCATTCCTACTTGTGAAAGAAATACCTTCGAACTAATTTTTTTTTTGTTGAAATACAATTACAATTTGGTATTGTCTTCTTAAAAAATAAGTTCCTTGGGAAGCCACACAACGCGGGAGACGGGTCTTCCATTCCTCATAGCAGTGCTGGAACTCATATACTGGAATAGCCTTCAGGTCGCTGCCTGGTCGGTTATAGCCCTTTGAATGTTTTCTATGGTCCCAAATGACGTCTCTTGAGGGGATTTTTTAATCTCGGGAAGAGAAAAAAGTCAAAAAGACTCAAGTTAGGCGAACAAGGAGGCTGAGGAGCTACATGAATGTTTTTACTGGCTAAAAACTCGTTTACTGAAATGGCTGTATGACAAAGCGCATTGTCGTGATGCAACATCCAGTTGTTTTTGTTTGGTCTCACATGCATGACCCTTTTTCGAAGTTTTTCAAAAACCTCTCTATTAAACTGTTAATTTACTGTTTGGCCTGAAGGCACAAACTCTTTGTCGACAATTACCTGACTATCAAAAAAGCAAATCAGCATGCATTTGATCGTCGACTTGCTCATTCTTGCTTTTTTAGGTCTTAGAGGGCTTGAAGTATGCCATTCCATGCTTTGGCTCTTGGTTTCTGGGTCGTACTCAAACACCCAAGTCTCATCACCAGTAATGACACGTTCCATAAAATGAAAAATAATTTTCAATTGATTCAATAGTCAAGACACCTTTTCTCCTGATGTCCTTTTGTTCCTGGGAAAGGTTTTTTTGGAACCATTTTTGATCAGATTTTTTCTCATCCACAATTCGTTAGTTAAAATCCGGTGAAAAGTGGTGTGATTCAAATTTAACTCTTCCCCGATCATTTTTGTCGTCAACCGACAGTCTGAACGCACAAGATCCCGTGTTTTATCGACATTTTCATCGGTTCTTGAAAATGAAGGCCTTCCGATGCATGGTTCATCTTCAATCGACTCTTTTCCTTCTGAGGATGCCTTAAACCACCGAAAAACCTGGGCTCTTGAAGAAACACTGTCATCGTAGGCGCTTTGTAGTTTTCAAAAAAGTATTTGTGGCGCTGTGTCCAAGTCTGAGGCAAAACCTGATAGCACACCGTCTTAAAATTCACTCACTTTTTTTAAAACGCACTAAAAAATCCGGTTTACGAAAACAGTCACAGAGAACAAACTAATGACTCTAAAAGGTTCAAACTTGCACTGAAGGTGCATTACATGTTGACTTACCACCCTCCTAAGTCTCGTCTCCGCAGTGTTTCTAGATCGAGCGCTACGTTGCCAGTCTCATTAGTTAATTTACACTCAATTGGTTGTTATTTAAATTCAAACAATTCAAACATTTTTAAAAACAGCTGTGACAGTTTTCGCAGACAAGGACTTAACGTGAAGTATTTCATAACATTTTCTTCTTGCTCCACATGCTAAATAAGGTATTGTGATTTTTAGCTCCACGCTTACTAGGTACAGACGGTAACGTAAGTATTTGCGACCAGAAAAAACCTACTGCTGTCACACCTACCAGGATGTTAAATATTTCTCCTACACCAGGTACCAGTTAACTTGTTCGGCAACAATAAACGTAGCCTATAATATGTTGTTAATTCTACAAATAACAAATGTAGAAAAAAAATAAGCATTGAAACAGTTATAGAACCCGCATGAAGAATAACAAACCACATGAACTATTAATAAAAGGTGAACAATTAGTTCAATAAAAAGTTCTTCCGGATAAAAAACTGGAACAATTTCTTTCAACGATTTTTTATAACCTTCTGAACGCATACACCACATTTCAGAGGCTTCTGAGGAAGAATATTGCAAACGATACTTTTCGTAAAACAGGTCTACTTAATTCAGCATAGGCAGCAGTAATCTTTTGCTTCCAATCAAAACATATATTGTTTTGTGCATGTCCCGTTCGTCTTTATTCGAATTAAAAAAAATAATAACGATTACTTTAATAAATATATATAAAAAACTGTTCTTCGCACATATTTTCACACTTATCCTAAAGTAACAATCAAAGATGCATAAAAAACTAAATTTGAAATAAAATAAGATATTTCTGAAACGTAATCGTTAAGCTATATTTTTTATGTCTGTCTTAAAATGCATAAACGCTTGGGTTTAGTAAAGACAAGTAAATTGATACACTCTTTATACAAATTGTATTGATTTAACTAGCAGTTTACAAGAAAAACAAATACTACACTCAATAATAAATCAACAATAACTTTTTTAATATTCAAAATACAAAAAAAAATGTTAAAAAGACAAAGAACTAATGATTAATATTTAAAGAACTTTGTAATGGTACAGTAAAAAACGCATGTTGCAGAAAAAAATTTTCTTCTTTGAGACGTCGTTAAGACATTTTTTTTCTCGCTTTAAATTTGAGTGAAAGTAAATAAAACTGATTTACCTTGCACAAAAATTAATTTATCTCAGCCGTTTCTGAGAAAAACTCACTTCCTATGATAAATCGATCACTCTGTATAACGCGAAAACATATGATAGGCCAAAATATATTCATTCATGGTGTACGGAACGTATTCAGGAGACACCTAATTATGTTTTTTATCCGAAAGCAATTTTGTCCCACAATGTAATAAAATTGCTCACAAATATATATACCTAATGTTTACTAATAGTTATATAATTTTAACTACAATGTTTGCACCATTTGCTTCCGTATTATATATCCCATTTGTTCCATAATAATCCATTCGCCTTTGTTTGAATGTCTACTTATTGTTATATACGAGGAGTGTAAATTAAGTAACGAAACTGGCAACGTAGCGCCCGATCTAGTAACACTACGCAGTCGGGACCTGGAAGGGCGGTAGGTTAACATGTAATGCACCTTCAGTACAAGTTTGAACTTGTTAGTCATTTGTTTGTTCTTTGTAAATGTTTTCGGGAACCGTTTTTTTAAGTGCGTTTTAAAAATGAGTGATATTAATTTTGAGCAACGGTGTGCTATCAGGTTTTGCTTCAGACGGACACAGCGCAACAGGTAGATTTGCAAAACATCAAAACGCCTATGGAGACAGTGTTTTTTAAAGAGCCCAGGTTTTTCGGTGGTTTAAGACATTCTCAGAAGGAAGAGAGTCGATTGAAGATGAACCACGCAGTGGAAGGCCTTCATCTTCAAGATCCGATGAAAATGTCGATAGAATACGGGATCTTGTGCGTTCAGATCATCGGTTGACGACAATAATCATTGGGGAAGAGTTCAATTTGAGTCATACCACTGTTCATCAGATTTTGATTAACGAATAGGGGATGAGAAAAAATCTGCGAAAAAAATGGTTACAAAAAAACATTTTGCAGGAACAAAAGGACTTCAGGAGAGAAAGATGTCTTGACTTGTTGGAATCGATTGAAAATGATCCCCATTTTATGGAACGTGTCGTTACTGGTGATGAGACTTGGGTCTTTGAGTATGACCCGGAAACCAAGCGCCAAAGCCTGGAATATCACACTTCAAGCTCACCATTACCTAAAAGAGCAAGAATGAGCAAATCGAAGATAAATGCATGCTTATTTGCTTTTTTGATAGCCAGGGAATTGTCCACAAAGATTTGTGCCTCCAGGAGGCCAAACAGTAAATTTTAATTAATTTTTTTTTATATATAATTTTCTGTAAACTTTTACAGAGAAATTCTTGAAAACCCTCGAAAAGGGGTCATGCGTGTGAGACCAAACATCAAGAACAACTGTATGTTGCATCACGACAATGCGCCTTGTCACACAGCCATTTCAGTAAACGAGTGTTTAGCCAGTAAAAACATTCCTGTGGCTTCTCAACCTCCTTATTCGCCTGACTTGAGTCATTGTGACTTTTTCTTCCCGAGATTGAAAAATCACCTCAAGAGACGTCATTTTGGGACCATAGAAAACATTCAAACGGCTGTAGCCGACCAGCTGGCTATTCCAGTATACGAGTTCCAGCATGATGATTGGAAGAACCGTCTCCAGCGCTGTCTGGCTACCCAAGGAAGTTATTTTGAAGAAGACAATACTGAATTGTAATTCTATTCGAATAAAAGAATTAAAAAAGTCAGTCCTATTACTTTTTTACACACCTCGTATATCGTCTCACATAAGATGATCTACATCTTTTCTTTTTACAAAGAGCAATTGTACCTCAATTGTAAATCAAAGCTTAATATCTAACTGTTTTATACCATATAACATGTTTTCTAAAACTGTTACTTGATGATTAGAATTATTATTCAGTCTCACATTTTCTCTGTCTCATAGTTTTTGCCGGCTTGTAGTTTATTAAAATATCACTGCATCATTACTTTTCAACAGTGTAACGTACTGTAACATTCTTTTAACACTACCTAGTACATTACATATATTTATACGTCATGTAATGTGTAGAATACATAACAAATCATTTACGTTATCTAACCTTATGAGAAATATACAACAGTAAAACAGCTAATTTACATACTTATTGTTAAATATCTTGCAGATATATTGGGAAACCTTCCGTAATTCGTACACTTTTTTAAACAAAACTTAATTGAGTTAATAATGGGCTATACCATAGTCGGATCAATACGATTTGTGAGAAACTTTTTACTGAAATTAGAGCGATACTAATTACTGTTATGTAAGTGTTGCGTTGTAAATTGTCATCAGTCATCACTAAATTAAAACGATTTGCAATGGGTAATAAACGTTTTTTTTTTTACACAAAAAATGGTATGTCGTAATAATAGTTGTAAAAACTTGGTATAATGCTGTTTTACTTGGTATAGTGCTGTTTCTGCATTGTGACATTATATACCAAAAATTAAAATATATTATACAAAATATATTATATTTTGTATAATTACTATAGTAATGAAGGTTTTTGAGAGAATCTAACCTGTCGTACGCATATCACATTTGTGTTAGGGAGTGGGAAGCAGTATTATTAATGTATTTGAGACAATGAAGATATTATGTTTTGAAATTATTGTTCTTTTCTAGAATGTTGTAATAAACAGAATTTAAGTCGTCCATGTCACTACGTTTATTAACGCTATTTTTATTCATTTTTATTTCTACCATTTCTAAAAGTAATCGTTTTTTAAGGTTTGGTTCTGTTCCTAATATTTTATAGTTTTCAAAGTTGAATTTGTGTTCTGGATTCTTGATTATGTGTTCCACTAGTGCTGTATGTGTCTGTATGTGTAAAGTTCCCCCACAGATATACAAGTATTATTGTGCTGGATCACATGGTCAGATGGCCCCTCCAAACCAAACAACTTTTGTTAAAGTCATTTTTGGATTGCGTATTTTCTTTTGCGTCTTGAGTTATTCATGTGGATGTGTTAAAATGGGACATCTGGTATATTATATTTTAATTTCTGGTATATTATGTGACGCATGCTAAAATGTGACATCACAATGTATGTAGAGACAAGTACTTACCTTTCAGAAGTAGAACATAATTCTTCTTATCGTCAGATCCCTTGGGATACTCCCAATCTATATCAAGACCATCGAAGCCTCTTTGTCTCAAAAATGGAATTGCGCTGTAAATGAATGTTTGTCTGGTGTATCTTGTTGTTACCATGTCCTTGAATTTTTGCGTGCCGAAGGACCATCCACCTGAAGAAATTTAAAACAATCAGTGTTTCCTAGTTAAGGATACCTATAAAATAGTTTTACTTTTCTGGTTTGAATTTTTTTCTCAACCACCATTAAAATTTTATTGGAAAATAATTTTTATAAAGTATACACCTTCGTGGAAAAGTAAGGATTTATAGATAATTCCTTATTATTACTTTTGTTTTCTGTTTGCAAATATACTGATTTGAATAAAAATCAACACCCAGTATTTGTTAAGCAATCTATTTGAAATTTTCGTATAAGAATTTCCATATGAGGGGTATAAATGCAAAACTCATATTATCCACTTTTTAAAATTTTTCAGGAAGAAAGAATAACTGTTTTCTCACTTTTCAAGTGACTTAAGGCACTGCATTTTTTTTGGTATTTGCATTAGAACTTTAACGATGCTTCTCAATTGGTGAAATAACAGCACAACAGTATTTGACACCAAGAAAGTGAATTAAAATTTAGATAATGTGAGTTTTGATACAACTTTTTGAATAATTCTATATAATATTATTGTTTACACTAAAATTCATGAAGTTAAGCTAAGAAAAGGAACTTGGAAACAAACTTAATGGCATATCAATAAAAATTTTATGTAATATGGTAGTTCATAATCAAAATAAAAAGCTGCAGAAAATACTTAGAATACGGTTTTACTATCATCATTGACTGATGAAGTGAAATATTTTTGTGAACCTATAGTGAACCTAAAATTGCAAAGTACAAAAAATGTTGACAGTAAAAAGTTCTAACATTCTCACATTCTCTTTAGGAGAATTTTAGTTTTGAAACAATTCACAGATTCCACAATTTAAAATCACAAAAATGCAAGTTTTATACCACTTTTAAGATTTAAAATGGTGTAGTTCAACACGACGAACAAGATAGCGCCACTAACTCTAATTCGAAAAATTATGGATAATGTGAGTTTTGCATCTGTGCCCCTCATATAACAAAGATATTAAAATTTCAACAATTTTTTTTTAAACATTGTGTCATATTAAAAATACGTGTTTTTAATTACGTTTTAGTAAACATTAATAAATCCCTGTAGGTCTTGTTTTTTCATTTCTTTCGTAAACATTTTGTAATGTCTAGATTTCGACAAATTCAAAATTGTCGTCAACTACCTAAGTCATTATAAACGTGGTAGGATTGTTGGTACAAGAGAGGCTGAATTTTCTCTTAGGAAAATTGCCAACCGCGTAGACCGAAACGTGACAACTGTTTTAAGACAGGTGGATAATTGAAGATCATGGACATCGCCGAGGATCAGGACATCCTAGGAGGACTACAAATCGTGAATAAAGTTATCTTAGAATGTTAGCGGTAAGAGACAGATTTTCCACAACACTAGCTGTGGAAAATTTTTGGAGGGAATCTCTAGAACGAAAAGTGTCTATGATGTCCGTATATAGACGAATAAGATCCTAGGGACTTCGTTCTTAACTAGGGTTTCTATGCTTATCCCTTACTGCAATTCATCGTGCACGCAGACAGAAATAAAGCAATAAATAAATGCACTGGGTGTAGGAATGGAATCGTACTGGGACCAGAAGAATTTACAAAGCTGGACACCAGACTGACCTTACACATAAAGTGATGGTTTGGGGTGCAATATGTTTTGGTAGTTGATCACTTTTAGTTTTCCTTCAGGATAATTTGAATGCACCCAGTTACACAGCATATGTTGAAGAATCTGTTGCAGTGTCATATTTTCGGGGGTTGTTTGAAGCAATTTTTCAACAAAAAAATTATTTTCCCAACGCCCGCCCTTACACGGCAAGAGTTACGACACAATTTTTGGAACAAGCTCATAGCGGGTGGCTCAGGTGGTCGGGCCAAGTGTAAAAAAACGATGGAATTGTCAGGCAAAAAGTTATTTCTAGTTTAGATTTTCGAATATTCTTTATTTAGGAGAAAGCGTGCAGAGAGACCTCACAGGAGGGGACGTAAATTGAGGCTATTCGGTCAATTTTTAGAGTATTTCTGGGCGTTTAGTGAATAAGTTGTTTCAGCCGTGATGAATTGGTTTGCTAGAAAATTTTTGTAAATTGTTCCATTCGGGGAAAATAGTCCAAGCGATATTTGCATCACATCTGGCAAACATAAGGCGAATGTATAGCGATGCCTATGCCAGAAGCGGGCCAGTATTAAACTCGCGGGGCGGACGGCAGTCGCAGTAAATTATGCGGAGAAAATGATTTCAGCTAGTGAAAAAAATGGTATGTAAACGATGAATGGGAGGTCAGGTTGCTAAATACATATATATATGTAAATCCTTGGTCACACCGTCTATCGCGGGATGTCAAAAGTTGTTAATGGGTGGTCAGCTCGGGACCACTGAAGGGTTTAACATCTCCCCCGCCACTGGAGGAGACATAGAGGCTTAGGAATATACCGAGTTCATAAAACAGGGTGGCGGAGCCAAAAACGCAGTTCTTTTCTTCCGCTCAATGAGTTCTTACGTTGTCGTGTTGGCTCTGATTAATTCTGGAAGTTTGTTATTATTGTGAATTTGTTCAGGAATATTCTATTTGCATGTGCTAATCAAAGCGCCTTCAAGAATTAATTAGTTATCGTCGGAGTTAAGACGTGTGACCGGGTGTTGGTTCCCGACATTTGTTACTGTTTGTTTTATCTAAATTAAATACTCCCTTATTTGCACGGTTGTGTTTTTATTTCGCGCCGGACTACCAAGGAGACCGATCACGCCGGACTACCAAGGGAACTAATTGAGGCGTTATCAGGTAAGCTAATCTCTTCTCTGGGACGAGTTAATCAGCGAATCTACATATCATAAGTGGGGCAGATTCAAAGGCCGCTCGGGATCTGGATCGTAGCAAAAGGAGTCCCGGGGTCGCGGGTAACTCCGCGCACCCCTGGATGCTGTTACACAAGCATAAGTCTTGAAAACTAATTAAAGTATTTTTTATTTTAGGAGTCTGGGGCGTTTATACTTGACTGAATATCAAATCAAGTTTCTAAAAAATCTAAGATATCCAACATCCGCTTTTATAGAAAATAGCACTAGAATCAGTTTTCTAAATAGGACCCCTGCACATTTTTACATATTTGGATTTTACGCGTCAGAGTACACGCAACTAAAATGGAAAATCTCGTTTTAAGGGTGGAAACGTTTTTTGTAAGTTTTTTTTTTATAAAATTTTCTGCATTTACTTTAAAGGTAATAACAACAGTATCTACATCGTTTAAATCCTTATTAAATGAAAATTTGAAACAGGAATTTCCCACCAGATGTTCCATTTGAACTAAACGAGTTTTCCACAAAAAATAGCGAAAAAGCTGATGTAAATGATTTGATCTCCAATAAAATAAATATAGATCATGTTTTTAAGAAGATTATATTTTATGGATAATACTAGATACTTTTTGAGTACTTAGAGCAGTATCGCACCTCTACGATGAATACAAAAATTAAAAAAAAAAAAACAAACATTTTTTTACACCATCAAAACGACATTTGTCGATTAGGTTATATGTTTTCTGAAGCGTAGAATCCAAATATGCAAAAATATACAGGACGTCCAATTTAAAAAACTGGATTTTATGCCATTTTCCCTGAAACCGGAAGTCGGCCATCTTGGAGTTTTCCGTCGGAAATTAATTCTAATATAAACTCAACCAAATATCAAAAAAATTAATTAATGAGATTTCAAGATATAAGCTTGGCCCAACCTCCAGAGCCCCCGGTATATGTACATTGTATATGGCCTGCACGTTCCCCTGATCTCTCACCAATCGAATATGTCTGGGATATCATGGGTACCAGACTGGGTCATTAACCCCATCCCCTACAATCTTGGGGATGGGGTTAATTTACAATACACAAGATGCTTGGAATGATATACCCCCAAGGCGACATTGGTCATTGGACTCAGTGTCCCTCATCGAAGTAAATGATTGCATAATGGTAATGTAAGTTATTAGTGAGGTTTTTTTTATTGAAAACTTAATAATTTCTTTGCTATATGGAAGTACTTACATATGCGAAAATTTCAAATAAACTGCTTAACTAATACTGGGTGTTATATATTAATATATTAATCGATATTTCTATATATATAATTATATTACATATTACTTGTCGCTATTTATTTTGTTACATAATGTATATCCTTATGTCGCCTGAGCGAGTGAACTAATACACTAATAAGTAATAGCTTGACTGACCGATACGTCGTATAAAAAAATAAAGAGATATTTTACATAACTGTCCAAACAAGGCCGTTCCGAACTTGGTGCTTTTATATGAGAAACATTTTTTATTACCCACACCTACAGGTAGTGTATTTTTAATATTACTATCGCTTTATAACGGTAAACATATTATTTCACTCAAATAGCATTTCGATTACTTAAGAGCCAATTAACAGCTAATAGCTTGACCTATACGTTGTATAAAAAATACAAATATTTTTCACAACATTCCAAAATAGCGTGGTCTCAACTCAGCGCCCTCTATGATACACAGGGTGACTCGCGACGAACTGTACATACCGTAATGGTAGAATGGGATAGGCCTTCCACATTATTCACTTATCCATAATAAAACAGCCATAAAAAATTTATTGACCAATATAAAGGAATATACAGGATGATGAATGCGTTTTAGCTAATATTTATTGTGGTTATAATTTTACAACTACATATTTAAAGTAATTATTTTGTTTCTGGTATTCGTTTATACTAAAATATTAACAATCTGAGTCAAAATTTCAAAATTTCATGACTGTTCGTTGCGAAAAATTCCCTCAGTATTAGTATTTTTTTTATTCTATTAAACCATTGTGTTCTATTAAAAAAAATTAGGTAACGAACATTTCTCTTAAAACGTTGATATTCTTTTTAAATCATTTGTGGAATATTTGTATTTTCGTGAATTTTTCTCTACGAGCCCAACAAACGAGAATTTTCGTCGTACAGTTCTGAAATTTCGGAATTTTCATTACCTATTTCATATTAGTCATATTTAACAGTATATAAATATTTAAATTTAGAGAACTCCAAGTACGAATTAATTACTTCAAATTGTTCAAAATTTATTACAAACAACAAACTTAAAACAAAAAGAAAACTCATTGATCGCCCTATATCTTAGTACATAATACAATAATATATTATATTATATTGATCGGAAACATTTGGTCATTCAGTAGGTACTTGTCTAGCTGTCCCCTTCTATTATACAGACTGAGCTTAATGTTGTCATTAATTTTAACAGGTTCTAGAACTCTTAAAAATATGTAAATCATTTTACCAAAAATCGACTATATAGAAGATACAAAATAACGCAAAAGCTAAAGAATAAATATGAAATTATAAAAAATGTTTAAATATCTTATTATTTGTTTGACGTGTCCCTAATCTTGGTTGGCGTATCCATGATTCTGTACACGTGAAAACTTGTCCGTGGACTTGTCCGCTGCGATAAACTAACTATTTTAGATAACCTCAAAGAAAAAAATCGCATGGAGTTAAGTGTGCAGAGCGTGCAGGCTAAGGAACCGGTCCATTAAGTCCTATCAATCTTATTATACTTATATGTAGTCAAAATGATTTATTTATGTACAACGGAGGGGGATAGGTCGAAAACCGCCGCCGCCCCGGTCCTTATTTTTGGAAAAATGATTTATTTTTAAGCGTTCTACAACCTATTAAAATACATGCTCCAACATGGAAAACACACTCTATATACAGTTCTTCGTGACTCACTGTAGAATATATTACACTGGTACTATAACACATAACTTGAATAAAAAATCTCAGGAGGTCCGATGTATACGAGAAAATAAATAAGAGAACAAATATTGTATGTTACATTTTTCTTTCCTTAGGTGATCTACTGATAAAAATACCAGTACATACTCGTATATGTATCCACGAATGACGTTAACAGTCGATATATCCGTTATTTGAAAGACCAGAACGTGAAAAAAACCTGCAAATGGTACAAAATACTAAAATACATCTGACGACATATAGATCAAAATCCATGTTGCGAATTACAACCCTTAATAAGTTCCCCAACACCAAGTACGGGTCTGGCAGGGACGTATGAAATTTTTGAAGAGCGTGTCATGTGAGGCGGGGTGAACCTAATGTTTTCTGAATAGATAGTATGTATTCGTTGGCAGATGCTTTTTCAGTTACCATGGAGCCGTGGACTACAGCTCATCGCGTGTTTGTTTACATCACATTCATTGAAACGGGCCGTTCTGTGATTCAAACACAGCGACGGTTTCGAATTCATTAGCCGAAACTTTATTATTGGCCCGTATATTTTTCGTGAGAACGGACGCACGGTTACTGTAAACACAGATCGCTATCTACTGATGTTACATGATTTTTTTCTGCCGAAATTGAGAAGACGATGCATTAACCTCAATACTTTACGGTTTCAATAAGATGGAGGAATTTATCATACATCCAGAGCGGTAATGTCTTTTTTAAGGGAACATTTCCCAGAACGTTAGATTTCGTTGCATGGAGATGTGGAGTGGCCTCCTCGGTCCCCAGACCTGTCACCTTGTGACTTGTAAATCTCGAGTATACGTAACCAAACCACATACACTTGAAGCCCTTTCAGAAACAATAAACCGACAAATTTGAAGGGTTCCGCGTGAAACGCTTCAAAGGAGTATGGATAATTTCTCGGGCCGCCTATAGGAGTGCCTAGGCAAAAACGGGCACCACCTAACTGACGTAATTTTTCGCACCTGATTACTTCTTACTTATTTTCCATTAAGCATCGTTTAACGGAAACATTTCAGTTATGTATCAAAAAAGTAAAATTTGAATTTCGTTGAAAAATAATAGTGTCATTCCTTTCATTTTTTTAATATCACGTTTTGTACCTAAACACCCAAATTTACTCCTCATTTCATTCCAAGTACAATTATATAACATACTTGGTGTTTAAAAGTTATGTTGGTGGTGATATCAAGTTATTTTATTTTAAAAGAAATACTAAACTGTAATACAAAAATAAATAACATAAAAAAATAAGTAACTAGATATAGTAAATACGAGCATATGTAATGTATATTCACATATGTACCTATATGCATATACATATACAGGGTGTCTACTTTTATTTATGCACAAATCGATAAGATAATGGAGTAAACTTATTTTTTTTATTAATACGGCATCGAAAACCGGTCCTTCTGACCCCACCGTCGTTATTAAGGTTCATCTTCATGGCCTACTACAATTTTTGTTATACCCTCTGAACTCAAAATAACCATTTAGCCATTTTTTATTTGAAATCCGAATCAAAACCCACATATGCGAAATTTGAACAAAAACAGTAGTAGAGAAAAACCATTTTTCGTCTACTACAGTTTTTTTATCTTGCATAGGTACATATTATTTTATTAATAAACACCTACACATAGTATACCTAAAATATGTATTTGTCTACGATGGTTACATCAAAATTAAGTGACTCCAGATAACATTCAACCATCTACCATGGGGAAAAATGAAAGCCACGGCAGGGTCAGGAGTAACTGACACATTTTTACACCCTCCTAAACGCAAAGTTAGAAGTACTAAAGCACCTCTTATTTGATCAGTTTCTACATAAGTACTCAGTATTTCAAGAATGTTTGGTTATTATGTGTACTTGCATGTATGTAATACTGTTATTTACAGTCAGATACATGTGCAATATCTATCTTCCGTTAGAAGTGAAAAAAAATATCAGAACCCTTCTGACATACTTTGCTTTTAAAACCAACAAATTTCTACATTTAAGAAATTTGAAGTGAATCTTGCATCGTTATTTAATTATCTATAGACAAGGAAAAAGTATACTTCCCCTTAACCGATTCAACTAAAAAATATAATCAACTCCAGTCCTCATCATGGTACAAAAGTGTTCCAAATTTAAAGTTGATATCTTAACACGCGTTATCATGTACACAAAAAATGATTTACAGACAGACAAACTTTAATCAGATGTAGTTTTTCGTACCATTTGCAGATTTTTCTTGCTCACATTCTTATCTTTTTAAATAACAAAGATACTGGCTGTTAACGTTATTCTGGGACACTCAGTTTGTCTCATAATGATATTAGTCCACAGCGCATCATGCTATTGTTACACTAAAAGAAAAAGAAAACTCCACTCACCAATAGCCAATAGCGTCTTCAGTTTGGGATTAGCCTTCTTCAACTTATGTATCCTTTCGTACAACCCCGTCTTCCCATCTTTCGTCTCGTCGTTGCTCTCGAACGATGACAGCTTTCCCTTCTTCAGCCACCCGAAAGCGAAGATGATGTGGGTGCATAGGTCCGGCAGGATATCCTCAGGGGTGAATTTCCCGACCTTCACCCTGTACTGAGACCAGTTCGTGTAGTAGCACACGACCTTGTAGCCGTCCTTCTCTTTCTTGGAGCTGGATGCGCTGAGGGCATTGTCCTGAGCAGCAGCTTTCCGGTGACCCGGCCTCGTTCTGCGCAGTTTTGTTATGCTGGATGAAACGGACTGATCCTTGGACGTCGAGGCGGATTGCGACACCGACTTTATGGGCCTACGCAATCTTCTTCTGGTTGCTGAAAAAGATGGAAATTATTAGGGTACGATTTCTTACATGTTGTGATGTTATTGCTAGTGAAGTGGCGAATGTTTTATTTTAAACAAGTGACAACTTCTAATTTCCTTGTCGTACATAGCAATTATAGGGTGTTCACTATTTCAATGGGATTGCATTGGTTAGAAGTTACCCAATCAAAAAATTAGATTAAAATAAAGAAATTAGATAAAAAATAGAGCATTTTATGGCACAAAAATATGACTCATTCTGGTTTTCAAGATTTTCAGTAGTTCAGGAATAATTCCGAAAAAAACTGGAATATGTAAATTTTTGAATTTTGCACATAACTTTTTCTCATCCACTAAACTTTTACTTTTCTTATGACCACCAGTATTAAAAAAAATATAATGGAATTAGCTGCATCTGTTTTATACACGGCTACAAAAATTTAGTAGGTACTTATCACTTTTAATCTAAGCTTTTTGATGGTTGTTGGAATGGTAGGAAAGGTAAACGTCGACACCTAACCTCGAAATAGTAAATATTGTAGCTGAAATGATCACCTGAGCTTTCAGTTGATCAGAAGATGAATAGAAGTTGAGTGTCACCAATTCTAGCAGTCAGAAGTATTTTAATAAAATAATAAATATCGCTACAAACTTTAATCAGAAAAAAGTGGTTTTTGTCTAAGTCGAGTTATTTGGAAAGATCAAACCTTTTTTTTTTTGGTTTTTCCGTTATTTTTCCTAAACAATTGAAAATTTTGAAAATGTGAATGTGTTACCTTCACAAGCCATAAAATATGAAACATTTCACTAATTACTTGAACTGACGGCGTATCTCTTACAGTTTAGAAGATTCAATACAATCCCATTGAAATAGTAGACTAGTGTAGGATCTATGATAGAATTTAAAATATAAATGGTCTCTTTTTTTGAGAAAGGGTTTCATTCCATCATTTTTTTATGCAGATGCATTTTTTATACAGGTGAATACATACTAAAATTATATTAACTGACAAATATATAATTTTAACTGCCTTCTTTTGAAGATCAAAAAGTTGGTTGTTAATGTCTATGTCAAAATAAATAAATAAAAAAGTATTCCTCTTAAAATTTTAATATTTGTTACCCAAAAGGATGTATAAAGACGCATGAAACAATTGAAAGGTGTCCTTGTTGCCTTTGTACTACCCTTAGGAGGTCTCAGTTACGATTTGGTTTACGAGTTGTTTGTTGATATTTTTGACATTGGAGATACTAGACAGCATAAATATGTAAGTGGTCGGAAAGCTTTTAGACCTTCTTAAAAACATCTTGTTTACCAGTCATTTTTTACGTTATGAGTTCATGTGGACCATACTGTGGTCTAGGTAATAAAAACATTAACAAAAGGCGATGGTACTAAGGTTTGGCCTAAAAAAAATTGATCAAATTGACTTTATTTTATAATCCATGGTCTGGAGTTTCATTAGCCGTGGATCCTGAATTTGTATGCCAAGTTGTTGAAGACGATGCAGTCAAAAGCGATTTTCTTGCTGGAAAACTTTCAGCAGAACTTATAAGAAGGTATATCGAATGATTTCGATCACTTATGAAGGGATTCTCCTCAACATCTTGGTGTACAACTTCAGGATCAGCTAACAAGCGCGGGCGTCCAAATCATTTAAGACAGTTAAATAATAAATTTAATATAACAAAAAAAAAATGTTACTCGAGTCGTCAGAACAAAAAAGATGTAGGTAACCCTGATCTAAAACTTTTTTTTTACTCCTAGAGGTTTCTAAATCATTAACATAAAAATATTGAGAAATATTTTCTTTGAGAAAAGCAGAAAGTTTTGGACAATAATAAAAAAATGGCCGCAAATCGAAAGGATTCGAATTTATTTAAGTACAGACTAAACACTAATGACGAACTTAACAAGTATTAAACACAAATTGCAATCATTTTCCAAAGCATTCTGCTGTTTATGATAATTTTTCTTAGTTTTTTATATAAATCATTTCTAAAACTGGAGCAATAGCAAAAATTTGTTTCAGGCAAAATATATTTGAATTGTTTTGATAAAAATTGTTGATAAAACTTCAAACTGATTCAACAAGGAAAAAACTACATCATTTTGTAGGGTTTACAAGGCCAAGCAATTTTTTATGAAAACATTTTATTATAAATATATTTGGTATGTCACTATGATCTGTTGTGCAAAGTCTGGCACACCCGTTATTTGAGCAAGACTCACCTAATGAGAAAATGTATAAAATTATATTAATATGATTTTAATAAAGGTAATATAAATTATTTATTTTATAGAGTACGTTAGTTTAATAACTAGATGCCAAAATGTTTCGCTTTGTAAAATGAAACAACTGTAAAAATGTACCAACATCAAATTTGAATTTTCAAAACAATTTTCAAAATTCAGTTGCAATGCAGTAATTTTTTTTTTGATTTAATAGTCTTTTGTTACGAAAAAAAATGACTTCTGATTCTTTCGTTAGTTTTTAGTTGATTTGTACTCTGCGTTCTAGATTTTTTTGTCTTACTCTACTTATTCATTCTAAATACTATTGTTACTAATTTGGGCACGCACAGAAACTATGATAATATAAAACCCCTAAAAACGTATGTAATTTGTTTGCTAAAATAAAAACCAAAATTAAGTATGAAATAAATAGCTTAAAATTCATGAATCATAAGAAATTATTCATATTTATTCATTTCTGCTATATTTCATTATGTGCAAGTAATGCTAACATAAAATTATATATTTTTTTTCCGGAAACAGTGACGCACATCGGGAATGAATGCTTGCAGCCCAAGTTTGTCGAACAAAAAACAATAGCTGTAGATACTGTATAGCCTTTATCGTCTGGATTCCTTTCATTGTAGCTTTAAACTTCTACAAAAAAAAACAATGCACAATTCTTATGATTACCATTGAAGAGTTGTTTTTATGAGTCTTAACGAGAAATATTAATGATTGATGATCCTGACGAAAGTATTTTTAAATCGATTTGTTTTTAAAATTTAAATGCAAAAATATACTTAATATATTCAACGGAAATTAAAAAACATGCAAAAAATTATAATCAGTGGTGGCTAGTGGAATTGAAATTTTCGTATATTCGTAAGGAAGCATACGACCCACGCCAGATTTTAGGGGGTTTTACTAGATCCAAATGGAAAGCTAAAATATAATGGCGCAAAAACTTTCAAAATAACATTTCGTTTCACAATAACATTTTATTACAGCTGTAGCTTGAAGAAAAAATAATTTTTTTGTAAAACTGTAACAACGAAATGTTTTTTTATTCGCATGGTACTCATGAAAAAAATATTTCACAAATATTTTGTAAATTTCCTGGGGGTGCGTCAAATTGAAAAATGTTTTTTGCTAATCGTAACATTTCATTTGGGTCTAATAACAAACCTCTAATATCTGGTGTGTGTCCCATGCTTCCTTACGAAAACACGAGAATTTCATATTCCACCCGCACCACTAATTGTAAGTGAAACGATATTTTTCAAATAAACGAAGAGAAAAACGTCAGAATTTTTGCATGATACTTTATGATATATTTAACATCTTAATGTGAATACAAACAATTTTTTGTATTACATTAGCAGTATTTTATATTTTGTATTATTTTTTGTATGATATTTTTTTCTACTCTCTGTAAAGAACCCTAATGGGTTCAGTCTTCAGTTGGCAATGCAGTTTGCGAAATGAAATACAAATCAAAAGTAATTCTTGATATTTCGAAATCTATTTTCAGAAATCGACAGGAAGAAGTACTTAAAAATATCTTTCAAATATAAAGAAATAGCCTTAAATAAAGATAATTTATGCTGTTTTATGTATCAATTAGATATTTTGGTGACACCTTTACAGACAATGAGTCAAGTACCTGTTTACAATTGAATTTCTCCTTCACATTGTGTAAAATCCGGAACGGATTGCTTTAGTGAAACACGGTTAAAAAACTGACTTTTCTGATGACGTAAAAATATATGATTCTCCTTGCCAAATATCGCCAAAAACTTATCTACACCGTTTTTATGCAAATAGATATTTGCAACGATGTAGGCTACAAGTTACGAAATAATAATTATTTTGTTGTTATACTTCATACAAAATTAAAACACGTCATAAAATACGTGTTTAAGTTTTATAGAGCACTGATGCCAGATATAGAGACATCCAAAAAAAAAACGTCATCAACTGGCTATGAACGAGAGAGATGGAAATAGCAGTCATGTCTAAGTTTTTCGGTTATGTCAAACTTTTGACAAGTGACTGTCACAATTTGTAAAATAAACAATGGCTGTCATATGATTTGACAGTCTTGACAAGTAAATAAGGTTATAAATTCGATTAAGAATAGAAATACGTCTTTTTTTTCTCGGCCAACTTTGATGACGTTTTTTTTTTGATGATATTTATAAAATTGTTCAGTCCAAGTAATTTTAAAAGTTCATTGTGTTTTGCTTTTTGAGAAATATAACTAACCGTAGACATATTCAAGTTTGGTGCTGCTGCTACACGGTAAAACAATACAGTGGACTGTAGTTTACATTTGGGCAGCCAACAGCTGTTAAGGGTAGCAATGGACCATTATTGTCTCGTTTTTTTTTTCAAAAAAAGCGTATCAAAGTTGCTACTACCTCTCGGTAGTAGCTGTTTAACTTTTTTTTCCTTTCACAAACGAATGTCTGACAACTATAACACATTGTTCTGAAAATAACAGTTTTTGATGCAAGATAAATATTTGAAGCTCAAAAAAGACTCAATAATAATAGTTCAATGAATAGCTCAAACTGCTATTAAAGCCAATGTAAAGGTGCGTACATACCTGCACACGCATGCGGTGAGAAGCTACGCATACACATACGTATGCAAATCTGGACGTCGTTTGCGTGGCCTCTCGCCGCATGCGTTACCTCTCGCGAATGACTTGAGCGCGCATACCGTGAGCCAGACTGGTGTCGGTTTTTTGGCGCACATCAAAGAAACATACGTGTGCGTTCGCGCTCAATTTGGACGGGTTTTTGTGCCGTTCGAGTTTAAAGCGAGACTAGTGCGGATTTGTTGACATATTTATATGTATTTGTGGCTGGACGCTGGAAAATGAAGTGATCAAATGAACAGTGTATGGAATTAATAGATCTATATGAAGAAATCCCTATATTACGGGATCCAAAAAATAAGTTTTATTATTCAAAAACGAAGAAAGAGGATACATGGGAAACAATTTCAAAAGAATTAAGTATGGAAACTTAATGTTATAGCTAGGCGCTCTATAGCAGATATGGCCTTTCTCAACACTGATGTATGTTTTTTCATTATTTTGGAGCCTATTTTACTTAAAAGGTATTCAAAGTCTTCTAATCACATACGTACAAAGTTTTGAAATTATCCGGTATTTGGTTCTAAAGCCAAATCTACCAGTAAATCGGAGCTCATATGTCGAGTTCTTCTTTTACATAAATGGGTCATCCATCGTCTATTTATGTTATCTTTTTTCTTTTTTAATAAACTACTAATAACTACAAATGCGGCCCTGATCATAATCAACTCTTCAGACATTTTTACCACGCATGGATGGAGCGATTTGAGCACGCACGCATATGCGGCAGTAAAAGTTTCAACGAATGCTCTGAGCGCGAATGGATTGAGGACGCACGCATATGCGTAGCTTCTCACCGTATGCGTGTGCAGGTTTGTACGCCCCTTTAAGGTTCAAATAATTCGGTAATCGATCCGGCATCTACGGATCTGTTGCCAACTTCATAACAATGAATATCAACCGGGAAATTTAAACTAGAATAAAACATTCCATTACAATTTTTAATTCAATATAATTGAGTGGTAGTATCACTGCACACATTGAATGTCGTCATCGGTGACGTGTATTCTCACACAATGAGTATCTACTCTATAGTGTTATTACAAGAATAGTATTCGTACGAAAAAGAATCAAGGTAAGTAGATGTGTCATGAGTTTCACGATTTAAGACATATTCTTGAACCTAATTCTACTTACAAGAGACACCTAGATAATACGTAATAATTAATAATAAATTAATAAATAAGTACATCAGAATGACAAAAATTCTCGTTCAAATAAATATCCTACATATTAATTATTAACATGAACATGAGGGTGGTTGTTACTTTTTAAGTTCTGAAATATTATATACCTCCTCCTAAAGCTATTTCAGTATATCGGGTGTCCCAGAATTACGCTAACATGAGATATATATCTTACTTGAAAATATACAAACATAAATAAAAAAAATTTGCAAATGGTACAAAAAAAACTACAACTGATTATAAACTGCTCGTCAAAATTAATGTCACATTTTTAGCTTAGCACTATTTGCGTTCTATTCGACTTAGCGACTTGCGTTTTTAATTTTCGGTAGCCTATAGGATTGGTTTTACTGCCCGAAGGCGCTGAATTGTGAATTAAACGGTTCGCCGTCCACATCCCAAAAAACAACCCCATGTCGAAATTTGAAATCGCAAGATTCAGAAGGAGACGGACGACTCGGGGTGTGCCAAAAAGAGTTCATGCATCCTCAGGAAAGCAGAGTCACCCCACGCGTCAAGACCCACTTACAACCCCTAAGAGCGGCAAATTTTCAGGGGGTGGGTTTATATTGGAATATCACTTTTGGCGCTCAATTGTTGCTCAATCGGCCGTCCGCAGTTGATCCCCTTAGCTCCAGAAGCCTTCAACTATTGCCATGACATGAATTCGAGACAAATAGACATCCCAGGCAGCCTGCTACAGGGGTGGATTCAGAGGGGTGAGTGGAGGTCGTTGTGAGTGTGGCCTGGAAGGGTGCCTGAGTTGTCAAAGGGTGAAAGCGAGTTGTGGCACCCCATCCCAATTTATTTGACAGCATTAGGATCAATGGATTTGCCCAACAGAGGTCTTTCCACGCAAAACCCTGCATAAATGCAAAGGGGTGGCTTATAGGCCAGTCAATAGAGCTTTTTGACATGACACGATTGATACCTGAAATCCGACTACGGGATACTTTTAAGTTCAGTCCTTAGATGAAAACGTATATGAATTGGACTAGGAAATAATTGCACTTTTTTTTTAATAACAAATTAGTGAAAAAAGAGGTATTAGGGGGATCTTGAAAATGGGTTGAAGAGATGGGATAGACAGAACTTATTGAGGAGGTCTTAATGTGTGCCGTGATGGAGTTTTTAGGATTAGGATCCGACAGCGTCCTTCTTAGTCCATCCTTTATGTCTCATAAATTGCCGTCAAAATCTTGCGAATTAAAATTTCGACACAGGGTTGCTTTTTGAGGTGTAGACGGGGAACAGTTTAAGTCACAACGTAACGCCTTGAGGCATTCAAGCCAGCCCTATAGGCTACCGAAAATTAAAAACGACAAGTCTCTAACTCGAATAGAACTCAAATGGCGCTAATTTAAAAAGTGGTACGCTAATTTTGACGAGCAGTGTAATTCTCTTGCACTTTAAGATCGTTAAGAATCCACCCCAAGTTTTTTTTTGCAAATAGCACTCTTGGTAACTGAACACCTAAATTTACTTACTACTTCATGCTAAGCACAGTGATATAACATAAGTACTTAGTATTTAAACGTCATTTTAGTTGTTATATGGTTATATTAAGTTATATTGCAAAGCAACTAACACATTTTTACACCATCCTCAAAATAAGTAACAATGTAGCGATACGTCAATGTGAGAGTTTTGACAAAAAGTACATATCATTTGATTAGTTTCTCCGTAAGTACGCAATTGTTCAATAATATTTGGTTATTATTAATTAGGTATTTGGTTATTGTTTACAGTTTAATACATGTGCAATATCTAGGTCCCGTTAGAGATGAAAATACCACCATCGTTCTGGTATACTTTGTTCGAAAACCACAAATCTAAATCTATCTAAATTTAGGATTTTTTTCGCATCAGGTTTTGTTACTGGTGCTCAAGAATATGTTAGAAGTTAGAACAGAAAAAATATACCTACCCAAATTCAAGAATAAGGTCATGTGATTCTGATCACATCTCTGAGACTGTCAATTAATTTGTAAAAGTGTCCCTGGTTTTCAAATTTTTATTTTTCAAATAACAATTGTCATATTGACATACTTAATGTCAAGCGGCCATATTGGTGTAACCATGTACGAAGCTAACGGTGTATTTTTTACTTATGGTTATCTGTCATTTTAAACACTATTATATAATAATACTAAATGTATAGTGGCATATCAGCCGAGCAAACAAGGAAAATATCCCGGGAGTGACATTTCAGAGGTAATTTGACTTGAATTTGACAATTTTAGACCTTTATTTAGTTTCAAAGTGTTATAAAACATTGTTTATTATTAGGTATTGTATGGTGATTGAACACAGAAGGACTTGAGGCTATAATACACTCTTGAGTACTATGTGTTTCCGTAACTAAAGAATTAACCAAATGACATTTGACTTTGTCAAAATTGTCTCACTGGCGTTTGTTTTTTTTTTTTACCTCTGACTTTGTGATTTGTGATAATAGTGAATTATTACTTTTGACTGTTCAAATGTATTACCAAGTATGTTGTATCACTGGACTTGGAATGCAGTGATGAGTAAATTTAGGCGTTTAGTTACAAAGGATGCTATTTAAAAAAAATCCTTAAGGGTTGTAAAAATTCTTAAGGGTTTTAAGGATCAACACGTATTCTGCAATGTAATAAGATGTAGTTTTTTTTGTGCCATTTGCAGTTTTTTTTTTCACATTTGTATCTTTTCAAATAACGATCATATCGGCTGTTAACGTCATTAAATTTAGTAAATCGTTGGTTCTCCGGAATAGTGACATATCGCCAAAAACTAAATTTTTCAGGAGAGCGTTTTCAATATATTTGTTACAAATATTCTGCATTTATTATATGTTTGGTTCATATATAAATATGTTAATTATTAAATTTGACATTCGCAATGTAATTGTATTCTATGAGATAATTGGTGATTTCCTGAAGTACTTTAAAAAAAAAAAAAAGTAATATTTTCAAAATATTTCATCAAAATGTGTCGTTATTGTGACAAAATATCGAAGATGTGTCATTATTGCCAATAAATAACTATCGAATATAGTTTACATCTAAAAGCCATATAACCGAAACTATAAATAAAACCCAGTCTAAAAACGAAATATTTTAATTTCTACTACAAAATAATATTTAAAATAGAAAATAAGCACATATTTTCATTTGTACAAGAAACACAGAGGCAAAGTATTGTCAATAGAAACCTATTATAAGAAAACCTAAAGGAAGGTTAATAAACCTAAGTATGTAATAAACTTAAGTAAGGTAAATATAGGTAAATTTTTAACACAAATAATAATTCAATCCTCTTACGCCTTTTTAAAGCAAAATGAACTAGAGAAAAAAGAAGTGTATGTACCAATTTTTCATAGATTTTTTAAAAAAAATTTCATAAAATCTAGGGATAGTATTTGACACTTTGCACACTTTGCACTTTGTGCCACTATTTCTAATAATAAACTGTACAGGTTAGCAAACAATTTTTTAATTTGGTGAAATATGTCGTTGTTCCCGATTAAAGAGTAACACCCCAGTCTGAATCTGACACACGACTGAATATAGGTCGGTGTTGACGATAAAATTGGAGGGAAACATGTTATGAAGAATAGTGACATGCAACGCCATCTGTTGGTCGCAATGCAAAATAACGTAATAAGTCATTATTTCTCCTAAAGTCCATGTATTTTCTTGTTGAATTCAGGATTTAACTTAATATCGATGTTTTTTGACAATGTGTCACTATTCTTGAGAACCAACGAAATATCCGTGCCTCAACTGGGTTGAAATGTTGGGGACGCCATTCAGGCACACCCGTTATATCGATAGGATTTGTGATTTTGCACACAAAAAAATCTCAATAATGGTGATTCCCAAGTTGAATAATATTTTTTATAGCATGGAGAACTATTTAAAACAAGCATTTTTTTTAAATGCCATTCTTCAATAAACTGAAAAATTGTCCGGTACAACCTTTTCTTTTAATTTAAGGCAGGACCGGATAAATTCTATTTTTGAAATTACTAAGGCAACTAAGTTTTTTGAAATATGTTATTTGGAAAAACTTTTGGTTTTTAATAGTTCTACACGCTGTTAAAAAATATGACAACTTAGAAAAGGAATGACCATGTATGCATTTGTTTAAATTCCATTTTTTTTTTTTGAAAATTTTGAAATGACCAAACTCCAAAAATGGGATGAATTTTCACATCTATTATCTATTGCTTCAGATGGAATACGTATATCTTTTTTTATTCAAAACAAAAATCTTAAAAGTAAGTAAAAACCAGCCTATGAACATATCTCTACAAACTATTACATACCTCTTTCTGCAGAAGCGAGTTGTACTAATATGAATACCACTACACATATAAATACTAAAGTCCTAATTTTACATCTGGGTCGAGATATCTGCAACAAAAAGAAAGTACTGTTAGTATAGCAATAACCTTTCAGCACAAACTTAAAATACACATTTAATTTTCATTGTTTACATAAAAATAAGTATAATTTGTACAAAATAAAAGCTGATGCACGTCACCGTTGACGTTATTAAATTGTATTAAAATAAAAAACTAAAATGGAATGTTTTGAATTTTATTGCATTAAAAAATTGGTATTTTCAGAACACTCAAAGTGTTATAGTCATCAGACTTCCGTTTGCAAAATGCCAAACCAGTTAAACAGCAGCTGCCAAGAGTTAGTAGCATCTCTGATACGACATTTTGAAAAAAAGAAAGGAGACAATAATGACCCATTGCTACCCTAAACTGTTGTTAGTAAGATAACACAGGTCTACAAAAAAAGTTCTGTCTGCGACCCATCCATCCATGAAGTCAAAAATGAATTATGTCAAAAATCATTTTTGACTTCAAAATCGTAATCAGCAACCAAAAAAACTTAATAATATGCATTTAATATCAACTTTTTACTTTTTAGTGAAATTTGACATCTTGTTGACAGCTGTCATTAAGTCGAAATTTATTCTTGACTTCAGATTCGTGAGCAGCGACCCAAAAAACCTTTTGTATATATTTTTTTAAATTCCCTCTATAAGAGTTTATGGGGGTTATACGTGGGTGGAGAGAAAAATTGATGCGGTAGAATTTTTTTTTGCCAAATTTGGTTTCAGTGCATCAAAGTACATAGGAAATGATGGGTCTGATCGCAAAGACAGATCTTTTTTTTTTGTAGACCTGTGAATTTAAATATAAAATTTAAGTATTTAGTAAGACTACAGTCCAATATATTGTTTTAGCAGCAGCCCGAAGCTTGAATGTTTCTACTGTTAATTCTATTTCACAAAAAGCGAAAAACAATGAACTTTTAAAGTCACCTAGAAAGCGTAATCGTACCAAGAGGATTACAAATACTATAACATTGAATACAAGTGCTATTCGTAACTTTTATAATAATTTTTATTATTTTTTTTTTCCAAAATTCGGTGTGCCTTTTTCTAGTCATTTTTCCTGCTCTTTGTACTTGCATTTTTATGCACCAATAAGTCTTAAAATATATTATTTTTTAAAATTATTTTTATTTTTCATATTGAAAAAAAAAATTTAACTATAAAGAAACACAAAGTATCCTCCCATATGCTAGTAAAAAATATTTCTAAGTACTAAATAATTTTATAACAATCTGGCATCAGTACGCTAAAACTTAAACGCGTGTTTGATGACGTACATCAGTTTTTATTTTATAAAGTATCTGTTAATAACATGGGAAATATAAAATAATGGAGATATTGAAAAGTGAATGCCCAAGGTTGTCAATGGAAATTTTAAACCAAAAACAAAAACTAATCACGTTTAAATAACGTTTTTCCATTTCAATTGGCACCGCTATCAAACGCACAAAGCAAAAAAAAATGTGTTAATAAGAACAAAAAGTTGTTTACTTTTGTTTTCCATTATGTAAGGTCAGTGAACGAAAACAATGACTAATGGAATCTGATTCAACGTCTGGAACGACGATGATACCGTAAAGATGAAATCAGAGATCTCATATTTGCAATTATCATAGCTCGGTATAATTATAAGTAGGATTTAGTTTGTATAAATTCAGGTATACCAGCGGCGTGTCATGTAAATACTAAATTTACTAAATAGGCATTCATTTTTCATTATTTTTTTGAAGATGTTTTATTCTTTAACATGTTTTATATGCTATTACATAGTGTATGGAATAAAAAACGGAATAAAATTTTAAAATTATTAAAAAAAAATCACCCTTCATCAATCAAATCAAATACTACACTTATTAAGGAACACCCCATATAATTGAAGTGAAATTGTAATGAACAGCCATTTATCTATACAGACAATAAAATGTTTCTTTTTCAAATTTTGCAGTTTTTTGGTAATTATTCACTACAATCTGGAACCGAAATTTCCACTGGACTACCACCTTTTCCGGTAGATGGCACACCGCCTTCGCGGATGCAGCTTCAATACTTTAGATGAGGTCGAAAGGGGGTGACAAGTTTTTTTCTTCTAAGAACAGGGAACCGGAATCAAATAACTTGCAGATAGATGGCTTCGAACATATAGATTCAAATGATCTTTATCTCGAAACTTAGTGTTGGTTCGTTTTTGTTAAATCGTCATTTCCATTTTTAATCAAAGATCGGAAGAAACTTTTGGTTCGCCCAATATGTTAGTAAGTTCATATTCTGGGAATTTTCTGACGCAAAAGAAGAGTATGAATATACATATAGAAAAAAATATTTTTTATGATATAACGAGCTTACTTAACATAATGTTATTATAAGATTATTTCTCCGTTATTTCATAATCTTGTTATTTAATAGTTCTGTCGATCTGAAACATAACCTCATTCAGAGACACGGACATTAGATCAGTTGATATTATCTTTCAGATCAGATTACAACTAGAGATCGGAACGAAGGCTGCAATCTGTCGAATACGAGGGGATAACTAAATATTTAAATATATATCTCGTAATTCAGGAAATCGATATGAATTACATATTACTTATTATGCCTTTGTGATTTAAATAATTTGGTGGTACATTAACTATGCGCAGAGTTTTTGCTGACGAACAACAGATGTATCTGGAATAGTCACATACCAATTATAAGTGACTGAAACTAATAAGTAGAGTTGGCCGATCGTGCCGCAATATAGTGGTGCGCGGTGGGTGCGGGCAGGCTATTAGTTTTAATCGTTTTTCCCGACCGTCTGGCAGACTCTAGCATTAGTATGTTCGAAGTGTTTTGTCGTTGGCGTCTGTATTACCTTAATAATATAATGACGTACGTGAAAACGCATAAAAAACAACCACCTGCTGACAAAGTGAATAAAGTCATTGGTGATTTCGAAGATTTATTTTATGACGGCGTAAAAAAAGGGCCTTAAAAGACGGCTGATAACAAAGGACCAAAATTTTTAGTCAATTTGGAGGTTATGTCTTAATACTCGGCATATGAAAAAATTGTGATATCCAAGACGTTTTCAGCACACCAACAAATATATGGCATGGGATCTGACCTTTCTACTACAAAACTTTTTTTTATTTTGTTCGTTTAATCTTTTAATTTATGTAATGTCATATTTTAGTCATATTTTTTACCTGTTTTTTTGGAGGTTATGTGAAAATCTATCCGCTAATTGTTACTTTTGATCATATATTAGACGCTCCAAAATATATAAACGCATGCTCGCCAGCTTAAACTTCTAATTTACTTGATAAACGTATTTATGTTTTTCAATTTCAAGATGTTTTTTGAGGTTATGTCTTAATGCACGGCCTATGGAACAATTCTGATCTCAAAATCGTGTTCAGTATACAGAAAAACATATTGAATGGTATAACACCTTTCTGCTACAAAACTTTTTGTTTTTTTATGCTGCTTTATTTTTACATGCTTTTGAGGTTATATTTCCTTGATTTACGCAAAATCCAGACGTGATAGAGGGAAACGGACACGGATTCTTTTTCAGCGACCTAAAATACATATAGTATTATATGTATACCTAATCTTGTTTGCGTAAAAAAAAGAAAAAAATTGTGGTTCTGTGTAATTAGATGTTTTTAAGGTTTTAGAAGTGATTATAACCAAGCTCTCAAAGAATGGCTTTTATCATGCCTTTGAACAGTAGCAGCATCGATGTGATACGATTGCAGCCCTACGGAGAGACCATAATTTTATAGCATCACATAGTCTTTGTTGAAAATCCCTTGCATTTAATGAAACCTCGTTAATAATATTAACAATAATATTATAAGGTCATAAAAACAAGAAATTAACAGAAGCATATACTGAGGGACGACGTCGAAGACATTACTTACATATATGTAGGAAATATGGATCTGCAGGAGAAACTATAAAACACATAATTGGAGGGTGTCCAGCGCTAGCAGAGTCAGCATATCTTAGCGGACACAACCAACTTGTGAAGATGGTCCACCAACAACTGGCACTCAAGTATGGCCTGTTAGCGACGACTCTGCTGGAATCGGAAGCTGTGCTGGAATCGGAAGTAGCAGTGATGTATTGGAATAGACTAATGATCACTGACTGAATAGTGGACTTCGACCGACCAGGTATTGTGCTAATCAACAAGGAACAACGAAGAGGGAACATCATAGACATCGCACATAGACATGCCACTTACCCACAACATTCAGACTACTGAACGGGAGAAGATCGCGAAATACGAAAATCTGTCAATAGAGTTGAAGCGTCTATGGAAACTGGAGAAGGTGGGGACATACGCCCTAGTAATATCGGCAGAGGAAGTGATGAGACCAGATTCACCAATAACATCGCGGCATTAGGACTGTCATACAGTAACGTATTATTAGAAATGGCCAGAAGGCAATATTATTACAAACTTGTCACATTGTAAGAAATATTTTAATTTTTATCGTTTAATTTATATTGTAAGAATTGTAATTTCTGTTTTAGGTGGGAATAACATTTCCAGCCATCACCGTCTGCAGCAGGAATTTGTGTATGTTTCCCAGCGTTTACGCTGAGAAGTGTGACTATGTGAGGGAGTGGCTATTAAATAACCGAACTGCTGTCATTACACTTTTTATTCGTTATTAATTACAGTAGCAAGTTTAGTGATCTCTACACCGCTCCATACGACTTTTCCATTGTGGAAAGTAGTGCTGGAAGTCCGCTTCTATCAGCTGGTTCAGAACCTCCGTCGCTTTTACTTTAACCGCTTCCACACTTTCGAATCTTGTCATCACAAGTAATCACCGTGTCTAACAAGCATGGATCAGTGTCAATGTTGTTTAGAATGGCAGCACAAATGGTCATTCTCGATTCCTTCTGCTCGTGAGTGAGGAGTTTTGGCACCATTTTTGCGCAAACTTTGCGCTTGTTGAACGATTCATGCAAAATTTAGCGAACACAATCTTTGACGATTCCTGTTATTTCAGCAAGCCGTCGGATACTTAGACGATAATCTTTGCGGATTTAATTTTTTCGCTTTCGTTCGGTTGACCAATTCAAAAACTTGTGTGCGGGATAAACATTCACACCCATACACTTCTTTTAACATTGCATAACTTCTGTAAAAGTTTTTCCCAGTTTAACAAGAAACTTGAGATTAACCCGTTGCTCCATCTGAATGCTTAACATTTTTTGGACGCGTCACTGGTGCGCAGACTAACTAAAACGACTGCTGCAGTCGAACTGAGCAACCCACTGGCTTGTCCAGCGAGCTTAGGGTGGGGAAAGTATCACCAGATACAGGCCTCTTCAAACTTGTCGCGACAAGCTCGCAGCACGCTGGTAGCAGCATCAGTTCGGTTATTTAATATACACACCTCGTAAAGTCGGCAAAATAATAATAATAAAACTAAAATATAATTCAGGTGATATACTGGAGTTTCTAATAGCGTGGAGGAGGAACAGACTGTTCTGCCTTCTGCCCCGCGGACACGCCGCTGTGAAACAACTAATATCTCGGCCTGCTGTTGCTAACTCGCTATTTCTCGATAAGACCGCTTGCTAATTGAGCGAACAAGTGAAAGTATGGGTATATATATGTATAGGCGTTTGGTCGCAAAGCGCACATGGACACTCGGTTTTATAGCTACTTAACAGTGACTTCAATGCCAACTAGCGAAAGAGTGCTACTTAATTTATAGAGTAAGATGAGGGTGACATAGAGTATGTAGACTTAGACAACCTGTTATACTTTAATATACAAGGATTATGTTCGGTTTTTTATGGGATATAAGGATGATACTGAACTAGGAGAAAAACGTTTTCGACCATGAAATCAAGTTTACTCCAATGTTACGACATATCAATGTAATAAGTATACCTATGTGTATAATAATGAAATACTCATCAGCAACAAAAAGTCATTTAAGCAACCTTCAAAAAATGGGTGTACCATTTTTTGAAGGTTGCTTAAATTCTGTTAATTTTTATACTACAGTATTGATGGGCACGGGTAGCCGAGTGGGTTAAAGCACCGTCTTTCCAGTCGCGATACCTCTGTGCGCATTGTTCGAGCCCCGACCGGGGAAGAGGATTTTTAATTGTCTCGCTTTCTCTGTCAGGACTTGATATGCAACCACTAGTACACTAGTATACGTGTGGATTCATATATGCCAATCCAACCGCACATGGCCTAGATTTGGTAATGTTCTGAGTTTTCTGGGTTTCCTCAGAACTGTAAAGCAAATGCGTTACGGAAATAATCTTAAGTCGCTCCCAGTGCGCCACGGCAAATAATAATAATAGCCACTCCTTCCCACACAGATCCCTGAGAGGACCTAAGGGGTTACTCTTCGGAGTAATTATAGGGTGGGTATTATTATTATTATTATTATTTGCTTTGTTTCTGATAGGCTTACAACTTCTGCGATTAAATTCTGCGTTGTTCTAGAATTGTAAAGTAAAAGTACCACCGAAAATATTAAACCCTTTTCAAAAGTTCTTGGACTCTTATTAAAAAAAAAAAAATAAGTATCTTAAGGTCAGGGTTAAGGGTATCAACTGATTAACTGAGCTATTTTCGAAACTTTTTTCCTAGACAAGAAGGATTTCATTGTTCATGAAATTTTAATAAAACACAGCAAGTCCTAAAGGAACAATAATTCGTTATTTTTTTTTAATCATGTGTGGCGTACTTTTTTTAACTTTATAATATTTTGGTTCAAATTATGAGGTCTTAAATAACCGAACTGATGCTGCTACCAGCGCGCTGAGAGCGTGTCGCGACAAGTTTGAACAGAACTGTGTCTGGTGTCTGGTGATACTTTTCCCACCGTAAGCTCGCTGCACAAGCCAGTGGGTCACTCAGTTTCACTGTAACAGTCGCTTGAATTAGTCACGCACGAGTGAAGCGTCGAAAAAAATGTTAAGAGCAGATTTAGCAACGGGTTAATCTCAAGTTTCTTGTTAAACTGGAGAAAAATTTTACAGAAGCTTATGTAATGTGAAAAGAAGTATACGGGAATGAATTTTTATCCCGCACACAAGTTTTTGAATAGTTTAAATGGTTTATAGAGGGACATGAAACGACCGAAGACGATTCGCGCCCTGGACGGCCCTCAACATCTAAAACGGACGAAAACGTTGAAAACATTGGTAAATTAATCCGCGAAGATCGTGATCTAAGCATCCGAGAGCTTGCTGAAGTAACAGGAATCGACAAAGAATGTGTTAGCCAGATTTTGCATGAATCGTTACAAAATGGTGCCAAAACTCCTCACTTTCGAGCAAAATGAATCAAGAATAAACATTTGCGCTGACATTCTAAACAACATTGACACTGATCCAGGCTTGTTAGACACGGTGACACTGAAGGGGACAAGATTCGAAAGTGTGGAAGCGGTTAAAGCAAAAGTGACGGAGGTTCTGAACCAGCTCACAGAAGCAGACTTCCAAAACTGCTTTCAACAATGGAAAAGTCGTATGGATCGGTGTAGAGATCGCCAAGGGGAGTACATTGAAGGCGAAAAATTTGCTACTATTGGTAGCGAATAAAAAATGTTATGGCAGCAGTTCGGCTATTTAATAGCCACACCTCGTAAGTAATCTTGGGTGATCTTCGAAAAATGGGTGTATGATAATGATGACTTTCGTTGCTGACTGCATGTATTTTCCAACTATATTCTGAGGTGGGACTTGAAACTATTTACAGGACCAGAGCCAAACATATGCAGTAAAAAAACAGTAAGAAAAAGCTGTACTTCTCTTTTTATTTGAGATCAACTAAAAATGCCGTTCCCTTGAAGAGTTTTTAGGAATGTTATCCAAAAATATTGCATATAAATAAAAAACTAAAAACAACAATTTTTAGATGTCAAACTTCTATTTACACGTTTCAGACATTAAAGGAATTCGAGGATACCGTTATTAGGATTTTTCTTAAAACTGAATTTTTACTATTGATGAAATAAACTACCTATTGATGAACTAAATTACCATATTATAAAATATACTTAACGCGATTTTATTATAGCAAAACTATTTCAGTGCTTCAATTTAAACAATTTTACGCATTTAACACAATCCATACAAGCATTATTTCCTCTGACAACAATGATAGGTTATTTAAGATGAAAGCAGACATTGCTACACTATTTTATACCTAAAATGAAGAAATCAAAATTTTCGTTAGAATAGGTTAATAGCATGAATCATAATATACAGCGGTAAGAAATTAATTAAAATTTGTTTCATAGTACACGAAAATCAGTGTGATTTTTTTTCAATCTGTTTTGGTTTAGCAATTCATTGTATTGGATTTAATTGAACCAGGTAGAGCGTACTTAATATAGCGTATATTCTTTCATTATCTAAATTGTTTATTAATTTTTAACAAATCTAAATAGACTGGTTTAATTCAATTTTGATGCCTGATTAAAAAAGATATATTGTCTAAAATTTTAATTTTCTCGAACATCCTACACTTAAACCTAATGAAAATTGGTACAGTCCAGTTTACGGTGGTCCTGAGTAATTCAATATAAATTATATACTAAAAAAACGCTAATAGTACTTCTTGATTTTGGCCATGACTACTCCATGGAATGCGTATAGTACGCATTTAATGATTTTTTGTGAGACCTATCTATTAAACAAAATTCAATAAAATCAGACTACAAATAAAGATTTTAGAAGGTTCGATGTATCTTAAGTGGGACACGCTGTATGTATGTTCACCCTTTCAAAATTGATTATTTTGCCAAATATGTTCATGGTTATTAGATTCGACACTAAAAGTAAATAAAAATAATGAAAATGTCATCATATGCAAAAATGAATATATTTAAATTATTTTAATTTACAGCAATATCCTACCAAAAGTAAACTGTTTGTTTCAGCTGAAAACAAAAGTGAATTTCAATTTCATAACTTTTGTCACGGTTAGGTAGTCACGGTGATTAGCTGAGTTTAATAAATCTAGCAAGGCGGCACGCCCATTTTATGTAGACTTATGATTAGTTAATGTGGTCATTCATTATTTGTATTTAATAAATTAAATAAAGTCACATTCTTGTAACAAAGCTAAAGGAGAAGTCTGTAGAAATTAAAATTTCGAAACGCTGAACTAACAACGTAGATTGTTGATCAATTTTCTCTTTTTCAATTTTTTGTCTTTTTTTTTTAAATTCTTGATGTTCCTATAGCGTCTTTCAAAAAATCTCCACCATATGAGAAATTTTGTTTATCCATCCAAATTTATCATCCAACATACGAGGCAAATAGAGTTACAATTCAGTATTGTCTTCTTCAAAATATCTTCCTTGGGAAGCCACACACCGAGGGAGACGTTTCTTCCATTCCTCATAGCAGTGCTGGAACTCATATACTGGAATAGCCTTCAGCTGGTCGATTACAGCCGTTTGAATGTTTTCTCTAGTCCCAAAATGACGTTCCTTGAGGTGATTTTTCAATCTCGGGAAGAGAAAAAAGTCACAAGGACCCAAGTCAGGTGAATAAGGAGGCTAAGGAGCCACAGGAATGTTTTTACAGGTTAAAAACTCGTTTACTGAAATGGCTGTGTGACAAGGCGCATTGTCGTGTTGCAACATCCAGTTGTGGTTCATCTGAAATCGACTCTCTTCCTTCTGAGAATGCCTTAAACCACCGAAAACCGAAAAAACCTGAGCTCTTGAAAAAAACATTGTCTCCATAAGCGTGTTGAAGTTTTGCAAAAGTGTCCGTTGTGCTGTGTCCAAGTGTAGCTAGATCGGGCGCTACGTTGCCCGTCTCATTACTTAATTTACACGCTTAATTTTACGTATATTTGCAATGTCCATCTCTGCAACTATTTTAATAAAGAAAAAGCGCACATTGGCTCCAGCAAATTGACAAGCCAGCCATTCTAAAGAAAAATGTCGTAAAGAAAAATCATTTGAAAAAGCTTTTGTAAAATAGTTTAAAATGTTAAATAACATGATATTTAATGCGAGTTTCTTGTTTCGTTTTTTGAAAAATATGATTTAGCATTTGGAAAGCTTTCTTCGGCGTTTCTTATTCCAATTGTGTTCGTGGTGTATGTTTTTGTGTTCTTGATATAAAATACTGCCATTGAATATTACGGTTTTATAAGAGATACCCAAACTTACTTTTAATTTATAAAAATTGAGACCAAAATATTCGAAAATCTCTAAAATACATGTTATCGGTCTTTAAAAATCATGTGTTTTGTATACTTTTTCTGACAACTCTTCTGACAAACACATAATACTTACAGTAAATACATTTTGAAAATGAAGTAAATTTTTATAGCCAACCTTCAATGGACAGAAACGTGTTTATTTTGTATATTTACCAAAACAAATACATATAAGGCAATGTTTTAAATACGTACTCAAGTACATGGTGTTAGCAAACACTGACGTATAGGAACAAGCATTGCTCAAACGTATAACCTTCAAGAAAAACGAAGACCTTTTATACAATACATTTAAAACTTGATTTCTTAATCTATATAGGGGTAATGGGCCCCAAATATATGTTTTTTAAAGCGATGTAAATACCATTTACCTACCCCAGCAGACAATAATTCTTCCTATAATATTTTTATACATACATATGTATATGTTATGTATTTGTTTTTTTACCATCAAAAATCTTGTGTAGGTATTAATTGTTTACACGAATCAGTGAATTATAGATTACTTATTAACACTAATATTATATATTGTTTTAGATTTTATTAACAAATGAAGAATGATGCAGGCGCCTGTGCTTCATCGACTATTTAAGATTTTCCTAGGATAGGTATTTTTATACCTTATCGGGCTTAATGCCTCATTAAAAATAAAAAAAGATATTTTCTGATTTCCCCGGGAAATACTTTTTAAGACACAATTATCTCTTCATGGAAATAAGATCAACATTTCTCGAATCTTTTATATACAGGGTGATTAATCGAAACCATATGTTAAAAGTATTAGGATTTGTAGAAAAGACCGATTTTTGAAAATTTGGACGTAAGCTAACAAGCCTATGGCGGACTCGACGATTATTAAACGTCGTTATTTAAAACGAAATGGTACCCTTTTTATTGTATATCTCGATTATACACGTTATTTTAGGTAGATTTTCACAAGGGACCGGGGGGGGGCGATCGCATAAATGGTCAAGTAAAAACAAAATAGTCGGGGGATTGGCTTCGTTGCCTCCAATGACCTTTTTTGCTTTTTGTTTAATCTGCATTGGACCCCCCCAAAGAAAAATACTGGCTACGCCCTTGGATTTTCATGAGATTTCCTTTTTACCATTTTTGTGTTATTTCCGGTTGTTTGAAATTTTGTTCATTAACATCATAACATTTGAAACTATCTGTAGTGGTCATTTTAGAAAATTAAGTATCGGTGCTGCTTAGTAGAACACTGAATCTATGCAGCAATGCTTTTATTATTTTTCAGTTATGTACAGTAGCCCAAATTCAACTCCATCTTTTTTTTTTAAATACGATGCCCCATATTTTTGTTTTTGTTATAGTACTTATTGTTAATGTGTGCTAATTTTGCACTACTTGCTATGTTTTCATCACTTTAGGTTTCATCAGACTTACATCAAACTTTAGAAATAAAAATGGAACTCACTGCATACTGTTGCATATTTAAAACTCTCATAGTTTTATGAGTTCCATAAGAGCATGTTGTGGCAACTCGTGCAACTTGTGAACGATTTTTTCAGGAAGGGCAAAATTCCTTTCCTTTGTAAAGAAGAATTACATTTTTTGAAATATGAAAACAAAAACATTAAATTGTATAACATTGGTGTTTGCATAAATGTATTACGCAAACCTCCAATTTTAAATTTTATATTCCAAAAAATTGTCGTAGTTGTCAATTCCAGCCATTGTGGCACCTTATGTAATGATTCCGTTGACACCTGGTATAGGAAATACATTAAGAATACGTTCTTCTCTTTTGGATATTTGTCGTTTAATTGCTAGAGTTCGTACATCGCCTTTTTAATTATCTCCAGCACCAATCTATTTTGTTCCTGAAGCCACACTTTTGTTTTACTTTTTGTTCTTGAGACCACTATCCGTCCTATCCTATTAGATCGGCTCAGAGCCCCATTCCATTCTGATATTCCATAAATTTAAAGCACCAACAATCCTATTTTAATAATTTTAAAATATATTCCAGGTACAGGAAGTATTCAGGGAAGTTGCCTAGGATTTTAGATGGAATTTTTACGGAACTTTTTTTATATAACTATTTTTATAATACAAGTTTATTTATCCTTAACGGTAAAGTCACTCCAGCCTCTTATAAATAGTGAATGATAATTACTAAATCACTTGGAACCCAATTACATGATTAATTACAATGATTACAAAACGTATCCGTCATATGCAGAAATAGTAGGAACATTTTAATAGCTGATAACAGTAGTTTAAATAATGATTGTATATTTTTAGGAACCTAATAACTTCTGTACAAATGAGCATAAATAGATATCAGCTGTGCAATGAAGGTTAACAACTATGTTATTCTCCTTGTCGTATCACGACTATTATATACAGGGTGAGGATAAAACATTTCTTCTCAACTGTATAAAAATTATGTAAATATATTTTGAATAAAAGTTGTTGTTTATTTTTAGGGCACAGCAGAGGTACCAGCGATAACTTGATGTAATTATTTTTCCTTATATTAGGTTGGCCGGAAAGTCTTGCACCAAAAAACATGTTTTTTGATTTTTTTTATAACTTTATTAATAACAATTAAAATTAAACAATATATTCGCCATGTATATGTATAACCTTCGCCCATCTTTTAGATAAAGCACTGATGCCCTTTTCTCAAAATTCAGGGAGCTGCGATGAGAAAAAGTCGACTGGTGTTTTGAGATCTCCATAAGTGTCGAACTTTTGCCACTCAAATGTTGCTTCAGCGGGCGGAATAAAGTTTAGTCCGACGGCGAAAGGTCCGGTGAATACGACGGATGGGCAACTGGATTCCAGCCGAGCTCTGCGATTTTTTGGCGTGTGTCTGAAGCGACATGCGGCCGTTCATTTGGTCATGTACACAGAAGCTAAAACGGTCGTATCCCACCAAATAGAGAGGAGATTTTTGTGTTGGTGTGGGTTTGTTTTCGGCTGTGTCGGACGCTCTATATCCCGTGGAAGTCAGACGACATGTCGTTTATCGTTATCGTAGAGGATCCAACTCTCGTCACCGGTCACCAAATTTTCGAGAAAGTCCATGCGGTGAGGTTGAAAAAGTCGCAGATGTTCACACGCGTTTGCTTATGAGCATCGGTAAGGCGATGAGGGATCCATCTCAATTTAACTTTTCGATAGTCGAGATCATGAAGATGGGTCTCAAAGGTGCTGCGGCTCCGCCCGAATGTCGCCGCCAATTCTCGCGTTGTTGCTTCTGGATTGGATTTGAGGGCGCTCAGCAATTCGTCGTTGTCGAGAGAACGCGGTCTTCCACTGTGCACATTATCTTGGAAGCACGTATTTCCCGCCGCAAAGCGATTGACCCAGCGGTTGACCATCCAACGGGAAACAGACCCCTCGCCCAATGTGCTGTTGATATTTGCGGCAGCTTCGCTCGCATTGTGCCCTTGGCGCCACTCGTAGTAGATACTCGAGTATGCTCCCTACTCTCCATATTTTATCAGCTAACAAAAGCAAGCACGCACACTCTTATATACCCATTTAAGACAAACTTCGAGAACATTCTACAAGTTTCTCAATCTCTTTAGAAGATACGATGCGTTTCTGGAAAATTCTTTTTTTTCCAGAGTTTTTATAATTGAAAGAAAGACTTTCCGGCCAACCTAATATTATTGTTTAAATCTTTATGTTTTAAAATACGAAAGCCGATGAGTATCAACGAATATTTCATACATTTTTTTTGTTTCTTTGTATATGTAAGTAGTATAATACCAGCCATTCGAATAAAACGCCATCAAAGTTGGCCGAGCAAAAAAAAGACCAATTCTTAATCTTAAGTTCATAACCTTATTGAATTGTTAATGCTGTCGCATTATGTGATAGGTACTTTTACAGGGTATATAAGAGACAGAAATAAAAAAACTTTATCAAAAAGAAACGATATTTTTATATACCGTTAGCATCATTATTGTTCAATTTGGCAGAACTCTAATATTAGAGGTTCATCCGCTCTGAAAATTTCATGTGTGGATTGCAGACGATATGGTTGGAGCTACAGGATATTTTTCAAAATTCGTTGACACGTTATATACGGCGGGTTCATTTGTTGGCTCAGATGGCTAATTGATGTTCTTGGATATTCCGTTATCACTTGCCTAACCATTTCAGTTTCAAGTTTTCTTCTGTCCTGATTCTGGGTCTGCTACTTCCTTTTTTCCGATTGAAACTTTCAGTTTGCCGATACAGTTTAAGAAACGTTTTACTGGCCGGTTAAAATCTTCGAAATGAATAACTGCGTCCGGAAAAACTGGCCTGAAGTGCTCATATCGAATATTTCCAGTTTCCATTGGTTTTGGTGCCTTGTGATGTCTAAAATACATTTCAGGTGAAACACGCCTCTCGTCACTTTAAAACTGTGACAATAACACAGTTTCGCTTCGATATAACCGCTATCTCCATCTCTCTTGTTCATAGCCAGATTTGATGATATTTTTTATGACTTTTTGCAGTTTTCTGCCAGAAAGCTGCAAAAAAGCTCTCTGTGAAATATTTATTTATATTTGATGTACCTATTTTTGCTCTTAATAGAAAAAAATAGATAATGTAAAGATAATTTTTACAAGTGGCTTTAAAAACAGGATTTTTTCGTTAATTCTTAAAAGAACAATATTTTAAACTTACAGGTAATTCCGCATATTGTTAAACATCATTGGAATAATATATGTATCTGAAAATAGGTTATATGTATCTGAAACAAACTAATATATAAGTATATTGAGATTTGAGAGACAAAAAAGAATTTTCTAGTATACTGAGAAACGATACCAAATTAGATATTTGGGACTACACTAGAATTTGAGGAAAAATGCACATAATTTGAGTCAACAAATAGCTTTAGCATTTAATTTTAACCATTCATCGATTCTTCGCATATTAAATGCAAATAAAATGACTATGTATAGTCACACTAACTCAAGAGTTCAATGAAGACGATTTTGACAAAAGAATGTATTTTTGCGAACAAAATAAATACAGCAAGTGTTAGGTAATACTGTTATCCAAATAGAAAATATTTTGATTTCTGATGACAAAATGGAAAAGTGGGCTCACTTTTCCATTTTGACATGTTAATGGTCTAAAGAAAATCCTCACTGGATGAGATAATTATAAACACAAAACCCTGAAAAAAGTGAATATTTAGGCAGGGATAAATGGAAACTGGATAAAGGCAGAAAATAGTATCGTGCCATCTTTGGCAAACCTATATAC
This sequence comes from Aromia moschata, assembly GCA_029963805.1. Classification (NCBI taxonomy): domain Eukaryota; kingdom Metazoa; phylum Arthropoda; class Insecta; order Coleoptera; family Cerambycidae; genus Aromia; species Aromia moschata. The sequence goes on from JAPWTK010000602.1 coordinate 160,719, forward strand.
ATATAATGTAATATGGTTCAGCAGGATTGAGCACCACCACAATACCAAATCAATATCAGGCAGTATCTCGACTTAACTTTTTTCAAATCGGTGGATAGGGAGCCCACGGTCGCTAGAATGGCCAGCACAATCACCTGATCTTACGCCATTAGACTCCTTATTATGGGGATATGCGAAAAGCATGGTATATAAAACTAAATTTTCCATATCTGTGGGGAATTTGGCGACCTTCTTCTCTTAGTTTTGGCGTTAGTTTTTTGGTTAGTTGGATTAGGTCCAGGAATAAATAACAAATTATTGGATTTTTGCCAACGTTTCGGAGCTTTATTTCTCCTTCATCAGGGCTCAATCAATGTTGTTATTGCTGTCATGTAAGGTGGTAAATTACGAACATTGGCGGTACTATCTATGTACATATATGTAACAAATGTACAAAGATAAACATAAAAAACTATTTTCAGGATAACACACTTTAAAAATTACTGTAGTAATGAAGTTTATTTAAAAAAAACCTTCAGAAGGAGAAATAAAGCTCCAAAACGTTGGCAAAAAATCCAATAGTTTGTTATTTATTCCTGGACCTAATCCAACTAACCAAAAAAACTAATATAAAACTAAATCACGCGATCTAGCTGACTTGCTATATACTACAATATACTGAAACAAATACATTGTTTCAGTATATTGTAGTATTGTTCCCGTTGACTGAACTATATACTCGTACTAGATTTACATTTGTCATTTATTTCTAATACATTGCGCAATGCGTTATACTTAAATGTAAGCAAAAAATAGAGCAGTGCACTTTTATCGTACAGATCTCGACTCGTATCTCACTCGACACTTTTACTACACGAGCGGAATGAAATACTTAAATCTCTTAAGCCCTTCAGTATACAACGCGCCATTTATTGTCACACCTTGTGCGGAGAGTAGGCGTGGTTCGCCACTCTACCTTGTATGTTGTACGGTATTGAGATCGTTTACCTAGACCAAACCTGTCTCGTCGCTCAGCATTACGCGGTTGGGGCCGACCAGGAAGTCGACGCAATGTAGGGCTTTATTACAACAGACGAGGTCGTTCCAGACAAGGATGGAGTATTAAATGAAATTATATGTATGCATATCCACTCGGTAGTGTACGAGGTGTGGCTATTAAATAACCGAACTGCTATCATAACACTTTTTATTCGTTACCAATTACAGTAGCAACTTATTCGCTTTCAATGTTTCACCTTAGCGATCTCTACACCGCTCCATACGACTTTTCCGTCGTTGAAAGCAGTGCTGGAGGTCCGCTCCTGTCAGCTGGTTCAGAACCTCCATCGCTTTTGCTTTAACCGCTTCCACACTTTCGAATCGTGTCCCCTTCAGTGCCGATTTGATCTTGGGAAGTAAAAACAAGTCACAGGGGACAAGGTTGGGCGAGTTCCAACACAGTAATGCCGTCTTTTGCAAAAAACGCCTTCATAGAGAAAGCAGAATGGGCTGGTGTAATAATGTTAATTGACCGTCTGACCCTCAGGGATCCAGTGAACTTAAACGATGCCTCGAATGTCAAAAAAAGACGATCATCATCGCTTTGAGTTTGGATTTACTCATCTTGGCTTTTTTTTGCCTTGACGAGTTCGAGCTCATCCAATGTATGGATTGGCGCTTTGTTTCGGGGTCGTAAGTAAAAAACCATGATTCATCACAAGTAATCACCGTGTGATTACTTGTAACTGATCCAACAAGCCTGGATCAGTGTCAATTTTGTTTAGAATGTCAGCGCAAATATTTATTCTTGAGTCCTTTTGCTCGGGAGTGAGGAGTTTTGCACCATTTTTGCGCAAAATTTTGCGCATGATTCTGTTATTTCAGCATGCTCTCGGATGCTTAGACGACAATCTTTGCAAATTAATTTACCAATTTTTTCGATGCTTTCGTCCGTTTTTGATATTGAGGGCCGTCCGGGGCGCGGATGGTCTTCGGTCGTTTCACGTCCCTCTTTAAACCGTTTAAACCATTCAAAAACTTGTGTACGGGATAAACATTCGTTCCTGTACACTTCTTTTACCTTTCTTTTAACTAAATCATGTTTTCGACGCGTCACTGGTGCGTAGACTAATTCAAACAATTGCTACAGTGAAACTGAGCGACCCACTTGGTTGTCCAGCGAACTCAGGGGTGGGGAAAGTTCTGTTCAAACTTGTCGCGACACGCTCGCAGCGCGCTGGTAGCATCATCAGTTCGGTTATTTAAGAGCTACACCTCGTATTCTGCATGTATAGGATCTTTTTCAATATTTATTAGTGCGGCTTTTGGTGTATTTACTTTTGGAGATAGAAATAAACTTTTCAAACGAAAGTTATAGCACTTCTTAGACACTCTACGAATGTGATTTTGGGAAAACAAAGTTAATAAAGTCGGGAAAATCACCTAGCTTTTTTTTAATTCACTATTTTTTATTTAACTATAATATTTATAATTATATATGATATTTTTAATTATTACCATAATTTGACTATGCAGTGCTAGTCAAATGGTGACGTCAAAATGTCAAAAGATTTATACTGTGTTCAAAATGTTCCATCTACTTTCTGGCAGTAAAACAGACTATTGCCAAACTCTTATCGTACTCACTATTATACATATATCAGTTCATTGTTCTCAAACGTCAATACTATCAAGTTCTGTAGCGCAAACCTCAGATTTAAGACACTCCCACATAAAAAAATTTAAAGGTGTGAGGTTAGGTGACCGAGCTGGCCATTCTATCGGACTTCCTCGTCCATTCTACCACGATATTTTTCATCCAGATAACATCTTATTGCATCGTAATAGTGTACAGGAGCACCATCTTATTGAAACGTTATTTCCAAGTTACCAAATGCATGCGGATTATCTTCCAGAATTTCAATTAACGGCTCTGTTAAACTATTATTTAATAATACAGATCCAAGTATGTGGTTTCCATGAATAGCCGTCTAAAGATTTACTTTTGCTGGAAACTGTGGATGTTTTCCATAAAACATATGATGATTTGTGTCACTCCAATACCTCACATTTTGAGTGTTAACATTCCATTGAGGTAGAAAGTATTTTCATCACTAAAACAAATTGTTTTTACATTATTTGGGGGTTTGCCAATTTTAGTGTGCATATTTTAACAGAATTCCAGTCTTCACTCGGGGTCGTCATCTGAAAGTTGATGCACCATTTTTAAACTGTATGGATGATTTTATTTTTGTTAACATTCTGTTGTACTGTACTTTGACTGATTTCACAAATAGAATCAATTTGGACTATGGAAGAAGTATAACTGTAATTTCTGCAACTATATCAGTTTGTTTGTCATCAGTTTTTGGTCGCCCAGATTATTTGGCATCATTAGCATTAGATGTTGTTTCAAACTTATGAAGAAGCTCCCTCAAACAAGTCCTCGATATAGGGCGATGAGCGTACCTCTCATTAACGATGCGTTCCGCTGCATGCAAATCGTTTTCACTTTCATCAAGATTTTGTTACTTTTTCAGCTAGATAACGTACATATAATTTTGATTATTGTTATCTCGTTTCTTTGAGATGCCAAATTCGAATCCAGACATAGTACGCACATTATTTTATAAAAATTCGAAAATAATGCAAAAAAAAAGATGCAAAAAACAGTGAAGAAAAAGGCTAAAACGTGACTTTTTGTAAGAATAGCCTGGGGATAGGAATTTTTTACTGAAGTAGCTCATTCTACGTTTTTTGGATTTTTGGTCTTGTTTTAAAGGGATTTTTTGAGCTTAAAAACAATATAATTTTGTAAAATGCAAAAAAAAAACGCCAAAAACATCATTATGTAGAGATAATCTTGCAGTCAGAACAAATTTGTCAGAATTCATCTCCTACCATTCACATTATTTCCTTTCTTTTTGTAACGAGTTCTTTTCTCTTCAAAAGATCTCTGCAATAGTCAGCCGTTACGAGAAGTCTGAATAAACTGAACAATCCAAGAAACCTATACAATGAGCTATTTCAGTAAAAATCCTATTCTCGGGCTATTTATACAAAAGGTCACATTTTTAGCGTTTTTATTCAGTGTTTTGAAGTTTTTAAGTGAAGTTCAACTGAAGTTTTTCCCAAAAAATTAAATAAAATTCCTGAAAAAGGTAGCAAAGCAAACGAAGTTGAACAAATTACAATAATACAAAAAACGTAAATTTTTTTGACAATTATTCAGAGGCGGCTTTTTGAATCTGTATTAATTGAACGCTGAATTGAAATTTTAGTGTTTATTTATTTGATTCATCAAAATTACCTAAATCCCAAACTAAGTTAGTCTTACTGAATAGGTCTTTTATATACCTTTCAAACCAGGTGCCACTTGCCATAGGGTCCCAGTTTAAGTTATTGGTCACAGTGTCCCTGTGACGTCATATATGACAATTACGCTTCCAGCTGCCACTAGTAGATAAGCTGACATCCGTTTATTTTCACTCTCAAATTCCATTAGTCTAAGTACAGGGTGCGGCAGCATAACTTCCTTTTTTAAAATGCGCGCCATTCAGTCGGTTGTTGTCGTAGCGGAGCGCTAATGGTCTTGTTCGAGAGGCAGTACTTTTAATAAAGTTTTGTCCTGACACAGTTCAGTCGCCATCATGCGTTGGAACGCTGTGGAGCGTGCTTTTGCCGTTGAGGCCTACTTTTCGAGCGGATATTCTGTGATCGCAACCCAGCGCGCCTTTTGTTGCGTGGGTCACTACGTTTAGACAAACTGGAAGTGCGACAAGACGAAGAACTGGAGTCCCTCTGCCTATTAGAACACCTGAGAACATTGAGGCAGTGAGAGCTTCAGTGTTGCGATCACCACGGCGTTCTGCGCGACAACATGTGTCTGCCCTTGGACTATCAGATCGTTCTGTGAGGAGAATTCTTCATGAATATCTTCATTTCCATCCTTACAAGATGGCGATTGTGCAGCAACTTTCTGAACGTGACTTCAATTGTCGGAGGAACGCGTGTGAGGGTCTTCTTGACGGAGTTCCTGAGGACGCTATGTTTTTTTTAGTAATGAAGCTCATTTTCATTTGTGTGGAACCGTCAACAAACAAAACATGCGCTACTGGGCTGACACCAATCCTCGAGAACTGCATCAAAGGCCTTTGCATTCACCTAAAGTCACAGTGTGGTGTACAGTTTCCTCAGCTGGAATTATTGGTCCCTGGTTCTTTGAGGAAAATGACGTCACAGTTACAGTGAATTCGAACCGGTATGTACACATTCTACGGGCATTTTTTCCCACGGCTAGATGAGTTGGACTTAGGGGACATTTGGTTCCAACAAGACGGCGCAACGGCGCACACTTCAAGAGCATCGATAGCTATATTGAGAGAACACTTCCCGAAGCGCGTCATCTCAATTAGGGGCGATTTGGAGTGGCCGGCCCGCTCTCCCGATTTGACCCCTTGCGATTTTGTTCTATGGGGTTTTTTAAAATCCCGTGTTTATGTGAACCGTCCAAGGACCCTACAAGATTTGAAGACCAACATCCAGGAAGAAATTGCCAGCATAACGCCTGATATGCTGGCAAGAGTCACGACAAACGCCAGACATCGGTTTACTCAGTGTATCGAAAATGGAGGACGTCACCTACCTGATATGATCTTCAAAACTATGTAAATAAAACTTTAGGTATGCGCCTACATTGTAAAAGAAAATAAAAGTTTTCTGATTCACACAATATGTTTTATTAAGTTGTGAAAAAAGGAAGTTATGCTGCCGCACCCTGTATAACCGTTCAAAAGATACGAAGCGGAGGGTTATTATGACTAGCACTGTATATATGAATATCCACTTAGTATTCTGCGTATAAAATCTGTTTAGTAAGAGCGTGTACGATATATTTTGTGGGAAAACGCATTTATAGAAATGAAATTTTTACTTTACTCCAACGCCAAACCAACTGACCCACAACCCTGAAAGTCAGATATTTTATGACTCCAAATATCGTTGCACTCACTTGCTCACGGACAGTTTCGACTTTCCCATATAGGTAGTTCGCTTCTGCAGCGTTAAGTCGCAAGGTCTCAGATCGCAAGGCCTAAGCAGAACTCGTAAGATTTTACTTGCTTGTCGACTCACAAAGTTGAAATAAAACTAGGGTCCTAACCTAAAATTAGTTTGTGCAGCTGTGACATGATATTTCTTCCTATTTTGCCAGATGGGCTCAGTAAATAGGTCTGTGAAATTACACCTCCAAGGAAAAAATAATTCAAATTTATTAATTATTTAGTATTCTTTCTAAACATGAGAATCTGACAAGCAGGATATGTTGAAGGTCATACGCATAGAAATGTTTAAAAGTCGGTTAGACTTTTAAACAATGGAGGGGGTCTTAAAAATAACAAAATGTATTGTAGACGTAATATTTAAATGAAATTACAAATTACTTCAATAATTTTTGTAGTAGAAATTTATATTTCAGTTGTATAAAAATTGGTTTTGTCTGCAAAAAACATTTCATGAACCTTATTTACTACTGAAAACTTTTACTTTCATTCTCAGCTACTTCATAAAAACTAACTGATAATCGCAATTCATATCGTTCTAACTAATCGTTAGAAAAGTAATTTAACGTTTTTTTTTTAAATATGAGTGAGGCATTGGTTAAAGCAGGTACTCTGATTATTTATTTTATTTATTTATTGTCAATTTACGTGCCTCGACAGCTTGGCCATTGGCACGAGTACATAGTGTTTACAAAATTATATTTCAAATATAGCTGTATAGTTTAATGTCTTTTAAATAGTTAATTATATTATTCAAATTGCTGGACGGATTGAGGTCTTCTTTGGTATCGCCTGTGATGTTGTGTCTTTGTCGAGCTACGTTGTATTGGGGGCATTCCGAGAGAAAGTGCTTGACAGATAGTTGGCAGTTGCAGTGTTCGCACAGTGTCGGATTACCAGATTCCATGATGTAGCCGTGTGTGGCGCGGGTGTGTCCGATTCTCAGTCTCCTAATTTTGATTTTATCTCTTCTGTTCATGGGAGGTAGATTATTCACATTTATAGTAGGTTGTATTGACTGTAGCTTAGTATTTGACTGGTTCCAAAGGTTTTGCCATTTATTTGTAGTAATTTGCTTTAAGGTGTTTTTTTAAGTCTTTATATAGCTGGACTTCTTTTACGGTTAAGTCGGAGTTTAATGCTTCCTTAGCTGCCTGATCAGCTCTTTCGTTACCTATGATGCCAACGTGTGACGGTACCCAGAGAATACTGACTGAGATATTTTGGGAGGCGAGTGCATGGCAAGTCTCTTGTATATTTTGAGCTAGAGGATTCTGAGTGTAGATATTATTGATGGAGTGGATGGATGAGAGTGAATCTGTACATATTGCAACTGTCTTATTCGTGTTTGTTATTGTGTTGACAGCCGTATGAATTCCGTATAATTCTCCGGTGTGGACGCTGCAGTGACTGGGGAGCAGGTGTTTAGCTATAGTGTTATGCAATGTGGTGACCGAGCAGCTTACACTGTTTTCATTTTTTTGATGCATCAGTATATAGAATATGATCAAACTTGTTTGAATTTATCATTTCTAGAAATTCTTGTTTTAGCAGCGTATTAGAAGTCTCATGTTTTTTGTATTTACAGAGTGACGTGTTGATAGTGGGTAACGTTTTTGTCCAAGGGGGAACGGGTGAGACGGGGATAGCAGAAGTCTTAGCGAGATTAGTGTCTCCTAGTAAAGATTTTAAGATTTGGGGGATTGAGCGAAGCCTACCAGAAGGGTTAGGAGGCAGCGGTTGAGTGGGGTTTAGGGTACTGAGAACTGGGTTGTTCGGATTGGCAGAAACCCTAGCAGAGTATGTCAAGAGAAGTTGTTCTCGTCGTAGTGAGAGAGGAAGTTCGTTAGCCTCACAGTAGAGAGATTGGGTAGGACTTGACCTAAAGGCTCCGAGACAGATGCGGAGTGCAGAGTTGTGCACTGAGTCCAGTATTTTTAGGGTGGACTTGCTAGCAGAGGAGTAAACCAGGCTACCATAGTCAAGTTTTGATCGAATTAAGGATCTGTATATTCTCAAAGGTGTCTTCGGCACCCAGTGCCGGTGTGATAGTATCTTCAATATGTTTAGGTGCTTTGAGCAGTTTCCTTTAAGTTCTTGGATATGTTGTCTCCAAGTGAGCCTGCTGTCAAAGGTTAGGCCTAGGAATTTGTGGTGTTCTACCACTTGAAGGGGTCTACCATCTAAGATTAGTTGCGGTACTTGATTGTCCCTTCTTCTACTGAATTTGATGATTTTAGATTTAGAAGCTGAGAAATTAAACCCAGTTGACTTTGACCAGTGAGCTAAGTCGTTTATTGATTTTTGAAGCATATCACATGTAGTCGATGTGTTTTTTCCAGTGCAATAGAGAAAGAGGTCGTCTGCATACAGGGCATATTTTACTGGTGGTATAACTGTAGAACATATATCGTTTAAAGCTAGGATAAAAAGAGTCGTACTCAGGACAGAGCCTGAGGAACTCCGTTTTCTAAAATGAATGAGTGAGAGGTATTCCCATTGACTGTTACTACAGATGATCGCTCTGTTAAAAAGTTCGTTAAAAAGGATAAGATGTTGTCTGTCAGGTTTATTTCTGCCAGTTTGTTAAGGATAAGAGGTCTCCAAGTGCTGTCGAAAGCACTTTCTATGTCAAAGATTACAGCAACCACTTCTTGTTTGTTGGCGTAAGCGTCAGCAATTTCAGTTTGCAGTGCTACAAGATTATCTGTAGTACTTCGGCAGGGTCTAAATCCCGATTGTGCTTCGTTTAGGATTTGTGTCTATCGAGGTACCAGAGCAGGCGCCTGTTGATCATTTTCTCGGAACAATTTACACATGTGCAGGTTAAGGAAATAGGTCGGAGGGATTTTGGATGGACTGCTGTCGATGATGGGGAGTCTCGTTTCTTGAAGGGGTAATATGATAGACTGTCGCCATAAGGCAGGAAATTCTTGGCTTATCCATATGTTGTTATATAATTCGAGAAGTTTGTCTAGGCTAGCTGTGGAAAGGTGTTTGAGAAAAACAAAGGGGATATCATCGGGACCTGCTGCAGAGTTTTTGCAGGAGGACAACGCATAGATGAGTTCTTGGTGTGTGAAGGGAGGTTGAGTGAGTCGGAGTTAGGTAATGCTATTGGTCGTCTGGTGTGTAAGGACTGGGGGATGTTTTCATTTTTGGATTTTGCTTTGGAAATGGTCAGCTAAAATGCGGACAATTTCTTGGCTGCTGGTCACTGTTTTGTTGTTGTCAATTAAAGCTGGTATTTTGCGGATCGTGTTTTGACCTTGCATCTGTTTAATCTTTGTCCATACTTGCCGAGGGGGAGTCTCGGATGTTATTGTACTTACGAATTTATTCCAGGATTGTTTTTTGCTTTCTTTCAGTATACGTTTCGATTTGGCTTTTAGTTTTTTGAAATTAATTAAGTCTTCCTTGAGTTCGGGTTCTTCGATATCTGTTTAGTGCTGTTTTGCATTCTTTGACGGCAACTTTGCACGCTTCAGACCACCATGGAACTACTTTGTTGGAGAATTTTATTTCGTGCTTTCCAACATATTTTTCAGCGGCGGAAATAATGCAGTTAATGAATTGTTGTGTTGCCTCATCGATATTGTCGGAAAGTTGTAAGTTATCTGTTTGCGATTTTATGTATGAGCTATAGTTATCCCAATCGGCGTGTGCTATCTTCCACTTTTGCACGGAATTTATTGATGTGGGCGTTTTGTCTGAGATAACTATTGGATAGTGATTGCTGTCATAGAGGCGTCTAGAGTATGCCAGCTAATTGTGGGGGCTGTCCTCGGGTCGCTGAAACTAAGGTCTATAGAGGAGAATCTTCCGGTGGATATATTAAAATGTGTGCTACTCCCAGAGTTCAGGAGACATAAATCGGAATTTTGTGTTGCATTTTCAATTATCTTGCCTCTGCCAAATGTTTGTTCTGAGCCCCACATAATTATGTGCTTAAAATCTCCGACAAGAATGTATGGTTTGGGCAGCTGGGCTATGAGATTTTCTATATCGGCTTCATTTATGTTGTAGTTTGGTGGTATGTATACGCTGCAGATAGTAATTTTCTGTGGACACCAGACTTTTGCAGCTATTGCTTCTAGGTTCGTCCTTAGGGGAAGTTTTTGTGAAAAAGATCAGTTGATATAAAAACTGAAACTCGCCACTAGCTCGCACGCATGCAGTCCTGAGATGGTGGTAACCTTCGTAGTTTTTGAGATAGGGTTTGTGTGAAGCTTTGAAGTTAGTTTCTTGAAGGCAGATGATGTCAGGTAGGGTGTTGGCGATGAGCTCTTGTAGTCTCTCAATGCGAGGATAGAATCCATCGCAGTTCCATTGTATTAAAGTGAAAGTTATGAAGTGGTGTTTAATATATTTATTTTTAGAACAACTGGGTGTCATCTGAGTTGAGGTCTTCGTCACTTAGGTCTGTTGAAGATTGAGATATGACACTGATAGTGCTTTCAATATCGGCTTCTTCGGGGGTTAAGTGTGCTTTTTTTTTTGTTAATCTCGTGAATCTATTTTTCATTGATCTTTCTTTTAGAGCAGGGTATATTGTATACATGATTGACAGAAGGGATTTGACGTCTTTGGTAAATTTCAGGGCTTCTGCGTAGGGGTTGCTGCTACCATGGGTGTTTTCTAGAAAGGCAAAGAAGTTGTCAAGCGGGATAATACAATTTCCGGGGGTTTGTCTGATATATTTCTTTGATGATCGATTTTGTGTTTTCAGTCAGAGCAAATTCTGGGGGCAGGATGTCTTGCGCTTCTTTTTGGCCGGTTTGTCGGTTTTTTGGTTGGTGTTGGGAGGTGGCATTATATTAGTATCATTGGTGGGGGCGGGAGACATTGTATCTGAGACGCTGATCTGGTCGATAGAAGTAGAAGTATCTGAGAGGGATCTTTTCTGCGTAGTTGAATTTACTGAAGAGGGTTCGTTTTGTAGAGTAGCAGCAGTGACTTCCATAGAGGTTTCGGTGGTAGTACATTGCGTTAGATTATTTTGAGGTGTTGGTATATTGCTTGTTGGAGGGTCTGGACAGTTGGATGCTATATGCCCTGTCTGCTTGCAGATGAAACATTCCATTTTGTCTGTCGAGAGGAAGATTCTATATTCAGTTCCGTCATGGGGGATTAGAAGAGATGTTTGTAGTTCGTAATCACCTGTAGGTGGGGAAAATATAGGCTTGTCTTCTGAAACTTAATATATGACTGTACTCATCTCCAGGTATACTTGCTTTTAGAAACGATACTGGGGAGGCTAGATGTAGTCCGAGGCTTTTCAAGGCATTTTCGGCTATGTCATGAGGTATCGATGGGCTTATGTTTGAGATAACTATGCGTTTAGTAGGAGAGACTAGTCTACGTATGTTTAGTGGTATATGACCCACATGAATGATAGGGTGTGATATAATAAGGTCGTCTACTAGCTCAGTCTTGGAAAGGTATATGCAGATTCTGTTATTTGAGATTCTAGATGCAAAACATATATTTTTGGGGTCTACAATATCACCGATTGCTTTGGCATAATCCAACAGTTTGAGACCTTCTACTGCATGGAGAACAATTGCTTGATCCTTTTTGGGAAAAGTGGGCTTGGGTACTGTCTTAGCTGCGGCCACGTACGAGGTACTAGCAGTAGGGTTGGTTGTGTTTTGATATTGTGTCATCGTGTTTTTGGCTGTTGTGGGATTGTTGCTGCTCATGTAGTCAGAAGCAGCACCAACTTTGAATATGTCTTTAATTATTGTTGGCTAAGTGGTAGGCTGACAACATGAAGTACATTGTACTTGTAATGTTGGTTGCCTGTTCGCCGCACGATGAGCGGCGTGTTAGGATAGTGATAATGTGGATGTCTTATATATCTCTACTCGCGATGAGAAAAAACAATAACAGTTTAGTCGAATGTTTTTCTTTCACGAGTGGTCAATGAAAAAAACAGAGAGACTTATGTTCAAATCTGAACACGTTCTGCTCACATCACTCACAGGCAACAAGAGTCAATCGAACAAACCGGAAATCACCGTTTATATCCCAAAACACGAGAGCGAAACACTCAGCGACGCCAACTCGTTGAACATTCACTCGCGAACTCTATCTATGGTTATTCTCTGATTATTTAAAATCAGAAGAATAAAGAAAGTTTTAGTTACATGTAACGTTTAATATTATGTAGCTGTATGAGGTCTAAATATTCTCGACAAAAATTTATAATCTTTTTATTAATCTGTTAAACATTTAAAAATATCCATAAAAAATACCCATTTTTTTCCTTTCGATAAAGCTTTCATGAGTTTCATGTACCACAACTGTTCTTCACAAAGCTATATTTACACATATGTATAGGATTGATTAATTAAATCTTTATTGCAGGAAAAGGTAAAATAGTCAACTTGTAATTAAAACATTTTCATTGTCCTAGTAGTTCAATAAATGTCAACAACTTGTAACATGATTTTCTACTAACTGGAATGCGAAAAGATATAATCCTCAATAATGTATTGCTAACTTGTTCAAAAAATAATAACAGGAATAGTGTCCAAACTCTTAAACGATCTGAAACTTGAGAAAGGGTGGGGAAGACCAACGTTAAAAATATTTAACAACGCTCTTACCAAAAAAAAAATTTTTTAAACTATCATCTTCGGTATTAACTGCGGTGGTGGACATATTAATCGTCATCTAATGTGCTTACGTGGAACTGGAAGTGTTCTGTGGTCTGACAAAGTTAGCAACCACCAAATATCTTTTCCGATCACACACTAACCCCAAGCGCAAAAGACAATAATTACCATCCATGGTATTCGCTGTCAGATATATCACACTGATGAGACCTAATAAGGACGAACGCCGGACCTGCGTTTTCTGATAATGAATGACGACGAGCGGGGAATAGTTCCCGCTTGATCATAACTAGAAAATCAACATTTTATGTACTTTCGGTTAGGTTTTATGTAACAGGTTTATTTTATTCAAATCGTGTTTGTAACAAGTTTTAGTTAAAACAAAAATATTTCCAGATTATTAAAACTTTTCCGAAGGATCTTTACTGTCTCAAATTTAATGTGAAAAATGAAAGTCATCCCACCACTTCCTGATGTAATGGGTAGTACATAAACTTGTCTTACTATGTAAAATAAAGTTTACTTTGCATTCTTTTATGAGTTTATCATTCTCTTGAAATTACCTTAACTAGATGGTTGGATGTTTAAAGGGTCAAAAAATAAATGGACCCTAAGTAACAAGTCCATTTATTTATTTTTTTTTTTTTTGTATAGGAATGTAAATAGGACATATAGATTTTTTTATAAATAATAAATAATATATACATATAATAATGACACATGTTCTACATTTTAACTAGTAAGATTAGTAAACTATAACTAAACAAGACATGGGGTGTGCAAATTTAGTAATGAGACACTTATTTTTTTTGGACTGGTTGGACGATTTCATAGCTATCAAAAAAGCAAATCAGCATGCTGTTGATCTTCGACTTCGTGCTTTTTTGGACGTTGGAGAGCTTGAAGTGTGCCATTCTATGCTTTGGCGCTTGGTTTCCGGGTCATACTCAAACACCCACATTTCATCACCAATAATGACACGTTCCATAAAATGGGGATCATTCTCAATCGATTCCAATAAGTCCAGACATCTTCCCCTTCTGATGTCCTTTTGTTCCTGGGAATGTTTTTTTTAACCATTTTTGCGCAGATTTTTCTCATCCCCAACTCGTTAATCAAAATGTGTGTAGGTGAACAGTGGTGTGATTCAAATTTAACTCTTCCCCGATCATTCTTGTTGTCAACCGACAATCTGAACGCACAAGATCCCATATTCTATCGACATTTTCATCGGTTCTTCCGAAGATGAAGGCCTTCCGCTGCGTGATTCATCTTCAATCGACTTTATTCCTTCTGAGAATGCCTTAATAGAAAACCTGGAGTCTTGAAAAAATACTGTCTCTGTAGGCGTGTTGAAGTTTTGCAAAAGTATCCGTTGCGCTATGTCCAAGTCTGAAGTAAAACCTGATAGCAAACCGTTGCTTAAAATGAATGTCACTCATTTTTAAAACGCACTAGAAAAAGCCGGTTTACGAAAACAGTCACAAAGAACAAACAAATGACTCTAACAGGTTCAAACTTGTACGTACTGAAGGAGCACTACATGTTAACCTACCGCCCTTCCAAGTCCCGTCTCCGCAGTGTTGCTAGATCGGGAGCTACGTTGCCCGTCTCATTACTTAATTTACACACCTCGTATAAGTTTGAGGGAAATATTTTGAATTAGATGTTTAATTTGTATTATCTCTTCCTTAGCTTTTTAAAGTTTCACTATTTCTTTAAATATGTCTCTTTTATTTTTAAAGTTTATTATCCAATATCTATTACTCCTTAAACCAAAGAAAAAAGTATATATTGTCTAACTTTCGGTGTCCCTATATTTTCTAGAATAAGTAATAAAGAGGAAGTTAAACAAGTGAAATCACATAAAATATAAAATATATGTTTATATATTTTTATTTCTCATCTCATTAGTTTATGTCTATTTTCACCCATAATCGAATGAGTTAACCTCAATTAATGATTTGCTAGTGGAAAGTGGGACCAGTCAACCACAAAATGCCATAAAAGTCAGCATATAAACAACGCTATTATCAACTATGAATTTATTATAAATTATGCCAACTAGGAAATTTATAATATTCAATAGCATACTGGCCGAGCGATCGTGCATGATTATAGACCGCATTGCAAAAAATAAATGGAGCATGTCAATACCCAGTTGGAGCTGTAATTTGCAAATGTCGTGCCGGTGAGTGATTTAGGGGTGACAGGAGCAAGTGTAGAATACAATAGACCTGATTTTAATTCAATTTTATAGTCAAAAACGTAACGAATGTATACTTCACAGAAAATAAAAACTGACGCGCGTCAACAATTACCTACGTTTTAGAACGCACTGATGCCAGATTGTTATAAAATTATTCAGTATTTGGAAATACTTTTGACTAGCATATGGATGGATTCTTTGTGTTTGTTGATTGTTAAATAAATTTTTTTTTCAACATTATAAAGAGAAATAATTTTAAAAATTTACATACTTTAAAAATCAGTTGGTGTCTAAATATGCAAGTATAAAAAAAGAGCAGGAAATTGATGGTAAAAGTTAGTGAATACGTATTTTTTTTAAAGGGGGGAAAATACTAGAAAAATGCCAGTAAAAGTTTTGAAATTTTTTAAAAATAAATAGTCTTTTAATATTATAATATTAAAAATATATAAATTTAATATTATAATATAATTAAAGATTTTCTGACAAGCATCAATCGGTTACAAACAGTGCAGTGTAGTTTTTTTGTACATAAATATCAATCATTATAAATGTTACAAATAACACCAATATTTGGTGCTACAGTATCTGTTTCCTACAGTATCTTGGCAGGATTACGATTTTTAGGTGTTTTTTTAAAGTTCATCGCTTTTTGTAAAATAGAATTAACTGTAGAAAAATTCAATTTTAAGGCTGCTGCTACAAGGTAAAACAATATATTGGAGTGGATTACACCATTATTGTTTCCTTCTTTTTCAAAATAGCACATCGAAGATGCTACTAGGTCTTTACAGCAGCTGTTTAAATATATTGGCAATTCGCAAACGGAAGTCTGACAACTATAAAACCAGTGAAAGATTCAGATAATTTCTGACTGTTAACAAATGTCAATTAATATAACACGGCAACCTGATGTCAACTGCATAACAACGAATATCAATCGTGAAATTTAAAATCTAATAAAATATTCTACATATTTTTTATTTCAGTATAATTGAGTGGTGGTATCACAGCTGATACAGCGTCATCGGTGACGTGCATTGGTTTTTATTTTGTAGAAAGTATAAGTATTCATTACGTTTACACAATAAATTAAGTTAAACCAGATGATAAATTAGAAAAAAAGGGACAACAAATTCAGGCTTAAATTAAATTAATATTCAAAACTTGACGTTTTCCACGAAACACCGAACGACTACACTTTTCTCGACGAGCGTTTCGCCAACCAAGTTGGCATCTTCAGGAGAAGATTAAAACTAAATTCTAGCCTATACACTTGCACTATTTATACTAAATTTATTGCCACGGTTCAATGAACCGTAACTGTCTTTGTTTATCAGAGCAAACAGATGACTGATGGGTATCGGACCATTGACCTTATTCATACTACTGTTACACTTAATGATTTCTAAACTTTCAAAAGCAACTGTCCAACTGTCCACTGTTTCTGTTCTGTAATTGTCTACTGTTTGTTACATTTCTAATTAATTAATTAACAAACAGTAGACAGTTGGATGCTTTTGAAAGTTTAGAAATCATTATAATCAAGTGTAACAGTAGTATGAATAAGGTCAATGGTCCGATACCCACCAGTCCACTGTTTGCTCTGATAAACAAAGACAGTTACGGTTCAGTGAATCGTGGCAATAAATTTAGTATAAATAGTGCAAGTGTGTAGGCTAGAATTTAGTTTTAATCTTCTCCTGAAGATGCCATCTTGGTTGGCGAAACGCGCGTCGAGAAAAGTGTAGTAGTTCGGTGTTTCGTGGAAAACGTCCAGTTTTGTGTTTCTACGCCGAAGGTTCCAGTACTCACTCCAGGATAAATGAATATTATTAAGTTATCAGATTGTTATTAGATGTAAATTTATAAATACAACAAAAATGCTCGCACCGTATATAAACATCATTACTATCAACAACTAATTCTAACAAAAATCAATGGAAGACCTTCTGAATGAAGTTGCTATATTTCTATTGACCAGCTGATAGGTATAAGTTATATACTAATGGTATAACACTCCTCGAGTGTGAATGATACTAAATCTTAAGGTCTTAAGGTCGTCTTCCTGTATCTTGTAAAATATCAGTTGGTTTCTCCCAGTTTCCTTTAAACTCGGGCCTCTACGAATAATCTTGCTAAAACATTGCTTTACATCTCTCTTTATTACATTTTTGCACCATTTTCTCCTAACTATTATAACTTATACAACTCAAGGTTGGCGTGCAAGGATTGCATTGTTGGTAATTGTAATTGTACATGAGGTAAAATAAGAAAAATATTCCAGTTACTCGCACTTATGGAACTAGAGCTGACGTATATATTTGACTACGAGTGACGGTCTAATGATCTGTTCCCTATTTCGTGAAAGAGAAGCCATAGCGGCTAAACTTTGCCCCATTGTCAAAACGTATTATGCATTTTCGCCAGTAAAGACGTTTATTATTTTTGTTCTTAGTATTAGTCCAGGCGATCTATATTTCGGACTGACAAAATAGTCCATAAAAGAAGACTCAACGGTTTCATATAGAGGAAACCGTCCTGATTATAGATCCCGGAAGGCGGAATCACGCAAGTATTTGTATTTTGTATTTGTATTTATTTATTTATCCCGTAAGACCATATCTTAGGTATAGGACACGTCAACATAATGTATACAAAACATGACTTAAAATACATATGAATTAAAGTTACAGATAATTATAAATGATAAGATTACACAAGTAAAATTATACAAAAGAATTATAGTAGAAATATTTATATACTAAAATAAATGAAATAAGTAAAATAAATAAAGTAGTTATATATATATATATATATATATATATATATATATATATATATATTATATATTATATATATATATATATAACCTTTTGTTAGAATTCATCATCGTAGGCAAATCTAAGGTGTATTACAATTATCAAAATATTCTTGAACAGAGTATGCACATATACTCAAAAGATATTCTTTAACATTTGTCTTAAAAGCAAGGACAGTTTTTAAATGTTTATATGCTAATGTCAGATTATTATACAACTTCAGTCCCAAGACACTGGGGGCCTTTGAAGATATATTCAAACGTCTACGAGGAATATGAAAATTACTTTTATTGCGTGTATTATGGTAATGTATCAACTCATTTTTGTCAAAGTCTTGTTGATTCTTGTAAACATACAGTAGCAGTTCTAAAATGTACACACTTGGTACAGGAAGAATTTTATAACTTTTAAAAAGGTTACGACATGAATGAGTTGGTGGTACCCCCATCATACATCTTATAATGCGCTTTTGTGCTATGAAAACGTCATGTGCATAAGAGGATCCTCCCCATATAGTGATGCCATAGGTTAGTCTAGAATGTATTTGTCCAAAATAAAATAATAATAAACCAGGTATATCCAAAACTTTCTTTAAGGTTCTGATTTGAAAACATTTAGAGTATAGGTTACTAGTGAGTCTACTACAATGATTTTTGAATGTGAGTGTGTTATCAAAATCTATACCCAGAAATGTTGTGAGGTCACTTTTTTCAACACGAATATTATTTATTTGTATATCTACGTCATGGATGTTACTATTTTGCTGCGTATGGAATGCCACATAATTTGTTTTTGAAATATTCAGAAACAATAAATTGTTGTTAAACCAGCTACACAAATGATTGACGGTAGTATCAATTTTGTTTTGAAGTGATTCATGAGACTTATCGGTGAACAGAAGAGTGGCGTCATCAGCGTATAATGAAACAAATGCCTCAGTAAGTATATTCGGCAGCTCATTAATGTAGATAATGAACAAAATGGGCCCCAATACAGATCCCTGCGGTACACCCACTTTATTATCTAAAATAGTTGACGTATGGCAGGTTAGCCTATTTGCTTCCAGATAATTAATTCTTACCATTTGGTTCCTTTCATTAAGATAGGATGCAAACCAATCATATGGTTTACCTCTTATTCCATATCCATCTAGTTTATTTAGTAAGATGTCGTGTTGAACACAGTCAAACGCCCGGCTTAGGTCACAAAAGATCCCAGTCGGACTTTCACCCCCGTCAACTGCATCCAATATTTTTTCATAAAATGAATGTACCGCAGTGATCGTTGAATATCCAGAACGGAAACCATGTTGATCATTACTTAAGATGTTATTTTTGTCTAAAAATTTAAGTAGTTGGAGTAACATTGCATATTCATATATTTTAGAAATGACAGGTGGTACAGATATAGGGCGATAATTATTCATAACTTTCACCTTTCACCTCTTTTAAAAATTGGTGAGACCATAGATGTTTTTAGTCTAGAAGGAAATATTCCTTCGGAAGTGCCTGCATTATGTTTTAAATAAACAAATTATTTCTGAAACACCATTTTTTTCGAATTATCTCGAAAAGTATGCGTCTTACGAAAAAATATCAAGAGACAAAAGTTGTTTATTAACCGAGTTAACTAAATTTGTTTAAAAACGGGTTTTTTTCGTCAATTTTGCTCGATTTATCGTTAAAAAATTAATTTTGCAATAATCGAAACTACATGTGTCGATGGTAAATTTAATAATAAACAACTTTTGTCTCTTGATATTTTTTCGTAAGACGAAAAAAATGGTGTTTCAGAAATAATTTGTTTATTTAAAACATGATGCAGGCACTTGCGTGATTCCGCCTTCTCGGATCTTTAATCAGGACGGTTTCCTCTATATGAAACCGTTGAGACTTCCTTTCTAGACTATTTTGTTGTTTTTTGATATTTTTGACATAGGTCGCCTGGTCTATATTTCGTGTGGTTAAGAACGAAGGTGCAATGCGGTTTCGTTGGTGTTTGATCAAATTCCAATTTACACAAAAACTATTTACCATTCGGTTAAGTATACTTTTTCTTTTATGACCGCTGTTGTAAGTGGTCTGTGTTGTAGAATATATGTACAAACTAAGTAAGCGTATCTTGGGTATAGTGCAGCTTTGCTATCCAAACTAAGTAAATAATGCATTGGAGAATCCAAAATGAAATAAAATCTTTTTGGAGAAGGTGCTCTTGGTTTACTTTGAGCAATTATCATACACAATGAAACCTTCCACACTTTCCACAATGTATGCCTCGTTAAGGACAGTACTAAAAATAAATCATGACAATATTAAAATACCAAATCAACAGCTTAAAAAACAGACAGTTTTAAGAGCCAATACCTAGTCGAAAACATTCAATACAAGCAAAATTAGTAGTTTATTTCTTTATTTATTTATTTATGAACGAGTGTAAACTATTTTGATATGAAAGTAACGTCTTTTAAAGGCAATTTTGGCATTTAAACACTGAGTATTTCATCTCAGTTGGTCTATATTATAGCTGTTCGTGATCCATGTCGAAAATACATCTGCGGTATTTTAAAAACTTAAAGACGAAGCTGATACTGGAAATTCATTAATTACACCGCCACACAAAAAAAATTGTCTGAAATATACATGCGATATATGGTTTCCGAATCCGGTGTCAGAATTGCTCCATGACCCTTCAATCTTCAGCAAATGCTGAAGAATCTTCAGAAAAAATGAAGACTTTGTGCTTACGAGCCGTGCTTTACGTGTGAAAAATTTTCCCGGGATTTTTCCCCAAAGCAAGGCCCTGGTGGCAAAAATGCCCCCCCCTTTTTTTTGTTTCCCCCGCCCCCCCAAGCCCCCTGAAAAAATAAAAATTTTTTGAGGTTTTTGGTTGTGATTTACGTGTGGTACATGGTTTCCAGTATCTTTTTCCTCTGAACAAATCTTCCGAATTTGGGATCAGAACTGCATCATCTATCTATTTGGGCGGCTACCTCCGGGAGCATGCACGAGATGCCCGGTGGGCATAAGTACTGTGACTCTATGAGTCACACTTCATTAGTTCCAGAATACAAAATGTATAAAATGACTAATTTCCTCCCAGTGACTTAGAAAACGCTGATATTTTGTGGTTACCTGCCGCGCTACAAAAACTTCGTGTACAAAAGGTGCAAGCACAGTATCACAAAAAAAAAATTGATGAGACCATTAATGTTTTTCGGTAGTCATATTTTATTAAGTTAATGCGAAAAAAACTGTCTACAATTTATTAATTTTTCAATGATTTGATTGTAAACCTTTTTTCTAATCTACGAAATAACACTTTTTTGTATACACTAAAATTCTTCCGAAATTATATAACAAACAAGATATTTACATCACACATCTACACAAGTTTAAAAATATATATCCCCTACCGGAAGACCTTCACTAAGTATTTGTTGTATTACTCAGCGAGAGTATTTTTTTTTTTTAAAGTAACTGACTGGATGCACAGTGTCAATTATAGTGTCAATGTTGAGTATTGTCTTCAAAATGATTATAAATAAAATATGCACAAAGTAGACTTAACATGGAGAAATATAAAAAAAAAAATCCAAATAAAATGACACTGTTCATTGTGAGCAATTGTATTTTTTGATTTGCGTTTTTCTAAAAAAAATATCTTTTAATTTTTGTCAAATTTATGCGCGACTTTATGCCCTTACTGTACAAAAGAAAAACGGTCGATTGAATATTAAATAGGCGTTTTCTTGTAAATATTGATAGATAGCCTGGTATAGGAATTTTTGCCATTCTAATATGCTGTGAAATTGAAATTCATCGATATCTGCTAATTAACGGTATGACTCAATAACGAGTAACGGTACTTGCATAAATTACGTAACTGTAACAATTACAATTTATTAGTTGTTAAATACACAGCAAATCGGCGTAAATAGAGTTAAAACGTAATAATAAAAAGAAACAAAATGCTAAATTATGAAAAAAGACTTTTATTATCATTTACTAATTCAATCAAGACCTATTGCAAACGATTTAAACTCACCAGTACGTCTGTCATTTATCCAGGCAAGTTCTGTTACTAGTCTATACTAATTTGAAGTATTACACTCAACGTCCACATATCCAAACTTTTCCGTTCCGCAAACTTCCACATTTCCGAACCCTTGTCACCTCGGGATAACCAAACTGCTGGCGCATGCGCAAAGGGTTTTTCTGGCCTGTTTAGTTACTATTACTGTTGTGGTACTATTCTTTGTTTTTCGAGGTTTTTATGCAAATGTAATACATACATACATGTGTACATGTTAATAAAATAACGTTTTTTTAAACAAACAAAATGTCAGGTGCAAAGGAGAGAGTGATGCAGGTAATTATTTTGTAATTCAAAGTAAAGGTTTGTTTTATTGAACATTTTGTTGACGTAACCTATAATAATTTAAAACTGAAATGAAAAATGATGAGAAAATATGTATTTTTAAGAAAAACCGTGATACAAAACAAACATTATTGTACTGTTTATTTGCAGAGAAAAGGGCCTGCTAAGAGGCTAACCTTGGAGCAAAAGCTGGATCTGATAAATCACACAAAAAATGGTGTTAAAAATGTTGATCTATGTAAAATGTAAAATATTTGTAAATCGTCAGTGGCAGAAATTCTTGGGAAAAAAGAAATTTACTTGTCGGAAGTTGAAAAAAGACGAAAATTGAGTGGACGGATTGACACAAAAAAAGTGGACCGGTACTTATGATACGCCATTTGAAATAAGTGTTTTCCACTGGTTTGTACAAAGAAGAACTCTTGTAGAACCTGTCTCAGGTGTGCTGCTGAGGGAGGGCGATTTTCTCTTTGCTGAATTCTGTGACAATCGAAATGTTTGATAACAATCGCATTATTGTGTACATTTTTTTGTCATTTCAAATATCGCGGTTTTTTGTCGTCAACCAATCAGCGACAAGTTCGGTTGTGTGGAAGTACAAGTTCGGAAATATCGTGAGAAAAAGTTCGGAAATATTGTGAATTTTTGGAATTATTGGAATTTTTCAGTTTTTTTTTGGAAAAACCGATATTTTTTTCAGTCCGATATTTTTTTTTTTTTTTCCAGAAAAAAAAACTAATTTATGCTGAAAATATTGACGCCAATCCCAGAGTGGGCCGACCTTTTTTTTCAATTTTTTTCTTTAATTGAAAAAAAAAAATTGGTAATTGTTTTAAATTTTCAACTCCTTTACTGTCAAAAATTTATTCTTATAATAAAATAATTCTACTTAAATAATTTCAGGGTATTTTATACTTAATTTCTAACTTAGTTTAAGGATTTCTGATAAGGGCTTTTGATCAATGCGATAAACAATTAATTTTTCTGTACTAATTTCAAAAGTTTTTTTTTTATTTTCGTTGGCGTTTAAATATTTTACATATTCTGTATTCTGAAGAATTGGAGAAATTTCGAACAAAGAGATACCCATTTGTATCTGGAATGACACAATGTAGTTGCTGAGTTCCCATGATTGGTTTCCTTCTTGAAAATCGTTCACTCAAGTTGTTGACAGCTTGATTATAGTCCTCTTCTGATGAAAACTGCACCTCTATATTCGGAAGGTTTTCCAGTGCAGAAGCCCAAGCATATAATTCGTAAGAGGTGGTTATTTGCTTGTCGACCGCTAATTAAAGGTTTGCTCGCGCTGCGTCTCGTTTGATCGTACCACCAATACTGTCACATGGCCCTTTTCCAGGGACAGTCGCGAAGACATGCCATTGGGCAGGTATGCCAAAGTTAGTTGCATGGTACTACAAATTAAAAAAATCTTTAAAATTTCGGAATTGTTGAGGCGCTCCGTCAGAAAAATAATGAAGATTGATTGCTAATAGTATCAGAAATTCCTTTTATGAAATCAGTTATTCATAATATCAGAAATACATAAACTAAATTAGAAATTAAGTATAAAATACCCTGAAATTATTTAAGTAGAATTATTTTATTATAGGAATAAAGTTTTGACAGTAAAGGAGTTGAAAATTAAAAAAAATTGCAAAAAAAAATGTTTTCAATTAAAGAAAAAAATAGAAAAAAGAGTCGGCCCACTCTGGGGTTGGCGTCATTATTTTCAGCATAAATTAGTTTTTTTTTTTTTGGAAAAAAAAACAAAAAATTAAAACCTCGGACTGAAAAAATAACGTTTTTTTTTTCAAAAAAAAAACTGAAAAATTTCATATAATTTAACCTGAATTTTTTGTAATTTTTTCTGAAAAGTACATTTAAAAACAACGAGTTTGAAAAATAAAACGTCCCGATAGGTCAATTATTGGAAAAGTTATGGTTATTTGAAGAAAAAAGAGCCGTTTTTTTGAAAAATTCATAACTTTTTTTTGGGTTGGGTAAAAAAATTTGAAAAAAATTCTGAGAACCGTTTTTGATAGGGTAGAAACAGATAAAAAACTTTCAGCCAACTTCCAAAAGGGGTCGGGTTTAAAACCCGACCCCTTTTGTGATCGATTTGACATGGAATGACCCATATACACTTGTAAAATATTCAAAAAAACAGAAAGTTTAAATTTAACTGCACAATTAACCGGACGAAGTATCTTTATACAAGGTGCTTTCTAAGTTGGGTCACATTTTTTAATAGAGTGTAGAACTATTCAAACAAACGTATTTTTCAAACATTCTTCAAAAATCTTGGAAATAAAAAAATATACTTATTATTAATTTCGACAATAGCATTTATCCTGTCCTAATTTAAAGAAAAAGTTGTAAAGTGAAATTATTTACCAACAGTCACAATACAAATCTACGTCAGAATTTTCAAAAACGTTAAGGATACGAAAATACTAGGAACAAAATGATTCACAAAAAATCGATTAACAATAAGTATGTTTTTTACTGTGTTTTGAATTTACCTTTCTTTTTTCATAATTTTGCCTTGCATGCAGGACATGCCATTTTCGAAAATAATAAACTTTGATTTAAAGTTTTTATTTTCATTGAGAAATTGAAGTTAAAAACAAAAAATTATATACTCTCGTCAACTGCTCGTCAAAATTAGCAACGCTGTTCTGTGTATTTGATTCGCCCAAGAGGTCGAACGTAAATGCAAGGGGTGGCTTATGAAAAGCCACAGAATAAAGAGATACAACAAATACTTATTGAGAAGGTCCTGGAGTGGGTACTAGAACCTTCGGCGTAGAAACAAATAACTGGACGTTTTCCACGAAACACCGAACTACTACACTTTCTCGACGCGCGTTTCGCCAACCAAGTTGGCATCTTCAGGAGAAGACTAAAACTAAATTCTAGCCTACACACTTGCACTATTTATACCAAATTTTTTGCCACGGTTCACAACGAACGTTTTGTTTATCAGAGCTAACAGTGGACTGGTGGTATCGGACCATTGTCCTTATTCATACTATTGTTACACTTAATGATTTCTAAACTTTCAAAAGCATCCAACTGTCTACTGTTTGTTACATTTCTAATTAATTTTAAATTATTTATATCTATGGTTGTTGTCGAAAGCATGTTGGGCAACACAAGATTTTTCCCTAGAGTTTGGTTCAGGTATGTGGACGACATCTTCGCGGTATTTGATACAAAAGCAATTCGTTTAGATAATTTTATTGCCAAATTAAATAACCGTTTCCCTACCATAAAATGTACATATGAAGTGGAACACAATGAACAGCTGCCATTTTTAGATGTATTAGTTATTAGAAATAGTGAAAATAAGTTAGAGTTTGATGTATATAGGAAAGAAACCGCGACTCTTAGACTTCCAACGATTCACACCACCCTTTTCAACATAAAATGGCAAGTTTTAATTTTCTAATTCACCGTTTGTTAAATTTCCCCCTCAGTAAAGAGAGGTTTGAACATGAGAAACAATTAATTAAGAATATAGCTAAGAGTAACGGTTACTCAGTCCATTTAATAGATAAGTTAATAAGGAAGCATAAATTTAAGAGAACCCTGTACAATTCCACGACTTTTCGTAGAGATAATGACAATTCGAAATTTGCTTCGTTACCATATGAACCTAAATTCACCCGCGGACTAGATAAGATTTTTAAAAATATTAATATCAATTTGGTTTATAATTCTAAAAATAAACTACAGACGCTTTTGGGTAACCCCCAAAGACAAAATCAACAATATCGAAAAGTCAGGAATATACGAAATAAGTTGTAAAGATTGTGATCAAAAGTATATTGGGCAAACAAAAAGATCTATATTGACTAGATTTAAAGAACACATGGCTCATTTGAAATATGGCAGAACTGAAAATCTTGTGTTGCCCAATATGCTTTCGACAACAACCATAGGATAGATATAAATAATTTAAAATTAATTAGAAATGTAACAAACAGTAGACAGTTGGATGCTTTTGAAAGTTTAGAAATCATTGAAGAAGTGTAACAATAGTATGAATAAGGACAATGGTCCGATACCCACCAGTCCACTGATTGCTCTGATAAACAGACAGTTACGGTTCAGTGAACCGTGGCAAAAAATTTGGTATAAATAGTGCAAGTGTGTAGGCTGAATTTAGTTTTAATCTTCTCCTTAAGATGCCAACTTGGTTGGCGAAACGCGCGTCGAGAAAAGTGTAGTAGTTCGGTGTTTCGTGGAAAACGTCGTTTTTTTTTTTTATTGAGAAGGTCTTAATGTGTACCGGGATAGAGTCTTTATTTGACAGCGTCCTTCTTACATTAGTCCATTCTGTATGTCTGAAATTGCCGTCAAAATCTTACGAATTCAAATTTCGACATGGGGTTGCGTTTTAGGGTGTGGGCGACGAACCGTTTAAGTCACAATGTAGCAAACATTCGCCTTCGGGACATTTAAGCGCCTTCGGGATTTAAGCCAACTCTATAGGTTACCGAAAATTAAAAATCGCATGTCTCTAACTCAAATAGAACGCAAATGGCGCTAATCTAAAAAGTGTTAACAAACGCTAACAATAACACATGTTTCTATACTTTTTTATGCCTTACTATCTATTATTTTTTATTTCCCATTGCATTTAAATAATCTATTAAAGTAAAATTAATATAAAAAAATACATATGCTTTCGAACTGTTTCTCTCACAAAAAAAGACAAACTCTAGTTAGTCGTAAAACTTTTTCTTTATTTGTCTGTTTATTTACGGAATTATTATGAATATTTTATTTTGGTCTATTTTCCAAACCACAGTTATTGCTTTATTGCAAATTTATAATTCGCTAATATTTTACTACAAGTTATATTTTTTTGTTCGCATTTCAAGACAAGACAATTTCACTTCTGTAAACTTTCATATACAAGTATGTCACTCCACTGACCCATCGTTAAAGGAGATTGCAAGAGGAATTTAAAAAATAAACTTTTCCTATTGCAGAAATTGGCATCACACGCGTGAAAAGTAATGTACAATGTGTTCAATATTTTGACACTCACATTTTGAACTTATAAATCGTAAGATATACCTAAAGGTCGGTTAATAAGGAAAAGTTATGTATTTTATGTCTCACGAAGATGACGTGTTCACTATTTCATAATTTACAGAAAAACCTTGAAAACACCTGAAAAGCTCCGTTTTCAAATTTTGCAAATAACTCGTAAACGGTAGGACTACAGAAAATATATTCGAAAAAAAGTTGAATGACACTTTTGTACTTCAAAGTACTTAAAACTAATTAAAAAAACTTTTTTTATTAGCACTTACGTATATATTTATTTTAGTAAACGATTCGGTGGAACTTTACAAATTTTAAATATGACGCCATTCAACTTTCTTTCGAATATTTTTTCTGTGGATTCAAAATTTGGAACTGATACTTACCAGCTTTTCACTATTTCTCAGAGGCTTCTAAAAATTTTGAAAATCTGAACACGTCGTGGGTTATTGCCTGTGTCTATAAGATGTTGAACCAGACTTGTTCTGCCGGTGATGTTTCCATTGGCAGAGACATCTTTGTATCTCTTGAGGAACTGCCTAGCTTTTTTAGCTTCTTCTAGTTCCGAATGGGTAGTATTCTTGAGCAAAGATTCTGCAATATTTGGATCACATACCCTAGCTGGATTAGTTAGTTGACTTTCTCGCATTTAACTACACTTTCAACTGCTTCTCAACGTCCTAGTGCTTCACTCATCTTAAGAATAATTTTCTTGTCTAATAGGTTGGCAATGCTTACTGGAATTTGGTTATGCATTTGTACTAGGCTTCTTGCAACCAATGAGCCATCATTCCGTTCACTGGCCTCGACTATTCCAGTACTCTGAGGGCCATAACCATTTCTTCATTTTGAATTTGTAAAATTCCGTTTTTAATATCCACGACAAAACCATTTTTACTCAATATGTCTAGTTCTAATATGCAGTCGTTTCGAATATCAACAGTTAATGATACATGATTTTCGAACCTAGTTGAATTTTTATATTTAGTTTACCATGTACAGGAATCAGTTCTCCAGTAGCTGTTTCCAATTTCACAAGTTTAGATAGTTCTGTTGATGGTTTTGATATAACATCGGACCCAAGAATAATTCTTGTGGCACCAGTGTCAATGACAAAAGAACGCCATATATCATCCAAGCACCCATGGACTACCAGCCTTCGTTCGTCGCTATTTATTTTTGACACAGAAAACTTGGGGCATTGAGTATTAGTAATCGACACGCGCTCCTAGCACCGATTAACTGTCGTTGTTTGAATCTCTCGCTGGCGATCTGGAACAAGATCTTCGGTCTGGAGCTGGGGGGCCGCTATTCGCTCACTGTAGTGTCTCCGGTGTTCTATTTTCTTCTCTTCAGTTGCTTTCATTTGGGTTTCTGGACCTTCATCTCTGCTGCGGTTGTCGGCCTGCTGAGTTAGCTCTTGACTGGAACCTAGATCTGGTTCTGCAAAAGCGCTGTGACGAATTCATGACCAATTCTCCCACAGTTGTAACAACACATTGTCTTCTTTTTTTGGTGAATTCAACTGTCTCATTTCATATAATTTTGGACCTATTTTATTCGCGGTTTCTTTAAGTGAATGACATTCATCAAATTTAACTTGCCTTACTCTGGGTTTGTAGCTCCTCGGTGTTTCTTTGCCCACTTTAATCGTGGTGTGTCTCCCAAGCTGCAAATATTGCTGTATTTCTGTGTCTTACTAGACATCCTATAGACATCCTAGCCCATCAACAAAAGCTTGTATTCTAATTTGGTTTAGAAATTCTTTAATTGCCTGAGGATAAGCCAAAAAATGAGACGTTCGATGCCAGCTTCGTACCCTTGAAGAGACTCATTGCTTGTTTGATGTCTACTCTTGAGTTGGGACTGGAAAACTTGGCGGAAATATTTGTTATCAATACCTTATTTATAATGCTCGTACAATCCTGTTACAATCGTTTGTGATGCTCAAATTTTACAAATATTAGAAGTTACCAATGTACACCCATTGAAATAGTGGACACCCGATATACTCGTAGAGTGTGAAACTGGTTACAGGGTCATTTGTATTGTGTAACCGTATAGTTTGTAAATAACGTTATTTTAAATTCCAGTCAGCTGACAGACTTTATAGGTTTGCACAGTCGTTTGCATACAATGAATAGAAAAATTCGAAAATGCGCCATTAAAAAAATCGATCATAAGATGACTCCGTGAGACTCACGTAATCTGTAATTTTATTGATGGCATCTTCGAGATGATACCGTACTATGCACCGTCCGATGAATTATTCATTATAATAATTTCGCATCTCAATAGTGTTACCTTGAAAAACTCTCGGTTAAGCTGCAGATTTTTTGCATTTTAAGGACGAATCTTTAAAACAAAAGCAAATAATGATCGCCTGAAGCAAAATGAAACACTATAAAAATAGGAGGTAGACGTAAAAGGAATATAACAATTCAGAACAGGGACTAATGAGTTTGGATAACTACAGGGTGTTTGAAATTAGTAAAGGAATATTTAGACTCATAGATTATGTTTTACTTTTAAAAAAATTAAACAAACATTTAGAAGCAAGTTTGTTGTTTCTATTAGGTGTTTGTTATATGAATATATTTAGCATGGTACTTTGGGTGGTGTAATAGAACTATGTAAGTTACGAGGTGTGTAAATTAAGTATTGAGACTGATTTTTGTTTTTTTTTTTTATTGGAATAGAATTACAATTCAGTATTGTCTCCTTCAAAATAACTTCATTGGGAAGCCACACAGCGATGGAGACGGTTTTTCCATTCCTCATAGCACTGCTGGAACTCATATACTGGAATAGCATTCAGCTGGTCGGTTATAGCCGTTTGAAAGTTTTCTATGGTATCAAAATGACATCCCTTGAGGTGATTTTTCAATATCGGGAAGAGAAAAAGTCATAAGGACACAAGTCAGGTGAATAAGGAGGCTAAGGAGCCACAGGAATGCTTTTACTGGCTAAAAACTCGTTTACTGAAATGGCTTTGTGAAAAGGCGCATTGTCGTTGGATGTTGCATCATCCAGCTGTTCTTGATGTTTGGTTTCACACGCATGACCCCTTTTCGAAGTATTTCAAGAACCTCTCCGTAAAAGTGTTGATTTACTGTTTGGACTGTAGGCACAAACTCTTTGTGGACAATTCTCTGGCAATCAAAAAAGCAAATCAGCATGCATTTTATCTTCGATTTGCTTATTCTTGCTTTTTGGGTGTCTTGGAGAGCTTGAAGTGTGCTATTCCATGCTTTGGCGCTTGTTTTCCGGGTCATACTCAAACACCCAAGCCTAATCACCAGTAATGACACGTTCCATAAAATGGGGATCATTTTCAATCGATTCCAAAAAGTCAAGACACCTTTCTCCCCTGATGTCCTTTTGTTCCTGCGAAAGGTCTTTTGGAACCGTTTTTGAGCAGATTTTTCTCATCCCCAATTCGTTAGTCAAAATCTGATAAACAGTGGTGTGATTCAAATTTAACTCTTCCCCGATCATTGTTGTCGTCAACCGACGATCTGAACGCACAAAATCCTGTATTCTTTCGACATTTTCATCGGTTCTTGAAGATGAAGGTCATCCGCTGCGTGTTTTATCTTCAATCGACTTTCTTCCTTCTGAGAATGACTTAACCTGGGCTTTTGAAAAAACTGGATACCACACCGTTGCTCAAAATTAATGTCACTCATTTTTAAAACGCTCTAGAAAAAAACAGTTTACGAAAACAGTCGCAAAGAACAAACAAATGACTATAACAAGTTCAAATTTGTACTGAAGGTTCATTACATTAACCTACCGCCCTTCCAAGTCCCGTATCGGCAATTTTGGTAGATCGGGCGCATAAAAATAAAGTAAAAAAGAATAATAATCTGGAATCATATACCGGGTGACCACGAGATTACTAGCCAGGCTCTAGCTTAGGCATGAAAATCGATATCGATTTCAAATTTTGGGGATTTAAATTATTTAAATCGATGCAAAATTTCAACATAAAAACAATAGACTATCACTTCGGGTTTTCCTATATATTATTGCAATTTTGGTTTCTACGGCAAATTCTAAGCAACTTTCATGTGCAATTTTGAATACAGTATCCTGTACATTTGAGTACCCTGTACATTTTACCGGGTATCGAGTATAATTGCATTATTTTTATTTATGTAATTTAAAAAAATGTCATAAGCACAAATATCTCGAAAACAGTTTAATATAGGGATATACTGGTTATTAAAATGGCATTAAAATAATAAGTAGGTTTCAAATATGGCATAAAAAATGTACTGTGCCTTATACGTAGGTATATAAAAATTAAATATAACATTCCTGAAATCCCCCTGATACAAATTTTCAATTCCCTGTTATTTCTAGTTCTCATAATACGTTCAAACAGGCCACTCAATGTGAAGCATATATAATATATATTCTAAGAAAAAAGTAAAAGTACAGGACTACAAAATGTGTGCATACCATTTTCTTTATTAACATCTCATTAAATTTAACGTTTTCAATAATCATTTACTGTGAATGATACACATTTGTCAAAGTAATATGTTATCCACTTTGATGAAGTTGACATTTAAATTGTTTGGGCGTCAACTTCCTGCAACCGTTTTTTTTCCTTTTAACAGGATCAAGTTTTCTAGGTCAGATTCTTGTCAAAAACCTTGAAACACCTGATTCAGATTCTGTGTACAGGATGTTTATCTCTTGCATACAGCATACTAATATTATGAGTGTATTGTGTAAGGACCATTTAAAACACTAGTTTTGTATTTCTTTATGCAATTTACTGATTTAAAAAATGTTCCTTGAAAATTGGAAAACCTATTAATATATTTGATAGCATCAGTATAAATACAGCATACATTATTAATTTTTAGATTATTTATATATTTTGTACCTAACAATTATTGTTTTACAAACTAATGCGACAATTTTTTGTTATACAGCGTGCGGGAAAATAACGTCCCAGATCTAGAAAGCTAATCCTCTCTAGTGCCCTCTAGTGTATTTAAGTGAGACTGGGCAGGTTCTTATAGGTCCGGTAACTACTAGATGTCTTTCGGGAAAGAAAATCAGAACATTAGTTTGCGTTAAGCTAACTAATGAAAAAAGAATGTTATACCCCGTTTATTATCAATCACAATTATAAATAATTTCGGTCTTATTGGATCTCATCAGTGCAACTTATCTGATGGTGAACAACAAAGAACGAGCGTGTCGGTTATATGGTACCCAGGAGAGTTTACGGTGGTGTTATCTTATAGGTACCGCCCTCTAGTGTGATTAAATGGGACTAGACATGTTCTGATATGTCCGATAATTCGGTAACTACCAGATGTTCTTTCTCAAACACAATCCTGGAAATCGGTTTTCTAGTCAAGGATTATATTATTTAAACTCAGATTCGCTATTATTGTCATAAGAAGCTTTCGCTCTTGTATCTTATGCAATACAAGATTGCAAGATTATCATGATTATTAAAATGCTTACGATGCGTATAACGTTTTACATTATCTCATTTTCTTGCATAACGTCAAACCATAACAATTAACGCATTTTATTTACACAGGGTGTCCCATTATTAAGGGGTCACAGCGAAACTACAGATTCTTTGAGTAAAAATATTACGATTTAACCAAACTTAGTTTAGTCTAAAAGTTATTGGTATCCAAGACATAGGGTGTCAAAGTATAATTTAATATTCGATTTTCGTAAATAACTTCTTTAAAAAACACAAAATTTGGTGATTTGCGGTTTTTTGAGAAGAGGAATTATAATTTGGCAATCAGTGTTATAGTAAATTATAGAGGGCTCTCTCTTCAGCATTAATACATAGAAAATGGTGTAAGTTTTTTATGTCGTAAAATATTTACGTGTTTATTGAAAAAAATCGATTTGTCCATCATGTATTAACAGAAAAGGTATAAATGGTTAAATGTCACTCCGAATGAAATGTTTTAGAGATAGTTGCGTTTAAATTGTTCAGTGCAACAATAAAGTTCTTTGATTTGCAAAAAAAAGTTACTACAGTAAGAAAAAACATAATCAGTCGAGTTAATTAAATAAAACTATTTAAAATATATTAGAAAAATTGTGACAAGTTCCAATTAAAAAAAAATCAAAAAAGAATTTGAAAAAGTGCAACTATCTCGAAAATTGCCCACTCTATGGATTTCCAACATTAGTAAAACACATTAAAAAACTAAAAACCATGGTCAAAATTAATGTTTGCACAATCGACATCCTATGTCACACTGTATTTCCGAAACGAAAAAAAATTTACTCAAGTCTGTTTAGGTCAATCATCTTATTTTAAGAGACGTCAGCTGCCCATGGTCCATCGTTAATGGGATATTAATGGTAAATCTCATAAGAATGATTTAAATAGGTTGTTGCACTTAACACTTTAAAAGCATGTACCAGGTGTGTCTATTAAATAACCGAACTGCTGCCATATCACTTTTTATTCGATACCAATTAGAGTAGCAACTTTTTTTGCCTTCAATATACTCCCCTTGGCGATCTCTACACCGCTCCATACGATTGTTTCATTTTTTAAAAGCAGTGTTAAAAGTCCGCTTCTCTCAGCTGGTTCAGAATCTCCGTCGCTTTTGCTTTAACCGCTTCCACACTTTCAAATCTTGCCCCCTTCAGCGCCGATTTGACCTTCGGAAATAAAAAAAAAGTCACAGGGGGCAAGGTAGGATGAGTATGGTGGATGTTCCAACACAGCAGAGCCGTATTTTGCAAAAAAAGCCTTCACAGATAAAGCAGAATGGACCGGTGTATTGTCTTGGTGAATCTTTCATGCAAAATCTGGGGAACACATTCTTTGTCGATTCCTGTTATCTAAGCAAGCCCTCGGATGCTTAGACGACGGTCTGCGCGGATTGTTTTTTGACGTTTTTTGACGTTGAGGGAGCGAATAATCTTCGGTCGTTTCACGTCATTCTTTAAACCGCTTAAACCATTCTAAAACTTGTGTGCGGGATAAACAATAATTCCCGTACACTTCTTTTAACATGGTATAAGGCTCTGTAAAAGTTTTCCCCAGTTTAAAAGAAACTAGAGATTAACCCATTGCTCCATCTGAACACTTAAAGTTTTTTCGACGCGTCACTGGTCCGTAGACTAATTCAAACGACTGCTACAGTCAAACTGGGCGACCTACTGACTTGTCCAGCGAGCTCAGGGTGGGGAAAGTATCACCAGACACAGTTATGTTCAAACTCGCGACATGCTCGCAACGCGCTGGTAACAGCATCAGTTCGGTTATTTAATAGCCACACCTCGTATCATTAAAACTGTAATGCGGAGCGCTATTTAAGAGGTATATATTTTCTCATTAAATGATGAAAAAAATCGATATTTGTAATAAAAACAGAAATAGTAAGCAAAAACCTTACACCACTTTTTGTATTCTAAGATTGGTGCAGCGAGCGCCCTCTACCTTTTACATCCAATGATGATGATGATAATGATGACGTCAAATTAAAATTCCTCTCTCCAAAAAACTCCCAATCACCAAATTTTGTGAAAAAATGCTGTTTTTTAAAGTAGTTATTTACGGAAATCCAAAATACAATTAAAACTTTGACACCCTGTACCAGGGTTACTAATAACTTTTGGATTAACGTAAGTTTAGTTAAATCGCAGTATTTTTACCCAAAAATCTGTTGTTTCACTATGGCCCCTTAATACTGGGACATCTTGTATAGCAAATTGCATAATACGCGTATGATCTATAAAAAAATATTTTGACGAAGAACATTTTTGGAGTTTTGAAGAAAAAATAAAGCACTATTTAGATGTTTCGTCTAATGTACTTGGGGTTATTCAGGACTTAATTAGTCTTTTACAACGTGGTTTTTACTACTTAACGTAATCATTTCTTTACCTGCAGATACACGAATGTAATATTAAAAATTTTTAATTAAACAAAGGTGATGTTTAATTTTCTAATTTTTTTAATTATTATTAGTGTTCCTATATTACAATACCAAAGAACAAAGATAAAAAAGTTAAAAAAATTTGTTTTACCAATACCAATTTACAGGTATAGATGAAATTTTTTGTTTTTTATTAAATTATTTTTTTAACATTATTTTTAAGAATCTTTTTTGTAAAAATACCAAATACCTCCCCACCAACCATAGGAGAGTCTATGTGTCTAACGTTTTAGCTTTTTAAATTTATACAAAATACTACGCAGAGTGTTTACAACATTAGTGCTATGTATATCCATTAATATGTTGATCCCTAGGTATTAGTCACGGCTTCTTTTAAAAGTTGTTATGTATAGGATTTTTAGGAATAATTGGTTTTATTTTTTTGGCAAGTTGAGATGTAATTTTCATTTGTTTAGACAACCCCAAAATTAAAAAATGGCCCCTACCAGAGAATACATTAATTTTGTGAGGAAATTATTCTGAACCCCAAATTGTGAATACATTTAGTAATTGTGTATGACAAACTGTAAATGTTTTTCATCAATTTATGGTTGTTTTGATCATTAAATTTATATAAAGAGAGAAGTTATTTCCTTCCTAAAAATGTTATTATTTATTTTTAAGAATATTATTTATTTTTTTATATAATTTATAAGAGTAGGGATAGTTTTTATTTATGTAAGGTGAATTAATGGAAAGATTATAGTTAAGAGTAAAATTTTTTATTTTGTAAAGTTTTGTTTTTTTTATTCCTAGTTTTTTGGTTTAAGTTATTTTAAGCTATTATTATTTTATTTGAGGAAGGATTTTTTTTTTTTTAGATATCGGGACCAATTCGGAGCGTACTGGTTTTTACTATTGCGTTTATTTGGTATTGACGTTATTTTTGGCATTAGTTATATTATTAACTGTATTCCATAAATTTTTTGTTGAACTCTTTATTTTTATTAATAATTTCTTTGTAATAATTAATTTTCGTTTGTCTTATCAGGATCTTTAAATGATTTCTGTAAATTTAAAGTTTTGTTTAGTTGACTGTGGTTTTTTTGTGGATTTGTAAAGTTGTCTTTCTATTATTGATTTTATAAGACCCTAGGACCAAGGAGTTCTTTTTCTTGCCTCTTACTATTGTTTTGAATGCTTTTTATAGTGGTCGATAAAACTTCAACAAAAAATTTGCGCTATTTTCTACATTATTATATTATAGAAATTCCCAATTAAAATTTTCTCAAGTAGCTTTTAGCGTTTTATAGTTAATTCTTGTTATTGACTGATTTTCTAAATTTTACTACTATTTCTAGTTATTTCAATTGGCAAATAATTATCTGTAGATCGATGATCAGTTATGTTTAAATCAAGTGTAAATGATAAGCAGTCTCGATATTCATTATTATTTCTTATAAGTATGTGATCAATTTCCTTCATTATTTGACTTTTCATTTATGGCGAATGGTAGTTATATTCACTAGATTGTTTAGATATTCCAAGTATCATCATTGTTCTCAAGTAGATTAAGGTTTATATCTCCAACTTTATGGTATTCTTTCTTTATTATTATTTATTTTACCCTACTAATATATTGTTTTAGGATACTATTAAATCTTTAATACATGTAAAGGGTAATTGTGTAACATATAACTTTTCTTAATTTGAGATGTACTTCTATGAATTTTGGCTCCCTATGGTAATTACATGAGATGTATAATCAAGATTACTTTCTATAATAGGCAACACCATCATTTTTATTTAAATGACTTTCGTTATACAACATGTCTACCCTTCTAAAGCAAAACAATCAATATTTTGTAATACAAACGTTTCAGATAAAACTATAATTTGAAATGAATACGTAAACAGAGAGAAGGTTGAGTTTTTTTTCATATTGTATAAAAGATTTTATTGTTTAATTTTTTTAGTTATTATAATCAGGCCACAGTCGACTATTAGTTTTTAAAATACCTAATGACACTATAAATTAATTAGATAGGTGTAACAAAAGTAATTTAATAATTGACAATATGAGCTATCTACATTTAAAACTCCCTGAGGCTTTGTATCAAAATTAAGTCCTAAGTGTTTATGTCTGTTTTCTTGAGCTGGTGTAGTGAGTGGATACTCTAACTTCTAAGATAAGTTTCCTGTTTTGTTTTCAGATGTTTGCTTGTTGTCAATTTGTTGGGTTAGTGTAGTCGGTGTACCAGGAGCCTCTTGGTCGTTCGTATGTTGGGTTTTCTCATGTCCTCTAATTCCTCTACATATATCATCATAAGAAAGAGCTTATATTATTTTGCCTTGCTAACAAAGATGTTTCCTCAAAAAATTATTTTTTGTTTGTTTTACTGTAGTTTGCAATTGTTATCCAGAGCTTGAGTTTGAATAATTTTTTATAATTGAGTTTTTCTTGAGAAAAGAAACAAACCTAATTTTACTGGACTGCTTTTTCCACTTCCCAAGGAACTAATATATTATTTAAATCCGATCGTTTAGTAATATTTCACTTACTTTGTAGAGAAAATGTTTCCTTAAAAAATAAATATTATTTTTTTTGGTTTTCAGGTTTATTTTATTTTAATTTTTGATTTTTTTTGTTTTGTTGAGTGGTTATTAAATTTTTATTTTCAAAAGAAGTCTCACTTGGTTGCTTCAACATTGCTTTTAACTTTTTTAATTGTTATAATTTTTAAAATTTGTTTGTTGTAATCTTATTCTTATATATGTGGTTAGTGTAGGTGCTATTGTAGGCTTTTATATATACCGAAGATAGAAAGAATTTATATTTATGGTAAGTATTTACTTCTAAGGTTTTTTTCCTAACACGTTACGAGAATTGCAATATCTATACAGTTTATAAGTAGTCCTTAAAAAATTCCTGTTCAAATATTTATTTTTAATCAACTCTTACTTGGTAAAACTGCCATTTAAAAAAATTATTACTTTTCTAAATACACCTTCAAATATATTACTAATATTATATTTTTTTTTTTTATTTTCGTGATTCTTTTTTTTACACTATTTTTTTTACGCGTCGAGAAAAGTGTAGTAGTTCGGTATTTCGTGGAAAACGTGTTGTTTTTTTTTATATACAAAACATATCTAAGATAAATGAAATAGACCTATCAATTATGATACCATATAATATAGGAGTAATTCACCATATCTTGCTATAAGCGTCTTTAAATTGAACGACCACTTTTGCAACTTTCAACTTGCCAAAATAATAAATTAAAATTAATATATGTTTATTCACTTTAACTTATTGGTAAAGATACTAAAAAAAAGAACTTCGAGTGTTTCGCCAACCAGTTGGCATCTTCAGGAGGAGATTACAACTGAAGAGTGTTAATCTTGGATTTGTTTGTTCTTTGTTTTCGTAAACCGGTTTTTTTCTAGTACGTTTTAAAAATGAGTGACATTGATTTTGAGCAACGGTGTGCTAACAGGTTTTGCTTCAGACTTGGACACAGTGCAAAGGATAATCGCAAGATATTGCAAGACTTCAACACACCTAGAGAACCCAAGTTTTTTGGCGGTTCAAGGCATTCTCAGAAGGAAGAGAATCGATTGAATATGAACCACGCAGCGGGAGCCTCCATCTTCAAGAGCCCATGAAAATGTCGATAAAATACAGGATCTTGTGCGTTCAAATCGTCGGTTGACGACACCAATGATTGGGGAAGAGTTCAATTTGAATCATACCACTATTCATCAGATTTTGACTAACGAATTGGGCATGAGAAAATCCACACAAAAATGGTTCCAAAAAACCTTTAGCAGGAACAAAAGGACATCGGGAGAGAAAGGTGTCTTGACTTTTTGGAATCGATTGAATATGATCCTCATTTTATGGAACGTGTCATTACTGGTGATAGACTTGGGTGTTTGACTACGACCCGGAAACCAAGCACCAAAGCATGGAATGGCACACTGCAACCTCTCCAAGACCCAAAAAAATTAATAATGAGCAAGTTGAAGATAAAATTCATGCATTTTGCTTTTGTGATAGCCAGGAAATTGTCCACAAAGAGTTTGTGCTTCCAGGTCAAACAATAAATCAACACTTATACAGAGATTCTTGAAAAACTTTGAAAAAGGGTTATGCGTGTGAGACCAAACATCAAGAACAACTGGATGTTGCATCACGACAATGCGCCTTGTCACACAACCATTTCAGTAACTGAGTTTTCAACCAGTAAAAACATTCCTGTGGCTCTTCAAACTCCTTATTCGCCTGACTTGAGTCCGAGATTGAAAAATCATCTCAATGGACGTCATTTTGTGACCACAGAAAACATTAAAACAACTATAATCGACCAGATGAAGGCTATTCCATTATATGAATTGCTATACTATCCCCATAGCCAGCACTGCTATGAAGAATGGAAGAACCCTCTCCAGCGCTGTGTGACTTCCCATTGAAGTTATTTTGAAGGAGGCAATACTGAATTGTAATTCTGTTCGAATAATAAAAATTAAAGAAACCAGTCTCATTACTTAATTTACACACCTCGTACTACGGTGTGTGTGCTACAAACCTTGCAACATTGAATTCAAGGGCTCCACTCGATTTGAAATATTTTTGTTTTTGCATACGTCTATCGCAACGTCCGTTGTACCTACTATCGATCCTTATTAATATGCACCGCAACCAGGCGATGTTCTGTTATATAATACGATGGCGTGTTTGGGATCCGACGAAGTGCATTGGTACGGAACAGATGTTAAAACAATTCGCGCCTATGTGCATAAGTGTAGCAGTTTCGTTGGAAACCATGCTGAACATCTTGATAGGCTGAATCCGTTTAGACAGCTCGATGGACGATAGTGACATTGGAAGGAATGTGTAAATTGCAGGCGACAGTGCAGGAGTACAGCTGTGACAAAGTGAACTAATTCAATGCAAGTGAAGTGTGAACTCAACGCCTGTGGCGTTGAGTTCACACAGTTCAACGCCACAGAACATTTTTTTTTGTAAACGCATAAAATATCATAAGATAAAAAAGAAAAGAAAACATGGCTAGGTGGATTACACAAAGAAACTCTTACATATATACGATATTCATATGTGTACAGGGTTAGTTTCTATAGTCGTTTAGTAAAAGTTATTGCGAGTTTGTTATTGAAAATACATAGAATAAAGTTCATCAGGCAAATGTTATACATTTTTGCCTAAATTTTAAGTAAAAAACAATTGAACATCAGTAATCATGAAAGTGAACCAAAGTTTTTTTTAATGGAACATCCTGTATATATTGTTACATATATAATCTTTGATTGTTTCCTTTTTCAAAAATAAACCGCTTGTCAAAATTAGCGTATAGAATTCCCATTCTAAATTGAAAATAGGTAAAAAAAAAGCAAGGTTGTCAGATATATTTTCTAAAATTGCCTAGCTCACTATACAGGTATACTTCATACTTCAGTACACTGTTAGTTCGTGACGTTCTTAGAAAGCTAGTTTGGAAATATTTAAAAAAAATACATATACATATATATTTAAATTTATTAGTTAGCATTAAAATAAAGCGTTTAAAACTGCTGGAAAAAATAATTATAAATTAAAACAACTTTATGTATATTACTATACTTAAGAAAATTTTGAAGAGCCGGTAAGGCTTTGCTGTTTGGCTGGAAATCGCTGGCTGGTGCTAACACCGGCCAACGATCCATTAGACTATTGTGCTTTGCATCGAATACATTCGTTAAATACTTATTCGGTCCACTGTGCCATAAAATTTTTACGACGTCGTTAAAATGACTTACGACATTAGGAATTCTTACTTGTTTAAGAGGCCATTGACGTGTATTTCAGCTAGATTTATTAAAACAGACAATTTTTTGAGATTGTCTTGCTAAATGAGCATTATTTAAAGCAAATTATATTAGAGATATTAAGAGTTTTGTATGCAGGGTAATTTTAATCTCCTACATTGATTTGACTGAAAAACAATTATTTCACAATTTTCGAATTTATAAAAGATATATGCACGCCCATGGAATCATAAAGTTTAATTATAGACTTTAACACTTTTTAGATTAGCGCCATTTGCGTACTATTCGAGTGAGAAACTTGTAGTTTTTAATTTTCGGTGGCCTGTAGGGTTAGTTTGAATATTCCGAAGGCATTGCATTGTGACTTAAACGATTCGCCATCCTCACCCCAAAAAGCAACCCCATGTCGAAATTTGAATTCGCAAGATTTTGACAGGAGACATACAGGATGAACTAAGGAGGATGCTGTCGGGTAAAAACTCCATCCCGGCACACGTTAAGACCATCTCAATATATTCAATGTAATTAGTAGCTGTCCCATTTCTTCAACCCATTTCCAGACCCCCTAAGCCACCCCTTGGTATTTAAGAAGGGTTTTGCGTGGTTTGATCATTCTTGGGCGAATTCATTGATCTTAATGCTGCCTAATAAATTAGTGTGGTGTGTCACAACACACTTTCAGGCTTTGACAATCCAAGCACCCCTCCAAGCCACACCTACTCCGATCCCCCCCCCCTCTGGTTCCACCCCTGTAGAAGGCTGCGTGGGATGTCAATTCGTCTCGAATTCACGTCATGGCATTACTTGAAGGCTCTTGAAGTTGACGGAACTCACTTAAACGGCCGGTTGAACGCCAAATGTGATATTCCATCTTCAAGGGGGGTGTGTCCCCCTGCAAACTTGCCGCGCTGAGGGGTTGTAATCAGGTGAGGATGTTTTAACGCTTTTCGGTCTACCTCGATTTTGTTTCCTTAAATTTGTGTCTTTATTCCCTCCAAAAATTTGAGGGGGTAAAAATTCCTGAAATAGGGCTCGCGGAACCTTCATGTACTTGTCTGAATGACAATCGCGAAATTCGCGAGAGATGCTTGGTAAGCGCGGCAAGTGTTCAATGTGACTTGGACTCATGAAGCCTCGACTGAGTTAGCGCCTGCGAGGTAGGAGGTAGGACAACCAAGCATGCTCTCGCTCGTAAAATTAGTGGAAAAAGGTGATGTTTCGGTGGTTTGCCTCGTAGGTGCTAGCTAGATTGTATGTAGGATTAATGACCTGTTTCTATATAACTATAGTTAACTAGTGGAACGAGGTCAAATGCTTCCAAACAAAAAAAAACTATTTTTCACTTAGTCGACGTTTCACAAAATTTATTTACATCCTCTGCTAGCATCCAGTCCATAAGAAGACTAAACATGACATTTTTACAACGTATTGAGTCATTTTTAGAACGAATGGACTGAATGTTAGCAGAGAGTCCAGCAAATAAATTTTGAAATGTCGACTAAGTGAAAAATAGTTTTTCAAAAGCATTTGTCCTCATCCCACTAGTTAACTATAATTACATAGAAACAAGTTTAATCCTACATTACAACTTCTATTTTTTTCTACATGTCCAGTCAAGACCTGGTTTATAACCCCCCTTTGGTTTGGTGTTACCTTTTGGGATACCTAGTATATATTTAACCTCTTAATACGTAATAAGCGACACTGTCTGACATACAAGTGATTTTATTTCCTCTTCCGGTTTCGCCGGAAGTGACACTAACTTTCGATTTTTAAATAGAACGCCCTGTATATTATTGCATTTTTTAATTCTGCTAAATTTTCTGAATCCAACGATACCAAATATGTGATATTTCAAACGTTAATATTTATACAATTATAATTTTTAGTTTTCCGTTTAAGTGGGCCATGACGGTTCCAATTTATTCTAAATGACCCATGTAATGCTACAAAAATCAAAATCCCGTCAAAAATACTAAATTATGTGATTTATGAGCAAATAAAGTGCATCAAATCATTTAGCTTAGCTGTAATTTTGTTTGTATTTATCGCACATATTAATACGACATAAGAATAAATTACTTACTAATAGTAATAATAAATGGTACTACGGTACCAATATGGTTCCATTTCAAAAAAATGAGTTCTGCTCCAAAAACAATTTTGATGAACTTTATTTGCTCATAAATCACATAATTTAGTATTTTTGACGGGATTTTGATTTTTGTAGCATTACATGGGTCATTTAGAATAAATCGGAACCGTCATGGCCCACTTAAATGCTAAAACTAAAAATTATAATTGTAAAAATATTGACGTTTGAAATGTCACTTATTTGGTATCGTTGGATTCAGAA
Source organism: Aromia moschata (assembly GCA_029963805.1). Classification (NCBI taxonomy): domain Eukaryota; kingdom Metazoa; phylum Arthropoda; class Insecta; order Coleoptera; family Cerambycidae; genus Aromia; species Aromia moschata. Next base: position 203,920 of record JAPWTK010000602.1, read on the forward strand.
AATTATGCAGAATTCAAAAATGCAATAATATACAGGGTGTTCTATTTAAAAATCCAAAGTTAGTATCACTTCCGGCGAAACCGGAAGCGATACAAAATCACTTGTATATCAAACAGTGCCGCTTATTATGTATATAGGATATCCCAAATTTCAATCAATTATCTTGAAAACTAAAGGAGAAAAGGTGGGTGTACCATGATCCTGTTACACCCGGTATACAAAAATGTAAACATGGAACGTTTGGGTACTTCTTCTTGTTCCGGAATTATAGCAATAAACGAAGTTTCGGGATGTAACTTTGAAGGTCACTTTCGCTCCCTCAGCTATTTTATTAATGGGTAAAAAAATATGCGTCCACTTGATTTTCAGTGATCTACAACCCCCTCAAATTTTAAATAGGAGAGGGTCAGGTTCTGTCGCTTGCCTTGTAAGTCTACTGCATCTTCGACATTTACTCAACACAGTAAACGCCTGTTAGCGTCGCTTTGCCTGTAATTGTCAACCGGTCACGGTTCTCGTTCGATTTACCACGCGAAATTGAAATTAAACGCCAGACAAAAAAGCGACCGCAAAACCGAAAATTATCAAAACCCAACGCGAACAAAGCTCGCTACATTGTAAAAATTCCCGATCTATTTGCGACATACTGTTGTAGCGAAATTTCTCTTTTAGTATTTCGCTAATCCGTTCAGCTTATAGCCGACGTTATAAGTCTAATGTAAAACGATATAAAATGCCAGGGAAATGCACATTTTGTGTTTAAAGCTAACCTAGAGGAGTAAATACGTAAAGCAAACATCTTGTTTTATATATTTATGAGTGTATAATATGTTTCGATGTTTTCAATCTTGGAATACAGGGTGTCAGGGAAATGAGTGTACAACGTGATATTAGAGATTGCTTGAACAAAAAGAAAACGATTTAAGCCAACTTGCTAGCATATGCCCAAAGTTGTTTCGTTTAGCCACTAGAAGGCGTCAAAATTCCGAAAAGTATTTTGTTTTTCTTTAATAACTAAGCATGGTGATCTATTTTGACTGTTTTTTTGGGATAGGCCTGCAATTTACATTTTTACCGTCTTATAGACTCTGGAATAATTATTAGTATGTTCAAGGTGTTTATGTCGTCGGCATCGGTATTACAATAACATTAAAATGTCATACGTGCAAACGAACAAAAATCTGCCATTGGTCGACAAACTGAATAAATTCATCGGTAATTTCGATTTATTTTTTGATAACGCCGCCGTAATATATATAGTATGTAAAGAAAAACTGCTGTGTAGGCAGAAACGCGATTTTAGTCCTCATATAAATGAATCGCTAATTGCAGAAAGGGGACATCTCCAAATTCTACAAAATTGAGATTTTCGCATATTCTTGTTTTAGGAGGGTATACGCATGTTTACTCTAAAAACGAGACATATCACCGCATTACACTAGATGTTATACCAAGTCAAAGTTTTAGTTTACTGCAAAAAACGGGTCATGTCCGGAGATATCCCCTTCCTGCAGTAAGCGTGAGTTCGGACTATACAGGAATATATTGAAGTAATCGCAAAAGCATCCAATAAGTCAAGACAAATTTTTATTGTGCCTGTAACCAAAGATATGGTATACGACTATAAAAATTGGTGGCCCAGTTTTTATAGACAAAGTTGCCTCAGTAATGATTGTATCACACACTCAGAAGAATTCGTTTTCGATATCATCATACCTATCACCATCTAACCATTTTTTCGGCTCAAGAAGTTGCATGCGGAGAATTTATAAACAGTTTGGTTACACACACGTTCCGACTTGTAGAAAAAGCGTATCCTGAAAAACTACCTATAAGTAAGAAGAAGATGGACCACATATTGTTGACCATAAAATTCGTTCCAGAAGAATATTCAGAATTTTGGCAGGACATTACCTCTTGGCCTACTGAAAATCGAGAACCTGACATATAATAACACCATCGAATAAATCATTTTGTTAATGTACTTCAGAAGTATATTAAAGAATTCACATACAATACATTGTTTTCTTGGTGTTTCCTTTTTTTGAACTCCGTATACTGCAGAAAGGGGTTATGTCCATGTGTCTAATTTGACATTTCAGGGGTATTTAAAAGCTAACAGCACTCTAATTTTACATTACTTTGTCACTAACACCATTAGTAATATTCTGCCAAGAAATTGGTTTTATACGAATTATTGCAAAAAATGTAAATAGTTTTTTGTTGTTTTCTCGAATAGTAGAAAATGTGACATGTCCCCTTTCTGCAATTAGCGATTCAAATAGTGTGAACCATAAAAAGAATAAATAATGAGATTGGCAATGTAGCGCCCGATCTAACAACACTGCGGAGATGGGACTTGGAAGGGCGCTAGGTTAACATGTCGTCGGCACATCTTCGGCACAAGTTTGAACTTGTTAGAGTCATTCGTTTGTTTTTTGTGACTGTTTTCGTAAACCGTTTTTTTCTAGTGCATTTTAAAAATGAGCGACGGTGTGCTATCAGGTTTTGCTTTAGACACAGCGCAACGGATACGTTTGCAAAACTTCAACACGCCTACGAAGACAGTTTTTTCAAAAGCCCAGGTTTTTCTGTGGTTTAAGGATTCTTAGAAGGAAGAGAGTAAATTAAAGATGAATTAAGCCGCGGAAAGCGTTTATCTTCAAGAACCGATGAAAATGTCTATATAATACGGAATCTTGTGTGTTCAGATCGTCGCTTGACGACAAGAATGATCGGGAAAAGTAAAATTTCAATAACACAACTGTTCATCAGATTTTGACTAACGAATTGGGCATGAGAAAAATCTGCGCAAAAATGGTTCCGAAAAACCTTTCGCAGGAACAAAAGGACATCAGGAGAGAAAGGTGTCTTGACTTTTGGGATCGTTTGAAAATGATTCTCATTTTATGGAACATGTCAATACTGGTGATGAGACTTGCGTGTTTGAGTACGACCCGGAAACCCAGCGTCAAAGCATAGAATGTCACACTTCAAGCTCTCCAAGACCCAAAAAACCAAGAATGAGCAAGTCGAAGATCAAATGCTTGCTGATTTGCTATTTTGATAGCCAGGGAGTTGTTCACGAACAGTTTGTGCCTCCAGGCCAAACAGTAAATCAACACTTTACAGAGATGTTCTTGAAAAACTTCAAAAAAGGGTCACATGTGTGAGACCAAACATCAAGAACAACTGGATGTTGCATCATGACAATGCGCCTTTTCACACAGCCATTTCAGTAAACCAGTTTTTAGCAAGTAAAAACATTCATGTGGCTCCTCAGCTTCCTTATTCGCCTGACTTGAGTCCTTGTGACTGTTTTCTCTTCGTGAGATTGAAAAATCACCTCAAGGGACGTCATTTTGGGACTATAGAAAACACTCAAACGGCTGACCGACCAGTTGAAGGCTATTCCAGTATATGAGTTCCAGCACTTCTATCTGGAATGGAAAACCCGTCTCCAGGGCTGTGTGGCTTCCTAAGGAAGTTATTTTGAAGAAAATAATACTTAATTGTAATTTTTAGATTTACTTTTAATAAGGTACTAAGTGCCCATTTTAATACTAAACAACCATTTCGTGAGTTCTGGAACAAATACGTTTCTGATATGCCTTTACCAGGTCGCACAAAGTTTCGTAACTATCTACCAACTGTACGCAATGACTTATTAAAGTGGATTTAAAGTATTTAAGAAATACGCGGCTGTGGTTATGTATTGACTAGACATTTCCAGCAAATAAAACCTGTTATATGTGTTACAATCCAATCCTCCCGACTCTGCAGCTATTAAGGACAGCCAGACCAAAATTCAAAATGCGTCCTTTGAAATAGCTTTAAAAACTATTCATAGTAACTAAAGGTTTGTATGACATCATACAAAAATTACAGAACAGGAAATACGACAATTTTTAATTCCTCCAACTGTCAGTGCTATCTACTTCTCCTTAATACGGTTCTGTTGGGCGTCAGCGACTTGAAGTAACGCTTCTATAGACCAAATGCGCCCTAAAAATTCACCCTGTATAATTTGCCGATCACACGCAAACCGATCTTTACGGTTAGTGTAACGTTATGCAAACAAAATTTTTCTTTTTAGTATTTATCACGACGTTTTGCAAATATTAATGGCGTCTTCTGATGAAACCTAAATGAGATCAGATACACCTTTTAGCAATGCACGATTTCCGCCTAGGGTAAGCCGTGTGAGAAAATCGTGATGTTAAGAAACTGAAAAGTACTTGTTTCGACTGTTAACGGTAAAATCGTGCAAACGCATCGTCGATAAATAGAATGCAAAATCGATTATGTCAAGCGTTAGTCACCAGCAGACCTTACGCCTAAGATTTATGTTGTGGTTCTGCTGTAATACCTTCATTAGAGTAACGATTTCAATGTGTAAGTGTTATACCACATTCATTAGAGTATATTGCAACCGGACTGAAATTCGCAGATCTGTGAGGTTTTGTACTTTTAAACCAATACTAAACTGCTCGTCCAAATTAACATAACACTTTTAGATCAACGCCATTTGCGTTCTATTCGAGTTAGAGATTTGCGGTTTTTAATTTTCAGTAGCCCATAGAGTTGGTTATAATGTCCAAAAATCGCTGCGTTGTGATTTAAATGGTTCGCCGTCCACACTCCAAAAACCAACCCCATGTGGGAATTTGAATTCGCAAGATTTTAACCGCAATTTTAGAGACCTACAGGATGGACGAAGGAGGACGCTGTCGGGTAAAAATTCCAACCCGGCATACATTAAGACCTCTTCAATAAGTTCTGTGTATTCGCTCGCTGTTCCATTTCTTCAACCCATTTCCAGACCCCGTAAGCTATCTGCTGTTGGGCGGACCTGCTGATATTAATGCTGCCTAATCAATTGGTATGGGGTGCTACAACTCACTTTCACCATTTGACAACTCAAGCACCGCTCCAAGCCTCACCCACAGCGACCCCCCCTTCACCCTCTCTGGTTTCACCCCAGTTAGAGGCTGTTTGGGATGTTCTTGTGTCTTGAATTCATGTCATGGCATTACTTGAAGGATGGTGGAACCAGGTGGAACCACCTTCCAAAACCGAACGGTTCCACGGGTCCAAAACCGAACAAAGTACTGGAGCGGGGGCAACAAACAGAGACCCAGATTGCGATATTAGCATAAATCTGGGGAACTATGCAACCGTATTCCAGGCAGAAATAACTGCAATATCCGCTTGCGCGCAGGAGATGACTAGGAGGTCTTACACAAATAAGAGGATCCAGATCATCTCCGACAGCCAAACAGCACTCAAAGCCCTGGGAGCTGTAGAAATACATTCCCAGGTAGTTAAAGACTGTATGGATTCGCTAACGAAACTAGCGGAACACAACAGCATCACTCTCAAGTGGATGAGAGGGCACCAAGGCCATGTAGGGAACGAAAGAGCGGACTTTCTTGCAAAGAAAGGGGCGGAAGTTCCACTGATAGGGCCGAAGCCCACCTGCGGTCTGGCTTACCGGACAGCCAGGAGGGTCATGAAGGACCTATTAAGAGAAAAACACATATCGCACTGGGCGAAAGTCCCAGGGTTGAGACACTCGCGGATGTTCATCGGTGAACCATCCTGGAACAAGTCAAAAGACTTCATAAAACTGGGTAGAAACCAGCTGAGATGGATAGTAGGACTGTTTACGGGACACTGTCCACTCATCTTACGACAATCGGGGTGAAAAATGATCCCGATTGCAGAAGGTGCGGAGAGGAGGAAGAAACCTCCCTCCACATATTATGCGAATGCCCGGCGCTGGCAGCTGCCAGTTATTCGAACTTTGGGGCTATAACAATAGAACCAAAAAGAAGTGACAGACGCTCCATTAGAAACTGTCCTTAAATTTCTTAAGGAAACAGGACTAATGGAATGACTAGACTATGGGGGCACAATAAGCATCGCTTAAGTGCACAGGGCATGTACCTACCCCATACGCAATCAATCAATTACTTGAAGGCATTCGAAGTTGGCGGACGACCGATTGAGCTCCAAAAGTGATACTCCAACTCCAACACACCCCCTGAAAATTTGCTGCGCTAAGGGGTTGTAAGCAGATCTTGACGCGTGAAGTGACAGAAAGCTTTCCTGAAGATGCATGAACTCTTTTTGACACACTCCGAGTAGTCCGTCTCCTTCAAATAATCTTTTCCGTCCCATCACCCTCTTTCTTTGACAACCTCCAAAACTTTTTTGAATGGATGAACATTCCTGAAAGAGGGTTTCTTGGATAGGCGAAACCTTCCTTTACATTTGTGTGAATCGGCAATCGCCAAATTCGTAAGAGGTGCTTGGTACACGCGACAAACGTTCGCTGTGACGAACTCATGAACCCTCGACTGGGCTAGCACCTGCGAGGCAGACCACTCAAACATCACTTTTTTTCCACTAATTTTACAATCGAAAGCATGTTACTTGTTAGACTTCCTTCGCAATAGAACTAGATCATTTTTAATCAATATATTCCCAATTAAGGTAACGACAAAATAGTAATAAGCGAAGTTTGGTTTCAACAAAATGTGATCCACCACATTTTGGTATATGCTTCAGAAATTATCTTGATGATTTGTTTCCAGGAAGATGGATATGTAGGCGAGGATGCTTTGAATGCCCCCTGGATTGCTAGATCTTAACCCTCTAGATTTTTATATGTGGTCATTTAAAAACTGTACCAAACAGTATCGTACAAAAATTACGGGGTAGATTTGCAAATAAATTTCAGGAGATTAACAACTTCCTCTAATACTTTCGATTCTGCAAAGAAAAGAATGGGGTCATGTTTGGAAGTAGAAGGTAGGTATGTCACTCGTTTAGTTTAAATTTATAATTTTTAGTCTCTTTGTTATAAAGGGTGTGGCAACCAAAAAAAGAAAATGGTTTGACAGCCGACAGTTGAGGATTAGTAAAAATGGAGCACTACACGAAAGAAAAAGGCGTTTTCATTCACCGACAATATTTCAAAAATACTGATTACATACAAGATTGGCTGCTACAATTCGTATAAAATTCGTCAAATTCGTCAACTGTGATTATATTTCAAGACTCAAAGAAAAATTGTGACGGACTACTTTTGTAATTAGTAATTACAAACCTATTTATTTCACAGACAGGGGCTTTTTCGCCGTTAATTACACGCAGGAACGCGTGAAAGTCAGGAAGGGCCGTGTCAGCAGTAGATAGCGGCGTATGACTCAAGTGGACCCGCGCGAATGTTTGAGTTATGGTATGCCTGGAAATAAAACAAACATTCGCGAGGAACCAAGGAAATGAGGAAGCGGGGATTCGGGAGATATTTGTCGGAAGTGACAGATCTGTAATATATTTTCCGTAATGTTCCAATAATTGTACATTTGTAATGGTTTTGTGATTTGTTTTAAATATAATTACCATAAAAAGCTTACATACTATGTACTCTAGAAAATCTAGAAAAAAAAGGATACTATGTACCCATACTGTGTACTCTATGTTTCAATAAAAAAAAATACAATTGAGAAAAAAACTGTGTTTTCTATTTAATTCAAATCTTGCGTAAATTCTGGTACCCCCTATATGTTTCTTTTAATTGTGTGCCTGTTATGCAATGACAATGGCAATAATATAGTTTTCTTAATAACAGAAGCTTCGGAACAATTCCAAAAGTAATATATGAATGGTACCGAAAAAGGCAGGGTTTATTCTACTGCCTGTCCATTAGTATACAGATTAGTGATCCCGACGTTCCAACGGGTTGTCCTTATTGCTAGCAATGGCGGCCAAGAAGTGTTACCTGAATAATAGTGATGAAGAAGCTATACCTAAGCCAACAAGAGCCAACCCTGTGAAAATATTTTCATGCTAACGCACAATGTGTAATATTGTTTGCCACGTTCATGCAAAACTAACAACTGTACACTGCGATAGTGCAGAAAAAGTACGCTACTGTGTAAGTAACCTCAAGAAGCCTACGTTCGTAATGGCTTTGAAAAATCCGTCCATGTTTACGTTCATTGCTCCACATCTGCAAACGTGTGGAATAAATTGCATGTTCACGTCGAGTTTGCAATGCATTGTTGACAATATACAATTCATCTCAACAAACGAGGGAAAAATAAATCGACAATAAATCTATGAGACAACTTTCGAGAAGGTTATAGAACAAAATGATGGATATGAGAAAGATAACAATCTGCGATTATCAGTTAGTAGGAAGTAGAGGTGGGAGTACATATGAGCATTTTTTCAAAAAAAAATTTGTCTTAGATATTTTGTGAAAGTATCGTAACTCAAAAAAGCATCTTACGCACATAAAATAAAACTGCTAATTACTAATTACTGTAATATATGTGTATCCGGTTGATTCATTAGCATTGAGTTATTCCCTCGAAGTGTTTGGAATTTTCTAGACGGTGTCAAAAAAATATTGGACTCGTATCTTTATTTTTTCAATTTCATGTTTATTTTCTAAAATTTACAGGCGAAACTTTTTGGACCACCCGTTCGTTACCTACATATAATACGAGGTGTGGCTATTAATTAACCGAACTGATGCTGCTACTAGCGCGCTGCGAGCGTGTCGCGACAAGTTTAAACAGAACTGTGTCTGGTGATGCCAGCGGGTCGCTCACTTTGTCCACGCACCAGTAACGCATCGAAAAAATGTTAAGTGTTCAGATTTAGCAAAGGGTTAATCTCAAGTTTCTTGTTAAACTGGGGAGAACTTTCACAGAAGCTTATGCAATGTTAAAAGAAGTGTACGGGAATTAATGTTTATCCCGCACACTAGTGTTTGAATGGTTTAAACGGTTTAAAGAGGGACGTGAAACGACCGGATGATCCGAGCCCTGGACGGCCCTCAACGTCAAAAACGGACGAAAACATTGAAAAAACTGGTAAATCATCTGCGAAGATCGTCATCTAAGCATCCGAGGGCTTGCTGCAATAACAGGAATCGACAAAGAATGTGTTCACCAGATTTTGCACGAATCGTTCAACATGCGCCAAATTTGCGCAAAAATGGTGCCAAAACTCCTCACTCGCAAGCAAAAGGAATCAAGAATGAACATTTGCGCTGATGTTCTAAACAACATTGACACTGATTCAGGCTTGTTAGATACGGTGATTAATTGTGATGAATCGTGTTTTTTTTCTTACGACCCCGAAACAAAGCGTGGAAGCGGTTAAAGCAAAAGCGAGGGAGGTTTTGAATCAGCTGACAGAAGCGGACTTCCAGCATTGCTTTCAACTATGTAGATATCGCCAAGGGGAATACATTGAAGGCGAAAAAGTTGCTACTGTAATCGGTAGCGAATAAAAAGTGTTATGACAGCAGTTCGGTTATTTCATAGCCTCACCTCGTGTAATAATTATTTGAAAGTACGTATTTATAAAACACGTTTATAGAAGACCATGGCATTTGGTATATAACTCCTTTAAACAATCTTCCAAGAAATGAAAATGTCGGTGACATTCGTGTGCACACAGAAATTAAATTGACGCATTATTTTCTTCTCGGTATTTTTACCCAAAAACCATGTGCACTCTTTATTCCACAATTGCCGCACGAGAGAGTCCCTTTTTTTCAGTATTCCAAGCGTGCCATATGGCGTGCGCGGAATTTTGATGTTTTTTAGTGTACTTTCTCCGATGTTAACAACAATGCAACGATGATATTTCGGTGCCGTTGACAATAATAATAATAATAATAATAACAACTTAGGTATGTTTTAATTGGTTAATAAATTAGCACTTGTTTTGTTCTACTGACCCCGTATAACATCTAACATTTCTCTTTTGTACCGAAGGCACCTGCAAACGTTGAGCTGTGAAAACATTCGCATTCGTCTCCGACAAATTCGAAACCATGCTAATGAAGATGGACAGAAACTGTTAGGAAAATTAAACACCTTTTTTTATATTTATTTTATGTAAAACCTCTTTTTTACAACCAGTCTAACTAGATCAACGTGTTTTATAGCGTCATTTGTGCGAAAAATCTTATATTCAAATAATATTCATATTTTTAAATGCAGCAGGTATCTATATAAATAAACTAATCTTTGAATAGCACTAGGTTAGAGCAGTAGGATCCTACCGATCTTCCCATTCTGTTTATGGATGCTTTTCTTTAAAAAAATTACATTATACATATATGACCATATGACAAAATGTACAAGGTGTAACTTGGTTATTTATGCGCCGTTTCAAATATTAAAAAAAAACTAAACTTAATTGTTTTCTATCAAAATTGTTTACGTCATATTACAAAAAATATTAACTGACTGAATTATAAAGTTATACTTGACTTTTTTTAGTGAAATACCTTGTTGGCCATTGGAAAATTGAAATCGTCGTATTTTTCTGATTTCAGCAGTATAAGGTTTCAAGTACCTATCTGTCTCCTATAATTTTGCTGATATTACTAAAAATATTCAGTTTGCAAACTGGGCGCAAAAAGTTAAGTGGTCATTGAAATTTGAGACAGTCTTTTTCTCGTCCAACCTTTCATTCCAGCTTTCAATTAAAAAACTAGGGGGCACGGTAGCCGAGTGGGTTAAAGCGCCGTCTTTCCAGTCGCGATACCTCTGTGCGCGTTGTTCGAGGCCCGGCCGGGGAAGAGGATTTTTAATTGTCTCGCTTTCTCTGTCAGGACTTGATATGCGACCACTAATACACTAGTATACGTGTGACTGCATAGATGCCAATCCAACCGCACATTGCCCGAGATTTGGTAATGTTCTGAGTTTTCTGGGTTTCCTCAGAACTGTAAAGCAAATGCGTTACCGAAATAATCTTAAGTCGCTCCCAGTGCGCCATGGCAAATAATAATAATAGCCACTCCTTCCCACACAGGTCCCTGAGAGGACCTATGGGGTTACTCTTCGGAGTAATTATAGGGTGAGTATTATTATTATTATTATTGAGAGCAATATGATATTGTTCAAATATCAATGTCAAAAGTGGAGAACATGAATCTATAAGATGGTCTCCCTAGAAGTCTTGACCTCACACCACTTGATTTTTAATATTGAACTATGTGAAAGGGGTTTATAAGGGTTTGTTAAAGGTTTGTTAATATAGGTGAACGGAGGGAAAAATAATCGAAGTAGTTGATAATATTGATACAAACAATAGCTTGGGAAATGTGAAGAAAATTTTAGATTTACCTATTATTTACGTATGTTTTCGATCTGGCGACTACAGCATCGACGATAAACCACGATCTGGTAGGCCACGTCAACTGGAACCATACGAGAGATGGCACGACTGCTCGGTTGAAACGATAGTACGAGAACTCGAAACGCTAGGCAAAGTTCAAAAGTTGTACAAGTAGACACCACGTTTATTAAGCGAAGCCGATTGTCAGAACCGAAAGTAACATTTGCACACAACTTCTCTCCCGCAGTCGTCGTTGCGTTGAACAATCTTGTTAGCGGAAATGAAAAGTGGGTGCTTCATGTAAATCACAGTCGTAAGTGTCAGTGGGTAAACGCAGATGCTCCAGCACAATCGGTACCTAAACCTGACGTCCACCCGAGAAAGGTGATGTTGTCAGTTTAGTGGGGCCTTTGCGGCATGTATCACTGAGAACTTTCTATCTATTGTGCTCAACTCCGCAATTTGGCCACCCACCTTGATCTTCTGCTGCCGCGACTAGACTAAGTTATACTACTGCACGATAATGCGCATCCCCATGTAGCAAAACAGACACACCTTGAACTCTTGCAGTTGGGTTTTGATGTTCTGCCCCATTCGCAATATTTACCAGACCTTTTCTCAATGACTTTCCTCAATATAATTTGTTCTGTGCCCTCAGCAGACTTTTATAAATAAATCATTTGATGATCGTCACCATCTACAAATATCATACACAACTTTTTCGATACACATCAGCGTGAGTTCTTGGAACTTAGTATCCGCAGTCTGCCTACCCGTTCTATTCTATTCTAAATTAAATTCCTCCTCCTTAAAAAATAAATAATCATATTTGAACATATCAGCAATGCTCAATATTTTTGAATCAACCGGATAGAACAATTATTGTTTTTCGTTTTTTCTTTATTAAACATTTTGTTACTGATAATATATAGTATATTTGTTTTAATACCTACTTCCTGTTGAGCTCAATTTGAAAACTCAATATTCCTGGTAATCTTAGCAAAACTGTAGGAGAAAGATATATGACATATTATATTGCTGAAATCAGAAAAATAATAAGTATTACGATTTTCCAGTAACACATATGGTGTATCATTCAAAAAAGTTATTCATAACCTCGTAATTCATGCGTTTTGAAGATAACACGTAATTTATTATGACATAAAAAGTCTTGCTAGAAAATAATTGGTAATGATTTTTTGTATGTTACATCATTATACAGATTGTATAAGATAATATAAATGTATCGACATAGTTGACATATCTTAGTCAATTTCGGTTTAATCAGACAGAACCCTAACTTCCTAATTTGTAATGGGACGTCCTGTTTCTGTTTTTACTTATTTTGATATGCATGGCCAATTTGAGGACAATAATATTCTATTTGGAACCTTCTGACACATAATGTTTTGGTTGAGAGCATAGAGCTTTGGTGTTTGAATTTGAAACAAGTTGACACTTAATTAATGTGTCTCGTTTTTGTTGACAATTGTCAGTTTGTAAGTATTTAAGTATTACTTCGGAGCTTCAAGTTTTCATATTTATTTTTTTTTTTAATTATGATGCATAAGATTTTTCAGACAGAGCTTTTTATTGAAAACTGTTCGATAATATATTGTATATGTGCTTTCTTAATAATTCTCAAAATGCCCAATAAAACATCAATTCTCTTAAAACAAATTTTTAACATTACTAATGTAATATTATCAACTACGTGTTCCATAAAATTGTAAATCATGAAATGTTTGTTTGGCGAACAACGATAGTCAAACATTCTTAGGAACACAACATTTTCAACTCCGAGAGTGATTTCTTAAGGGCTTTAAGGCGTAGCACGGATTTTAAACTGACTTTAATCGAACATACACCGTTTTTCTCTTTCATAGGCTGTTAACCCTTTGAGGGACACATTTTTCTGTAGCATCTACCCCGGATATGAGCATCTACCCCAGTTTTTTGGGTCGCTGATTACAAATCTGAAGTTAGATTTTCAAAATTCAAAATGGCGAATCCAATATCGCAAATCCAATATGGCGGACAAAATTTATAAAAAAGTAGGAGATTAATATTAAACTTTGTATTCAAGGGTTTTCAGGATCACTGATTATGAGTCTGGAATCATATTTTCAAAATTCAAAATAGCGGATCCAATATGGCGGACAAAATTTTCAAAAAAGTAGCAAATTAATGCTAAATTTCGGGGTCGCTGACTATGAATTCGTAATCTTATTTTCAAAATTAAAAATGGTGGATCCAATATGGCGGAGAAAATTTTCAAAAATTGCCAGATAAATGCTAAATTTTGTATGTAAGGGTTTTCGGGGTCGCTGATTATGATTTCAGCGCCACAATCACATAAACCTGAAATGAGTCTACTACTACATTCGATTCTCGCTTTCAGCATAACCCAAACTAACGACGTGGACTAAAATCATTCATTTCAGAAGACAAGAACGTACGAGTAAGAGAAAAAACTCAGCAATTCTCTTCGCAACTTGAATGATATATAAATAATAATATAATTTCAAAACTGCGACTTATCTACTGATAATGACAGTAAAAAAAAAACTCCACTGGGAAAGTTTTCAAACGATACGAAAAAAATAAGAAAACCTTACAGGTATTTTATAACGCAAACGTTATTATTTTTTAGAAACTTTAGAAATTTTTGGTCACTGAAATGGCACTTTCAACTGCCAGCCATCTAACGGTCCCGGTAGAAATTAATTTCACTTGGAAATTAGTTCATGAAAAGCAAAATCAATAATAAAAAGCACGCAGTAACAATAGTATTATTTTTTTACCTGATATTCACCTAGAAATCACTATATTTTGCGATAGAAAATATTAAAAAGAAAATGTTCCGCAGTTTAGTATTTGTAGTGGTAAAAGCACTAGTGGGTGTAGTAACATGGCACATTGGCCATCTAGCATAAAGAAAGTTAGTACGACCTCAATGATGACATAATATCTTAACATTTAATGTTATAATATATATAATAAACAAATATAATAATAAACAATCTTTACAAAAAAACATTTTACGAAATTTTAAATTAGCATATTAAAAAATCTGAAAAAAAAATATATTATATAACTATGTATGAGAAATATGTAGAATTTCAGAGTCACAGCTGTCTACGTTACGGAAAAATGGATGTTTTTCTAAAAAATGCGTTTTTTCGCGTTAATTATTTATAAAAAATATGGAGACATCCAAAAAAAACGTCATCAAAGTTGGCCGAGAAAAAAAGACGTATTTCTATTCTTGATCGAATTTATAACCTTATTTACTTGTCAAGACTGTCACATCATATGACAGCCATTGCTTATTTTACAAATTGTGACAGTCACTTGTCAAAAGTTTGACATAACCGAAAAGCTTAGACATGACCGCTATTTCCATCTCTCTCGTTCATAGCCAGAGTTGATGACGTTTTTTTTGGATGTCTCCTATATATAAATATATAAATTATTGCAATTTTGCACCGAACTCTGATAACTTAGACTTCCAAGAGTCAAGAAAGTATTTATATACATGTATAAAATGCAAAAATATATCGGTAATATGATAAAAAAACTGAAATAAAAAAGGTGTTACATATTTGTACCACCGCCCCTCAAAGGGAACGTAATTCCGGAACACCCGGTAAGAAAATATATTCTTTTTCATACACTATTTTTATTCTCGCAATAGAGAGGAAATTTATCTTCATACTAAGTACAGTAATTTCATTCCGTATGCGCATCGCGAACGGCTGCCTTCTCCTTGTGCAACAACGGTATATAACATTTTGAAACAGGTATCAGGAAAACACACAATCGGACGTCGGCTGGCGCATTATTATTATTTGCAATATCTGTTGAAATATTGTAAGACCAACATGACGTTAACGCGACCGACATTAAATATACTCACGATTTGCGGTTCTTTCTTTATTATTACCAGCTGGCAATTCTATAATTTCCCTCCATATATGACCCAATGGTAGTACATGTTTGAAATATAGACGAGAGAAATTGATCATTTTGATTTACGTAAAAGCTGCGTCATAATATACCTAGCCTTTTCTGGGATGCGGTTTCTGTCAAAAAAAATTGTTCATTTAATCTATTCTGTAATTTCAAAGCACTGATTCTTTTAAAATATTAGGTTGTTGGAAAAGACGTATTTCCACAATAGATGGCATTATATATATTTTTACACGAGAAATCTCATCACTATCAGCTCGACTGATATACCATTTGACAGCCGACAGTTCAACCTTCATTTAAGAAAAAAAAGTAATCGATTTGGTCGCGTCGTTTGGTTTGTACATCAAGTTGAAACTGGAAGATCAAACTGTGTATTTTCGACAGATTTTGTTTTTTTATTTTCGCAAAGGGAAGAACGCAAGGCAGGCCTGTGGAAAATTGCGTAAAGTTTACCGTAATAATGCTTTAAAAAGCGTCAAGGCTGATACGACCAAATAAAGGCACTGATCGAAGCAGACCCACATTCGGCCACTCGTGACATTGCGGAGACATTAAACCTTCATCATTCCGCAATTTACAATCATCTACGGAAGCTGGGATTCATCACCAAGCTCGATATATGAGTTCCTCATAAACTCAAAGAAATTCATCTCACCAATATTATCAATATCGCCGACACTCACCTCAAGCGCAACAAAATTTTAGTTTAGTTTTTAAAGCGCTTGGTAACAGGTGATGAAAAAAGAGATTGTTTACAACAATATTCGACGTAAGCGATCATGGTGCAGTGGAACTGAGCGAACCCAAACACAATCCAAAGCTGATCTTCGTCAGAGGAAAGTTATTCTCTCAATATGGTGGGATTATAAGGCCGTGGTGTTTTTCGAGCTCCTACCGTGGAACAAGACGATCGATTCCGATGTATACTGTCGCCAACTGGATGATTTGAATACATCTCTTGCGAAGAAGTTGCCAGAACTCATCAATTGCAAAGGCGTAGTGTTCCACCACGACAATGCGAGACTATATACAAGTTTAGTAACTTGCCAAAAGTTGCTGCATCTTGGATGTGAAGTCTTGCCTCATCCTCCTTACTTAACGACTTGAATGGTAGATAATTCGATTCTGACGATGCCATCAAAAAAGATCATCTCACCCAGTTCTTCGCTGGAAAAGAACGGTCCTTCCACGAGCGCGGAATCCTGCAGCTCCCAGAAAGATGGCAAAAGACCATCGATCAAAATGGGCAATATATCATTGATTGAACTTCGTTCTATTATTAATAAATGAGTCATGACTATTACCCAAAAAAATCCGTCATGCCATTTCCGACAACCAATATATTAATTGTCATGAAGTAATAATTTTATTTTGTATAATGATACCAAGTTCATCGGTATTTTAAGAAATATTAGCTGTAGAAAGAAAAATCAAACTTTGTCTTTCACCACGTTAAACCTAAATTGTAGAACGGCCAAATAGTAATAAAAAAGTAAGTAAAAAGTAGGATCAATTGAAGACAAAAGTTTGAAGCTCAAAAAAACAAACCACTATTAAAACCAATGTAAGGTTAAGATAATTTCAACAAATAGGAAGTAATACAACACAGCAACTTCGGATCTGCCGCCAACTGCATAACAACTAATATCAAGCGCAAAATTTAAAACTCAATTAAACATTCCATTATATTTAGTTATAGTTATAGTTTTTGTATCACTGCACATATTTAATAGCGTCATCGGTGACGTGCATCGCTTTTTATTTTGTACAAAGTATACTAACTAATTTGTCATAATATATTCCACACCTTGCATTCAGTGAGTGGAAATATTTCTTTTTGGAAAGTGCTTCACGAATGAGTCATACATTCGTGATTTCGAGAGGTATAGTAGATAACAAATTAAATATTGGCCACAATTTTACTGGATTATTATAAATTTCAATATTTTCAGACGAAAGTTGGTACACACACACTTACAAAATTCTGAATTCAACGGTGCACACAGCTTTTCTG
The DNA here is from genome assembly GCA_029963805.1 of Aromia moschata. NCBI lineage: Eukaryota > Metazoa > Arthropoda > Insecta > Coleoptera > Cerambycidae > Aromia > Aromia moschata. The sequence continues at coordinate 221,066 of JAPWTK010000602.1, forward strand.
ATTAAGAATCACTATTATGATTTCTTGAATTTCAGTCATAAAATCACAGTAAGTTTTGATTTTTGTAAGTGAAACGTGTCACTCTATCCTATGATCCCGTTTTTAATACACATTTTAAAAAATAGTACAAATCAGGCAATAAATAAAAGTTACAAGGTGCAAGTTTTAAATGAGTCACTCAGTGTGTCGATAGACCCAAATTCATAACTTGATAAAATGTCAGGAACACGTAACAAAATGTTGCTTTGATATTTTACTAACGCCCACGGAAATATCATGCAGAAGATACCGAAAAATGTAGCTGTGCATTCTGCTTACTTCAAACACCTGTATGAATTTCTCAACAATGCTTTGGTATTTGCTTAATAGTCATTAAGATTTTTTCTATTTAAATGAAGGCGCCATGTTACTACACAAATAATAGTTGTGAAGGTCATGTTTAACAGCTAAAATTAATTTTATTTAAATTGTATTTAAATACTTGCTTTGTAATATTGGATCTGCTATCTTCATCTTGTTCATTTATCTGTGACATGTAAGATAAATAAAGCACTATTTTTCTAAGATGTCCAAAAAACTATGAACAAAGGAGTACATGTTTGGAGTGACCAACAAAAATTTTTCATGTTCATTTTTGTTTTTGATTAATTGTGATATTTGTTTATAGTTTTATCCGCTACTGGCGAATTAAGCTGCAGCATTATACAAGGTGTTTCTATAATGAATAATCAAAATATAGGCGAGTTATAGGACAACAAAATAATGTCGAAAACCTTAATAAAGTTTTTTAGTAAAATGCATCCTAAGGGAATTACATCCCATCAGAAATTTGCCACTAAAGTTTTTCCTAAATATCTTGAAAACTATTCGATATAAGGTAATTTGGTACTCATAAAAATCTTGTTTTGCTTAATATTATGGAATTATATTTATTTGGAAATAGTATTTCGGGGGATCTGAAATTCTAGGGGGAGTGAGTGAATTTGACTTCAAATTTTGTGTGTCATTTTTTATTATTTCTGTCATTATATTAAGAAATTTTAGATACTATCGCAATAAGTAGTACTCTTGTCAAATTTGAATGCGACGCACTGTTTTCGAGTAAAATTGACTTGAACATTTCTCTACATTACTCTAAAATGTATGCAATTGAGGGGATCAGTGGAAAAGTGACACCAGTGACAATTTTGAATTAGAGTTAACTACAGCAGTGAACCATTAAAGTAAAAATATATTTTGGAAAAAAAAAGTGATATTTACATACCCAATTATGTTACAGGCATATGTACAGTATTTATAACTATTTATTTAATAATTGCAGCTAGTTACTTTATATTTTACTACTGTCAAGATTTTATCATTAATAATTAACTTTAACCTTAGTTGCCTTGAAACAAAAGAATTGTCACTTATACCACTTCTCCACTGACCTCCTCAATTAATACACTTACATTTTAAAAAATTAAAAATTGTTGAGTAGGCTGTGGCCTATAACTGAACCTTCATTCATAAAAAAAATCATCTATACTATACTTCCACTCAACTATGGTGTGGAAGTAATAAAATATCTAAATCCCAATTACGATACATTTTAGAGTAAAAGAAAGTAAATTATCACTTGATTTTAATCAAATGTGATGTATCCTATACAAATTCGACACTGTTTAATCTCTTCACAGATAATACAAAAATTGCACGAAAAATTTGGAGTCAAATTCATCCCCACCCCCTGCGCTTCACACCCCCGGTATAACTGTTTCCAAATAATTATGAGTCCATATCACAAAGCATCAAAAGTTTTATGAAAGTACTAAACTCCGTGATTTTACGTCTAATCGTTTTTCGTAAGGGACATAGCACCACTTCTGTTCTTGCAAATGTTTCTAATAATATACTTAAACATACTCCACCTTTCAAAAGCTTTCGATACCCTAGATCACTGTTTGTTATGTGCAAAACTCAAATACTTTAGCTTTGATAATAGTAGTGTAAAGTTTTTTGAATCTTATTTAGAAGATCGGTCGTTTTTGATAGTATATATTCGAACCCGATCACAATCCGGAGTTCCCCAAGGTTCTGTTCTGGGACCTATACCTGTATTTTTAATTTATACAGCCGATATATTTACCTCAATTTATCATACATACCAGACCAGCATACAATAATATGCTGATGGCACACAGTTAGTGTATACCTTTAATCTGACTGATATTTATATTGCAGCTGAAAGAATTAACTGTGACCTTAATTGTATTTCTCAGTACTAAACTCAGCACAACTTAAAACGTATTAGTGCCAAATGTTCTGCCCAAATAATTATTCTAAAGACTATCTAACAGCGAATTTAAAAATTCAAATTAATTCACAACCCATTTGTCTTGTACATCTAGGATATATATGGCAAAAAATCTAGGAATTAGTTTCGATGATAGTTGGCGATTTAAGGAACACGTGGCTACATAGCTTAAGAAGTCATATATTGCTCTAAAATTTCTTTATATAAATGATAGAGTTATAGATTTTAAATTTAGAAAAAAATGTGTGGTTCACGCGTCCTTCCAATTTTAAATTATTACAATATTGTTTACTCTCCGATATTGTTTACTCTCCTAACATTCATTCTGATATTCTGATTTTAAAACTTGTTATATAAATAATTTCCGAAGGAGATTAAAGTTCACTTTTTAATACTGCAACAACACTCGAGATTCTTTTGTCATTTGTCTTTGATTATACTACTACATATTATGTATATTATGTAGTATTTTTATTTCGGTAATTATATACGGGTATTTATATTCGTTTATATTCATATACAGGGTTGGAATGTCCAAAATTTCAAAGCCGAGCATTAAAAGATAGAAAAGAATAAACTCTAAAAGAATAGTTTTAAACCTCTAGTTTTAAACTTCTAACACTAAAAAAGGTTATATCCATAGTTGCCAGACTGATATGTCATTTTAAAACTTTTATGAGCGTTATTCTCTGTCTTTCGTGATAGGGTAGCAATAAAATATGTAGGCGGGACGCCCCGCCCATAAATTATAATGCGCACGTGTGAATTGAATTATTATATCGTTATTGGTCTACGGAAAATAAACACTTGAATATTCCTGTGCGTACACAGTATCCCGAGAAGTTAAATGTTTGGGTTGGTATATTAGGCGATTCCATCGTTGGGCCATTTTTTATAAACGGTTCCATAAATGCCAATAATATTTAACAAATAAAACAAACTGTTTACGGACATGAACATGAAAGACCACGAAATTTAAATGGTTTACGGGCCAGAATTGTACAAGTCCTAAATAATATTTCCCATGAAGTGCTATAAATTAGAACGCTTAAGAACTGAGTTTTTACGATAGACTAGGTTTTTGCGAAGCATAAAGGGGCGACATTTTTGAACCACTTATTCAATGGGCATTTTTTTCTTTCGTCTTATAACCCGGTTGATTTATGTTTTTATTTTTTTTATTTTTTTATAGAACTTCAATTTTATTTTCTTGCAGACCGGTTAGTTAAAGAATACAAAAATTTTAAAATAAATACAATTATGTTCGTACACTTCTTTTAAGTGTATGGGATAATTGTAAAAGTCAGAATTACGTAAGAATTTGGTTTCATACATCTAAGTCGATGTACACATCCATAGCTGCGAAAAAGTACTGAGTTCCATTCAAATTAGGCGATAGGCGTGTAGGTAATACCCTACTCCAATTTATATTACGCGCAGGTCTTATACGTTTCTAATACGTGCACAAGCGTGAAACAATGTGGCATTTAACTGTCTTTGTCTGACCTTACTGGTGTCTTTTAACTTATTCTCTTCTACACATGTATCGCCAATATGTAAAGGTACAATTTCCTATGGTATATATTATAGTAATACTATTTTTTATTATGTTATGTACGATAATTTTGTTAGGTTAAGTTAAATAGCCTTTTATTAGAATTTTGAAACACTTTGTATAAAATGTCTGCAAATACCCACGCGCTACAGTACTACTGTTTTTTGTCAACTCAATTGAATATGCCTATCAGAAACAGGATTAAAAAAAAAGTACCTACGTAAGCTGCCAAACCCGCAATTTTTTAAGTTATTGGTAATGGATACGCATATGTTGTAATAATAATTATTATTTGCATGTCTAGCCCTCGGCTAAAATTGTTGTTAAGGTTAGATGGAATAAGGTTAGCCTTGAAAATAGGAACCAGACCAAAAACGAATACTAATCGGAGGTTATTTTCATACATTTGTACGAATTTATTGGCCAATTACTATGTCAGGAGTAACGGTTCGGAATAATTTTAGTTTTAACCATAATTATATGCTGTAAAAATAAACAAGTGTCTTTTCAATTATTCTAAACCTGAATCAGGATTGCCCAAAATTATTACGTCGATATTTTAATAAAAAAATGACTAATAATATCGCAATAGACACAATTATTCTTACTCCAGTTCATTGCTTTCACACCACCGCTAGTAACGCCGCTAAGTTATAGTAATCAAAACAGAATTAGGCGTTTGAAAGTGCAATAACTTTTTTATCAGAAATAATTAGAGTGAAGACTTTTGTGGTTATATAACATCTGCTACGTTGCCAATTTTGTTTTGGTCGGTGACACTTTATTTGCGATATCAAATTAAAATATTAAACTCTTTAAGAAGAACGAACTCGTAACTCTGGAAAAAAATGTATAATCAATTTAATGCAATTTAAGTTGTTGGTAAACACTGTTGAATACCACTTTTTTTTTGTATTAATTTATTTTTGAGAAACAACCGTTTTGGCGGCTTAAGCTTTCGTCTTCATGTTAAGGTGACATTTTTTGTTGTATTAAGCATAACGTTTTTTTAGTATCTATATATTAATAAAAACCCTACAAAAGTTAAAAAATCAAAAAACCCAGTTTCTTTCAAATTTCCTTTTCATTTGTCAGCGTTGTATCTGTAGTTAAATGGCGTTTGAAGTTGAAGAAGATTGCTGACAAGGGAAATTAGGTTGTTATTATAGACAAAAATGATTATTTTGAAAGAGTCGACAATTTAATTAATAGTGGTCCTTACAAAAAATTGTCAAAAAATCCTTTGCCAAAAATGACAACGGAAGTGAAAAAATCTTTAAAAGAATGTAACAACCTTATTACTCCTTCACTGAGACAAAAATTACAATTGTCAAATCCAGTAATACTTAAATTGTATTGTTTACCAAAAATACATAAACCAGGAAAATCTGAGGGAACGGTAATGGGTAACTCCTTGTCACCTTTCATTGCAAATATTTTTATGAGTAAATTTGAGACAGAAGTAAAAGATAAATTCGAGTATTGCCCTAGAGTTTGGTTCAGGTATGTGGACGACATCTTCGCGGTATTTGATACAACCGTTTCCCTGATGAGCAATTCTTATGATGAACAATGATTTCATCATGAGAACCTCAACACCGGAAAAAACCTCGTTTTGAGGTTAGAATGATAAACAATTTTTTACTCAGATAGAACGCATTTTTATGAAAAAAGATTGAGAGGACAGTTTCCATCAGAATTCTACGTAAAATATGACTGTAATATTTCCGTTTTCAAATTTTGAATTTTCAAGAATGATGTCCGCCATCTTGGATTTTAGACTTTTTTCATAACTGAAAATGTTACTAAAACATGAAATGACATAGGAAAAGTATAATTACAAACTTCTACTTACTTGTTATAATGAAAAACGCGCAATTTCTTGAGATATCCGGCCGCCATTTTGAATCCGTCATCATTGAAAATTGAACATTTAGTCAAATATATCCTGTGGTATTGTTTTGATTGAGGAAAATGACTGTGGCTCAAGAAAAACACACAATAACATTATTTTCTCGTTAATACTAGAGAAAAATTCATATTTCATGAGATATTATGCAATGTCCGCCATTTTGAAAAGATTAGAGTCAGTTGAGGTCGGCAAAGAAAATCATATCATTAACTCCAACTATTGCCTCCACCTCCCTTCTACAATCCAGAGTAGGGTAGAGTACTTTTTGGACTAACAAAAAAATATAAAAAAAATCCCCAAATTTTCAGTACTTTTCTCCATAAAGTCAGCCATATTTTTTTTTTCTAGAGCATTTAATCACAATTTTGATATCGAAAGATCACATCCGAAAACATTAGGATAAGTGGTTTTTATTGAGTGAATTCATTAATTTCCCTTTGAGATTGACGCTCCAAAAAGGACGAAAAATTGTGTCCGTTTGGGCGTTAATGGGTTAATATTCAAATTGACCAGCAGCCCATCAACTATACAGTTTCACCCTGTAAATTGGACCATGTATGGACCCTGTAACCTGCAACGTGATATTATAATTTTTCTTTGAAAACTAACAAGAATAAATATGATTTTTGTCACGAATCAACGGTCTCATTGTTCTCCACTTAGGTCGGAGAGCGGCAGTCTTTGTTCATTCAATTTTCTGGAAGACCTACCTTTAATTTACTGTAAAATAATAACAATGGAGAAAACGATTATTAACATTGTGCCCATTACTGGTACGCTCGAGTGGCCGTAAAACGCTAAGTGCCCCGGGAGAATAATTATTGTTAACAATAGCGCAACGTGTGCAGAAAACTGTTAAGCTTTTGGAGTATAAAATGTTTCCAGTTTATTCCGTTTAATTAGGTTTTACTTTCGTTTTGTTCGTATTGAAAATCACTCTCACGCACTAATTGGGATTGGTGCGCATTATCACATTAATATCGAGATACTAACGCAGAAATAATAGATATTTCTGATATACAGTAAGCGGCAGTCTAATGCGTACATAGGTGGATATTAACAACATATTAAATTATTTTTTATGTCATAGTTAGGCGAATTTACTTGGGCCTTGGTTTTAGTGGGGATTTTTAGCGGAAATCTAAAGAGCAACGTTGCGGTGAATCGTAGCTCAGATCAGAGTCGGGCTCAGGTCACTATTATTGCAAAGCGATACACAGAAAATACATCAGAATACATTAGTGAATATTCGAATAAACGTACTATGAAGCGTACTATTACACGACGGTATTTAGGTGTGGTAATGTCAGTGGTCATGAAAAATGAAACTTAAAAGGACTTACCAATTAAAACTCATAAATTGTGTAATACAAAGAGTAACATTACTTTTTAACTAGCGTATGATATTTTGCAGGACATATTTTTGCAACTTTTTTCGTCTTTTGTTAAACAGTTGTAGTTTTATTACAGCTGATTTTGTGTTACTTAACTAATTTCACCTTTAATCTGCTGAAATACTAGAGTCTTCCTTGTCTCAAAACAGATATTATGGGAGCAGGAATTTGGAACAGGTATACCTTGGAAAAACTAGTCTTCCTTTAAGGGCAGACCTGTTCCAAATATCCGTTTGGTAGGTATAAAAAGTTAGAAAGTGAGACTGAAATATTTTGTCGGTTTAATGGTAAAATGGATGAAGTAAGTTCTAATCAATTGTAAGGAAACCGTAATTGTTTAACAAGAGACGAAGAAAGCAATAGTGTACCGCTATCACCGACTTGTGATCTATGGCAACAACACCGATCCTGTATGCCCCCTACTTTTATAACTGGTCATTAAAAATCTAATTGTCATTATAACTTTATAACTTGTGAATCAAATTTCTTCGCATTTTAGGTCGAAGTTTTATGAGCTTCGTGGGTAAGTTCTTTAAGTGCCATGTTTCGGGACCACTAACATTACCACACCTAAATACGGCTCCATTTTGTAATAGTTAGCCCCTTAGTACGTTTTAATTTTCTGTGAACTATCGTTTTGTAATAATAATGACCCGAGTCCGCCTCTGTTGACATTCGCCAATATCTGACGTAATCACCATGTTCATGTTAGTAGCATCTGCGCCTGTCAAATTCAAACTGCGACAGCGCTCGGGGACTCGCCTATTGGGAAATTTTTCGTTAAAAATGGCTTTAATATCCCTTACAGACCGACCACCAAAATACCATTTATTTGAACTTTTTCGTTCGTAATAACGCACTTTTCTAATCAGGCACTAGACCAGAATAAAATATAAAATGGTATTTCAAATTTTAACTCAAACAGCCTTACTAACAGACCGGATGCCTTCCATACGCCTGCGCTAGCGACTAGATCCCGATTGGTTCTCACTTCATGTTTCCATCTGCTCAATAAAGAAGTTAAATCATCAATTGCCCTTCATTCGGCTATGTACGCATTAGGGTGCCGCTTACTGTATTTAAGTAGGTATAGGAGGAAAATTGGAATCTTCGGCGTAGAAACAAATAGCTACATCCAATCGCTGTTGTTCATTGTTCGCAACTTCATAAGTAAAATTTATAGTGGGAAAGAATCATTTACACATGAAGTAAAATGATCTAAATTGGTTTTCTTTATCCTGGAGTGGGTATTGGAACCTTCAGCGTAGAAACAAAAAAACTGGACATTTTCCACGAAACACCGAACTACTACACTTTCCTCGACGCGCGTTTCGCCAACTAAGTTGACATCTTCAGGAGAAGATTAAAACTAAATTCTAACCAACACACTTGCTCTATTTATACTTAATTTGCCGTCACGGTTCCCAATTTAAAAATAAAAATAAAAAATAAATCTACTTTTAAGAGCAAATATCTTGAAATCCCTTAAACGTGAGTTTCACAGCAAATGTCCTGTTATTCCCGAACCACCACAGTTCTTCTTACTCGTTGGGGAACAGGGTTAAAAGCCGCTTTTTATTATGCCGAACATTTCCAGCAAATACAAGCTATTATTTTACAATTCAATCCTTCCGAAGCTATTAAGGACAGCCAGTACCAAATTTCAAGATATGTCCGTTGAAATAGCTTTAAAAACTGTTCATAGTAAATATAATGGTTTGTATGACGCCATACAAAAATTACAGAAGAGTACGTTGTTATTACTGGATGAAGTGCGACGAAGTAAATTAGCTGCTACAAGCTACAAGTGACACAAATGAGCCAGTTAAAAATAAGTTCAAAAGTGTATTAAAGGAAAACACCAGTTTTACAAATTAAAGACAAATAGTCCAATCAACCAGCGAAAACCCCCATGTAAATTGATCACTAATTGTTATCAGCAAACAAAAAATATGGTCGTAAGAGAAAACATAACCAAAACAATTCGCAAAAGTCAAAAAAGACGTTTTTTTGCAAATAAAAAAAAGCTTCAAGTCTTACACAAGAAAGTTAAATTAGAAAGTTGTATGTCTTAAAAAATGCGCATCGAATGAAATTTGAACGAAAAAAATCGGTTCATAAATATTTGAGAAAAATTAAAAAAAAAATGTCAAAAATCGCATTTTTGTATTTTTGCTGTATAAATTCCAATTTTGTTTGAACATACTTCTAGTTAACTACAAATATAGCTCAAGACAAGCGGAAAATAATCCTTTTTTCAGCAATTTAAGAAAAAAACTTCGAGTTATAACGATTTAAAGAATAAGACGTTTTCAAAAATCAGCTTTTACAGAGGCAAAAATGATCGTACAGAAACGATCATGGGCTCATTTTATTCACGAAGACTTGTACTTTATCTATTAAAAAACAAATTGCTTTTATTTCTTTTTGTAAAAAAATTGTTGTAAAATTTTCATTTTTTCGAAGGTTTTTTTCAAATAACTTTTTAATTTTGGTTTTACATTTGGCCGTTGCATATTTGAAAGCTGGCATTCAAAACACACGCAAAAAAAATGAAGGTCCGAGACCTCAGGGAGCGAGATGTTTTTTTTTATTCCTGACAGCGTTGTATAACGTCCGATTGACTTCGTCTTTACACGAAATAGATCTCAGACTTTTACTTTCTTAAAAAAAAATATTTCAAATCATTTCGCATAAATTAATTTGACATAATTGTTTGCGAAAATTTTCAAATATGCAACGGGTAAAAATGTAAAACCAAAATTAAAAAAAGCTATTCGAAAACAAACGATTCGAAAAAAATTATACAATTTTACAACGCATTTTTTTTATACAAAAATTAAATAAAAGCGATTTGGTTTTTTAATAGAATGAAAGTACAAGTCTTCGCAAATAAAATGAGTCCATGATCGTTTCTGTATGATCATTTTTGCCTCTGTAAAAGCTGATTTTTGAAAACATTTTTTTTTTAAATCGTTATAACTCGAAAAAATAAAACTTTTTTGAATTTTTGAAAAGTATCATTTTCCGCTTGTCTTGGGCTATATTTGTAAGTTAACATGAAGTCTGTTCAAACAAAATTGGAATTATACAGCAAAATACGAAAACGCGATTTTTGACAAGTTTTTTTTATTTTTCTCAAATGTTTATGAACCGATTTTTTCGTTCACATTTCATTCGACGCGCATTTTTAAGACCTTTTTAAGACTTTGCTAAAAACCGTTTTTTGACATTTGGGAATATTTTTTTTGGTTATGTTCGCCATTAAAACTCGAGTAGCAAAAAACGCTATCTTTCTTAGAATTTTTTTCTCTATACGACCATAGTTTTTGTTTGCTGATAACAATTAGTGACCGGTTTTCTCCCCGTTGATTGGGCTAAAAGCCAAGTTTGGGCCACGACGAAGACGTAATGATTTATGTCAATGTTTATGGGATACACTATCTGAGTCTAATGGAAGGTTCACTTGGATCTATTGGATGTATGGGCAACAAAAGGCGTTATTATACTTCAGCTTCTTGTTCTTCGTCAGAACTTTCTAATACCAAGAATATGTCTTCGGCAGATTCTGCAGGTGCTAGTACATCTTCTTGTTGGTAGTGATATATTGTTGGTGGTCTAGGATATGGTGGTGACCATATCCTAGATACCTCACGACCGTCATGACATGCACAAAACACCCAACGGTACGACAACCGTTCTTTGGCAGTAGTATTCTTTGACAGCTTTTCATCCTTCAGCTTCATGCTTTACCAAAAGGTATGTGTCTGCTTCAGGGTGACAGTGACTTGGCAGGATCAATAGAAAGCACCAAACAAATCCAAGATACGTTACTTGGAAATATTCTGGTAATATTCGTTACCACAGTGACAGCAGGAAGGTGCCTTGGGCGTAGAAAAATTGAATAGGCAATAGGAAACTTCGGAACGCTCAAAAATCTAAACGACCTGAATCAGAACATTGTAACCATGGAGCTTCCTAAACTTTTCTTAATGCCCTACAATTCTAGCTAGGTTTTGATCTGTCTCTACCGTGTCCCATTTTCTATAAGAAATTAGGCACAGTTCTCTATGATGGTGCATCTACAGATACGTTAAGCGAGCAAAGAGTATTTTAATTATGCCTGTATTACAAGTACATCAGTCGAACGGTCGTTGTCAAAATATAAGCGATAACATAACAAGACTTTCGTAGAAATAAAAACTTATTTGACGCCACAAAGTTTTTACAAATCTTTTCCAGTTCGTGATAGTACTGTTAACCAAGCTACGCCCGTCAAAATAATTAAGACAGTAAGTATTACCCTCTTTTGTTCAAATTTTTAAGTGTGAATGTATTGCTTTTGTTACTATATTAATTTAGTTACTTTCTTGTATTACATGTATTGTATTATGACGCGTGCGCCTATGTCCCACGGCACAATTCCACCAACTGTACCTATGAAAAACCCTGTAGACATTACCATAAGTTACATTCTTCGCACAACTTAAACTTAGGTTCTGAGCTACACAACTTTGCAGACGACTAAAGTTTTTACATTTTATTATACATTTCACGTTATCACACATGCACATTTTCCCGACAATTTTAAACGAGTTAAAACTATTTTCTGCGCAAAACAACGTCTGCTCTCTATTTACATTTATTGGAGCTTTTCAATGGTGTTACTTGAAGTGAAAGGACACGGCACGTACATTTCAACTGTAAGAAAAATGCAAATAATACCATGTGCATACTAATAACGATTTATGCATACAAACAATAATTTCTGGCTTAACCAAGCTAGATAGGGAAAGGAATTATTTCGCAATTCATTATATAAAATATACCGGCGCAGAGCTAGTTTTACATTTAATATATTATGCAAGCTCCTAGAATTTGGTGTTACATTTTAAGGATTTAGAAACGCACTTTTTGCTACTAAATCAATCAGACAGACCGTTTTTTGTAGTCGGTCAAATAAACTCTGTGTCCAAACGGTTTACAAAGCTGACGTCGAATCTAATATTTCTTTACTTAGTTAAACGGTGTGCAATAACTATTAAATGATTTAGTTTGGATGTATTTTTAATGAGCTTAAAAAATAGGGCAATTTCACGTCAGACCCATTTTAATGTTTTTTTTTTTTTTTTTTTGGTATCGAATATCTGTTATGATCAGTGTTCCAAGTTTATTAAGGGAACATATTATTCAACTCAAAATACAGAATCAACGCATTTAAAAAGTAATAAAAGCAGCTTTGTTACAATACTTCTTGCAAAACTTCCTCACAAACCTCACAAACTGTATAAGATCCGTAAATTATTGTCAGCATCAGGTCATATATTTTGAAATACTCTTTTATTTGTTCAAAATATTTAGCATAATAAAAAGCTTCCTCCAATCAAATTCCCCAGCGTGTAAGAATCGGTTGTGGTGGTTCGAAAATATTGGGACACCTGCTGTGGAATGCACGAAGACGTTTTTGGAGATTTCAGAAACACTTTTTTAGTACTTGCTATTACTGCATCTACCTCTGGAAAACATTGTTTGTTTCGGCCACAAGATGACTGTTAGATAAATAAAAAAACATCTTCAAGATATGCCGCATCTATCCCGCACGTCTTCAGTTATTACATTTAGAACTGTCTGATTCCGAAATTGTTATCTTTAAGAAAATTATATTAGTGTCATTGCAATAATAACAGTAATAATAAACGAGTTCAACACAGAATGTGAAAATTATAAATTTAAACTAAATGAGTCACGTGTCCGTGCTCATTCTTCTTTTCACAGGATCATAACATTGGCAGTCACTTAGGGGGGAGTTGTTAATCTCCGGAAATTCATTTTTATTTCTCGCCCGTAGGTGTTCGAAATTTTCACAACTGATTTTAAAAACCGACTTTTCAATGTGTAATAAAAAGAAGTTGCATGGCGTAAGATCGCAGGACCTTGGTGGCTACCAACTGGCACATAGGGACAAAACCTTTTGTTATATATCAGGGCCGCACTTAGGTTTCATATCTAGTCAATCAAGTCTATTGCCTTACTGGTGCGCTAAAGGGATGTGTCAAAAAATTGCAGTAGTACAAGATGACTTATATCCGTTCAATAGATTTTTCAGTTAAATTCATACAGCCTTATAAATGGAAATGACCCTTCTACATCGACAGAAGTAAGAGGTAAAAGACAGAGTAACAGTTCACGAGAATAAAATTGTTTAAAATCACTGAGAACATCGGATTAAATGGTCCCCAAATTTGTAACACTGTTGAATATCCTGGATTGCTATTTAATAGGTTTTGCATTTTGTTCCGAATAGGTACACTACATCTGTCTGAGTATATATTAATTATTTGTTGAACATCATCCACAATAGATAGACTATCTGTTAAGGAAAGGTTTTCAGTTTCTAATTTTGCTACTGAATTGGCCAAAATACTGAATATCTCCTATAGGGTTCGAATATTGGTAGCAATTGTAAAATTTTGTAGGCCGAAATGCTCGAAAAATCGAAATCGTCATATTTTTTGTTATATTTATCTCGAACAATAATTTATTAATTGCTTTTTCGTTAAACATTTATGATAAATGTAAATGAGTGTTTAAAACTGGTAGAAAATTGTGTTTTTGAAAATGTGTAATCTAAGAATGTAATCTTGATACGAAGCTATTGTAATATTAAGGTTATTTACTTATAAGTTATTGTAGTAATGTTGATTCAAAATACTTCCAAATTTAAAAATCAAATGAAGTAAAATTTCTAGAAGTTTTTAGTGACAATCTAAGTAGTATGGGAATAAGTGCAGGTCTTTTTTTAAAACAGTATTGCAAGTACCAACAGATACGAAACAACATAAGTTATAGGACCATTTTTCACAAGTTGTCGGATGTTTTCTAGTAAATAGCAAGTACATTTTCTTGGTCGGCTACTTCCTTATTTTCTTCCTACACTTTCTGTTTCTCGAAAAACACACACAACTTCACACTGCTGACTGAAAAATGTTGTAATCGAACACTATATCATGAAACTCATTGAGAAACTCTTTTAAACAATCTTCCATTGAATAGTTCCTTTCATATATTACCAACAAGATTTTGTAACATTTAAAAAAAAACTGAAGTCTGGAAAATATTTTTGATACTGGTACGTGTAAAGTCGCAGGTAAAAGAATATATCATTAATTTTCTCTACAACTATCTGATATTTTTATCAAAATATTGTTTTTCCACAATTTTTTGACATCTGTATACGTCAAATTTGACATACAAGCAATATATTGTCGTTATATATTTAGAAACCAATATAAGTACTTATAACATGCAATAACACCCCAAAAATTATCGATTCAAAAAATCTGATTATAAAAATATTCTCCATATGATCCCAACTTTTGTGGACACACTGTATATGTAATTATCTTTTTATTACTACAGAAGCATGTATGTATAACAATAATCATAGCCGTGCCAAACTCTTTATTCTTTGTATTTAGTACTTGCGGCTGATCATTATCCTTGACAAGGCGTAAACCAGTTTTTTTTACCTCGCAGTCATAAGAAAAAAATGCTAAATTGCAGCGGCTCTGTTTATGTTTTAAGTACGTAACAAAGCAACGCATGATACTACATTCGTGTGACGTATACGTGTATAGGAATATGAAAGGTAGTTATACCGAATATGTTTTAGGGAACAGAAAGACCTATTATAAATATATAGTGAACACTAGGGTGGTCCTTATTTTGGAAAAGTCCCGATTTTTTTGAGTGCTCCCATTAAATCGGAAGTAGAGGCCTAGAAAATAATTATGAAACAATAAAAAGTCGAAAAAAAATAAATAAATCGTGCCCCACGCAGGTTGAATCTTAAATGGGATTTAACATGGGTTTTCCGTTTTTTTATGTTAAACCAAGCGTTGAGCACTTGATTTCCATCGGTTCAAGGTGAAACTTGGTACCCCCGGTTTTTGATATCGCTGAATCCAAATATCATGTCAAAAACCGGTTTGACTAATGACAGCTGTCAAAAAAGTGGTCAAAATAATTCATATTTTGATTATTTAAAATTTTAAGGTTTTTTTTTATATTTTAACACAAATCAAGTAAGTTTCGTCGTAAAAAAAATGGTAACGTGTTTTTAGCTAAATGTCAACTGTCAATTAAGCTGTCAATGAAATTTTTTAACGAATTTTTATTTTTTTCAATTTCTCAATTCGGAAAATAGTCTTAATTAAGTGTTTCAATACAGCTAAATCCGAATATGATGTCAAAAACGAGTTTGGACTCTTGACAGCTGTCAAAAAGCTGTCAAGAAATTCATTTTTTGACAAATAAAACTTTTGGGATATTTTATATTTAAATACAAATATAGTATAGTTTCGTCGTAAAAAAATTATTATTTCATTTTTGCTGAATGACAACTGGCAATTTTTTTTATTCCTTAATACTGTCAATTACATCTCAAGTAAATTTCAATTAAACTTTAAATGTTTTTTTTTTTCGATTTCTGTAAGGCTTTCTGTATTATTAATTTCGAAATAAGGTATCGACAGGTGCCAATATTATTGACATCTGTCGTTTATGTCAAAACACCGACTTTTATTCGAAATTAATAATATATCTCCTTACAGAAATCGAAAAAAACATTTAAAGTTTAATTGAAATTTACTTGAGATGTAATTGACAGAGTCAAAGTATTAAAAAAATTGACAGTTGTCATTCAGCAAAAATGAAATAATAATTTTTTTACGACGAAACTATACTATATTTGTATTTAAATGAAAAACCCCAATACAACGTTTTATTTGTCAAAAAATGAATTTCTATTGACAGCTTTTTTGACATCTGGCAAGAGTCCAAACTCGTTTTTGACATCATATTCGGATTTAGCTGTATTGAAACACCTAATTAAGACTATTTTCCGAATTGAAAAATTCAGAAAAAAACTAAAAATTCGATTAAAAATTTCATTGACAACTTAATTGACAGTTGTCATTTAGCGAAAAAACACGTTACAAATTTTTTACGACGAAACTTTACCTGATTTGTGTTAAAATATAAAAAAACCCTTAAAATTTTAAACAGTCAAAAAATGAATTTTTATTGACCGCTTTTTTGACAGCTGTCATTAGTCAAAACCGGTTTTTGATGATATTTGGATTCAGCGATATCGAAAACCTGTGGATACCAAGTTTCACCTTGAATCGATGGAAATCAAGTGCTCAAAGCTTGGTTTAACCTACAAAAACTGGAAAACCCATGTTAAATCCCATTTAAAATTCAACCTCTGTGGGGCACGGGTTATTATTTTTTTTTGACTTTTTATTATTTCATAATTATTTTCTAGGCCTCTACTTCTGATTTAGTGGGAGCACTCAAAAAAATCGGGACTTTTCCAAAATAAGGAGCACCCTAGTGAACACGGTAGTAAAAGTTAATAATACAAGTTTCTTTCAATTTATAATACTTTATAGAGTGCCCATAAATTATGAACACATGCATTTTTTTTGAGTATGTATATTCTGAGTATGTAACTCAGAATGCAAATTCAGTATTAGCAATGTTGCTGAACTGATGGTTTCTGAGTGAGATACAAAAGTAAACTTTTTATGATTTTAAACTCAATGGTAAAGTGGAACACCCCATATATTTCCAAATTTTCAAATAGAGGTTTATATCCACGACTCAACGATACCTAGTCGTGATAGATTCTGTTGAATATTAGTATTCAGAAATTAGGTAAAACATGTTTATTCCTGTGGTCTAGATTCAAATAAACTATAACACAAACTAGGACACTCCTCATCCTCCCTAGAAGAGCTGTCGTCACAGAAAATGAAATTAGTCAAACTTTTAGTAAGTATTTAAAAAAGGAAGCATGGCATCCGCATTAGGTACGTTTGGTTCAAGAACTGAATCTAGATCGTAGGATAGAGTTTTGTGAAGCAGTGTTAAATCAATTAAATCACATGCATAATTATAGAATTGATAGAAAAAATGATGTGTGTTATATGTGATTGATTGAATTAGAATTAATTCCAAAATCGGTCAGATACGTTCTAGATGCTAGAAATCCTCGTCTTGTAAATAAAGCAATTTGGTTTCAGTAAGATGGAGCTGCTCCATATTATCTACGAGGTGTGTGTGACTTTCATGGCACTGTATTTTCAAACCACTGGATTGGAAGATGTGGAGCTATTCAATGGAAAGCAAGATTTCCAGATTTGATCCCATTAGACTGTTTATTATTGGATTATTGCAAAAGCAAAGTTTACGTTAACAGACCAAATAATATCCAAACACTCACCCAAGACAGAAGAACAGAAGAAATAACACTCTTCTTACCAAAGAAATAACACTCTTCTTACCATCTTAGAAAAACTAAGCATGACTTTTCATTCAGAAGTGAGTATTGTTTTCAGAGACATATCATTTTGAACATAGATCTTACAATTAGTGCTTTTTCTCTATTAGTTTTTGAATCCATGTTTATTTGAATATAGATTATAAGAATAAAACAGTTTTCTTACTAATATCCACAGAGTAATATTCAACACAAACTAATACTAAATTGACAACAAAATACTCAATTAGAAAAATGCAAAAGATACAGGCTGTTCCATGTAAAAATAAAATGTTCCATTAAAAAAACTTATATGTCAGATGTTAGATGATTGGCAACATCACGAAATCAAGTATTGCATTCACATGGTTGTGTAACCTATACTCGTACATACAAAAGTTTGTCAAAGTAGCTTAAGCCGTTTCAAAGATTCTGAATATTTACATACTTTACGTGAACACTGTATAAATTATATCCTGATCAAGTTTCTCGAAATCCGGTTGATTTCATGAAAAGTAATAATGAGAGAACATCTGATATATAGGTCCGTTTTCTAAAACTTGTAATTGAAATTTACCTAATTAATTAATATATTTATTTCTGATTATCTTGTTCGCAGTTATTGCCTACAACATTCAAATATAAGCGAGATATAGCGATATTAGGATTTCACTATTTGTTGCCAGTGTTGTGATTAACATACATATATTGACGAAATCAATGTTTGACATGTTGGTGCGACCAAATATGTTTTTATCCTTATTTTGTGTACCTATCTAGAAATAGCGTTCTTAATTTAATTTCCTAAAAGGCAACACAAGCGACAATATAAGACTAATACGAAGCAATATTAGACTTTAGACTACTAAGATAATAAATTAGCTTACTACTAAGCAAATTAGCAAACCACTAAGATAAGATTAGCATAAATTATGTCAGTAAATAATAGAGATCAAAATATGTCCATTGAACTAAACATGCCTTAGTCCTATGTTGCACCCCTCTTGAGACACAGAGTCCTCAAAATTTACAAGCCAATATATAGTCCTTCTAATTTCAATTGAAAATGATAAATACGCCTGGGGAACAAAAAAAGCGGTGCAACTTTATGATTCCATGGGCGTGCATATCTGCATCTTTGATAAATTCGAAAATTGTGAAAATTTTTTTTCATTCAAATCAATATAGGAGATTAAAATTAGCCTGCATACAAAACTCTTAATATTTGTAATATAATTTGCTGTAAATAATGCTCATTTAGCCAGACAATCTCAAAAAAATGTCTGTGTTAATAAACCTAGCTGAAATACACGTCACTGGCGCCTTAAACACGTAGAATTTCTAAAGTCGTAAATCATTTTAACGACGTCGTAAAAATTTTATGGCACAGTGGACCGAATAAGTATTTGGCATGTCTTACATATAAAGCTATCCTATAGTATAACGGTCGGCATTCGCTGGTGCATTCGCGGCATCGCGTTGCCGGCTCTTCAAAATTTTCTTAAGTATAATAACATACATAAAGTTGTTTTAATTTATAATTATTTTTTCCAGCAATTTTAAACGCTTTATTTTAATGCTAACTAATAAATTTATATCTATGTATTTTTTTTTTAATATTTCCAAACTAGCTTTCTAAGAACGTCACGAACTAACAGTTTACTGAAGTATGAAGTATACTTGTATAGTGAGCTTAGCGATTTCAGAAAATATATTTGACAACCTTGCTTTTTTTCTACCTATTTTCAATTTAGAATGGAAATAGAGTACATAAAATAAGTGAAAATTAGTACATTTGGTTAATGTGTTTATTCCATAGCATTCCCCGACATTTAAAATAAATCAAGCTTATCACCTAAATCAAGGGGGGAACGGTAGTGGCTTATCAATTAAACATTTATCTCGAAAACCATAGATCAGAATGAAAAAAAAATCAGGTTATCAAAAAATTGCAGTTTAAACAGATGTATTCAAATTTCTCAACAGGAACTTTCGGGAGCAATTATTGCCTTGATCATTGTTAACTGTCACACACCAAACATGAACTTAATATAATTTTGCAGTTTTGATTTATTAATGAAAATGTATGTTCCCTTGAAAATTTTAGTACTCTGTATATTGGAAGGGATGCAACATTGGACTGAATTATGTTTAGTTTGAGCGACTTATTTTGACCTTCAGATTCACTTATGGCGTCATTTATGGTACTTCATTTGGAAACACCCTATATAATGCACATAATAAACAATAACTCCATAAATAGTATTTTACTAAGTATATAAATATGATTCCAAATGTTTGCTGTCCATATTTGTATGATAGATGAGTTACAGAGGCCAACAAAATTTGACAGAAGCAGGACTTCTTCTTCGGAAGCAGAACTTTTCCGAAAGTTTACGGTGCGCTGAATCTAAATCTGGCTAAATCGCGTCAGGTTTTTGAGATATGCTAACCTAAAAGTGCAAAAACACAGTTTTTTGACATATTTGAAGTTATGTAAGATCATAAGTTATTTTGTTTTCACAGAACTTAAGATAGCATCTAAAACTATGATTCTTTTCTTTAAAATCAATTTTGAATCGTTCAGATTTTTTTTTCACCGAGATGTGACAAATTGATGTTTATGTTTCAAAAACCTGACATGGTAGAGCCAGATTCGGATTCAACGCACCGAAAACCTTCAGAAAAGTGTCTTAACAGCTTTTACTTTCAGCCAAATTTTTAATTAAAAACTTTGAAATGAAGGGAATTAAATTTTTGTTAGCCGTATTGGATCCGACATTTTGAATTTTTAGAATCTGATGTGTAATTAATGACCTTAAACTCTGAACTCCATAAATAGTATTTTACTATATAAATAGGATTCCAAATGTTTGCTGTCCATATTTGTATGATGGATGAGTTATACAGGTCAACAAATTTGACTGATTTTCGGAAGCAGAACTTTTCCGAAAGCTTCCGGTGCGCTGAATCTAAATCTGGCTCCATCGCGTCAGGTTTTTGAGATATCCTAACATAAAAGTGCAAAAAACACTGTTTTTTGACATATTTGAAGTTATGTAACATCACAAGGTATTTTGTTTTCACAGAACTTAGGATAGCATCTAAAAGTATGATTATTTTCTTTAAAATCAATTTTGAATCGTTCAGATTTTTTTTTCACCGAGATGTGACAAATTGATGTTTATGTTTCAAAAACCTGACATGGTAAAGCCAGATTCGGATTCAACGCACCGAAAACCTTCAGAACAGTGTATTAACAGGTTTTACTTTCAGCCAAATTTTTAATTAAAAACTTTGAAATGAAGGGAATTAAATTTTTGTTAGCCGTATTGGATCCGACATTTTGAATTTTTAGAATCTGATGTGTAATTAATGACCTTAAACTCTGAACTCCATAAATAGTATTTTACTATATAAATAGGATTCCAAATGTTTGCTGTCCATATTTGTATGATGGATGAGTTATACAGGTCAACAAATTTGACTGATTTTTGGAAGCAGAACTTTTCCGAAGGCTTCCGGTGCGCTGAATCTAAACCTGGCTCCATCGCGTCAGGTTTTTGAGATATTCTAACATAAAAGTGCAAAAAACACTGTTTTTTGACATATTTGAAGTTATGTAACATCACAAGGTATTTTGTTTTCACAGAACTTAGGATAGCATCTAAAAGTATGATTATTTTCTTTAAAATCAATTTTGAATCGTTCAGATTTTTTTTCACCGAGATGTGACAAATTGATGTTTATGTTTCAAAAACCTGACATGGTAAAGCCAGATTCGGATTCAATGCACCGAAAACCTTCAGAACAGTGTATTAACAGCTTTTACTTTCAGCCAAATTTTTAATTAAAAACTTTGAAATGAAGGGAATTAAATTTTTGTTAGCCATATTGGATCCGACATTTTGAATTTTAGAATCTGATGTGTAATTAATGACCTTAAACTCCGAACTCCATAAATAGTATTTTACTATATAAATAGGATTCCAATTGTTTGCTGTCCATATTTGTATGATAGATGAGTTACACAGGCCAACAAATTTGACTGATTTTCGGAAGCAGAACTTTTCCGAAAGCTTACGGTGCGCTGAATCTAAATCTGGCTCCATCGCGTCAGGTTTTTGAGATATCCTAACCTAAAAGTGCAAAAAACACTATTTTTTGACATGTTTGAAGTTATGTAACATCATAAGGTATTTTGTTTTCACAGAACTTAGGATAGCATCTAAAAGTATGATTCTTTTCTTTAAAATCAATTTTGAATCGTTCAGTTTTTTTTTGTCACCGAGATGTGACAATTTGAAGTTTATGTTTCAAAAACCTGACATGGTAGAGCCAGATTCGGATTCAACGCACCGAAAACCTTCAGAACAGTGTATTAACAGGTTTTACTTTCAGCCAAATTTTTAATTAAAAACTTTGAAATGAAGGGAATTAAATTTTTGTTAGCCGTATTGGATCCGACATTTTGAATTTTTAGAATCTGATGTAT
>JAPWTK010000603.1:0-242795 GCA_029963805.1 Aromia moschata
AAGTTTCTGATGTGGAAGTTCGATTATGTACTATCTGTTTTGGGGTCGCTGAATCTGATTCGGGGTCGTTTCATCCAAGCACGTTTGTTTGGCTATAACCTCAAAAACCACCCTCAAATTTGCTATATCCGTTAAAACCACAAACACTATGGCTCCGAAACCCCATAATCCTATAATACAATAATCCAATGGTTGTACATTACGTTGGATTATGGCATGTACATGTACATATACAGTCGGAGTTCTCGCATTCCCAGATTCATTAATTTATTTACAGATTTATTTATTTATAGATTTTTTATGGTGTATATTTGCTTGAGAACTGTAAAATCAGTTACATGATGATTACAGCATCGAGTTATAGGGTTATGTAATTATGTGGCTATGTGGTTATGTGGCTGCGAGGTTATTGGGTTATTGTATCATAGTATCATGAGGATTAAGAGCCATTGGGTTTGTGGTTTTACGGATATGGTGAATTTCAGAGTGTTTTTTGAGGTTATGGCCGAACTCTAACGTGCTGGGATAAAACTGACCCTGGATGCAGATTCAGCGACCCCAAAAACATACAGTACATATAGTGAGACCCCCACGTCAGAAACTATGTTTTACCGGGTTTTAGGGTTATGAGGTTATGTGGCTATGGGGTTATGGAGTTATTAGGTTGTGGGGACGGTTCGTTATTGTATTATAGGGTTAGGCAAATTTGAGGGTGTTTTTTGAGGTTATGGACGAACCTAGACATGCTAGGCTGAAACTGATTCGGATTCGGCCCCGGATTTGGATTCAGCGACCCCAAAAACGTATAGTACACATAGTGAGACCTCCAGGTCAGAAACTTTTTTTTATTTTGTGTGGCTGTGTTATCGGCTAAATATTTAATTCTTTCAACGAATCCTACCTAAATAAGGTTTGTTAAGGATTTAAAAAGCCGAAATCTCTTATTCTTTGTCTCTTTCCAATCTAGTCAAAATAAATATTTGTTATATCAAACCATACTCAAATACAAGACTTATAAGTTGAAATCTGTTTAGTGCACTAATTTTAACAATCCTTATGTATTATGTGCTGCGTAAATACTAATGTACTGCAACTAAATTACAAAAAAAAAAAACATTGAATGAACATTGATGTTAATGTTTATGGAGAAAATTTTTGAATTTAAAACAATATTTAATTATTACAATTGTGGAATTGATAACAATTGTATTTGCTAGTTTCTTCGGTTAACTTCGGTACATTATGTAAAATACATTATTGTGTAGTTGTCAAAAAGTTTTAAGAAGTTTCTGTAAGTCTTTAAATTTTCGTTGTTTTTTCCTAAATAATTTCCATTTGAATTACGCCAGTATATAGAGCTCGAAAAGGAGTTTATGACAAGATTGATACCTGAAATCCGACTACGGGATACTTTTAAGTTCAGTCCTTAGATGAAAACGATATATGAATTGGACTAGGGAAATAGTTGCACTTTTTTTTAATAACAAATTAGTGAAAAAAAAGGTGTTTTTTCAGTTTTTTGCTTATAGAAGAAAAGCTATTGAAGCAATTACATCGCATCCAATAGGAAAGTTATAGAGAATTCAAAAACCTTTAAAATGAAAAAAAATCAAGTCAATCGGTATATTTTTCGCTGAGAAAACTCAAAAAACTACCTTTTCTTAATAAATTCGTAATTCCAGTATTTTTGCATTAGAAGAGTCAATCTGTGGGAAAATGTAGAGAAAATGTAGGTAATATCACGAAGAATGAGTGTGCAAAAATTGGATTATGTCCGATGAATAGTTTTTGCACAATAGTCGAATAAAGTTTTTTACATCGTATTTTGAATATTCCATAACACGTCGAGCGATAGATTAAATAACATTTTCTCGACGGATTCGGAAAACTACAGAGTGTAAACTACAATTCGTCTATTTACTTTGTTTCATTTAAATGCCATTAAAAGGTAATTTTTTGCGTTTTTTCCGAGTTTTCTCAGCGAAAAATGTACCGATTGACTTGATTTTTATTTTTCGTTTTTGAATTCTCTACAACTTTCCTATGGGATGTGATGTGATTGCTTCAACAGATTTTCTTCTACAAGCAAAAACTGAAAAAAACATTTTTTTTACTAATTTGTCATTAAAAAAAAAGTGCAACTATTTATTTCCTAGTCCAATTCATATACGTTTTCATCTAAGGACTGAACTTAAAAAGTATCTCGTAGTCGGATTTCAGGTATCAATTGTGTCATGTCAAAAAGCTCTATTGACTGGCCTAAATCTAGCAAATACAACTTTACTGTACATAGTATTGCAATAAAATATACTCCTTGGAAAACAAATAAGTATTAAATGTCATATTCTGAAACGACAATTTGACTTATTACAAGTTTATCTACAAACACTTTTGCTTCATCTTGAATATTTCCACTTTTATTAATTATTGTTTTTAACATGTACACTGTCATGAGATGCACATTTAGTATCCAACGATTCCAAATGGAGTAAAACTCATTTAATAAATTTTACCCTTTTCTAGATTCCTTCAAAAATAGTTTCGCATGAAATAAATTCAATGACACTGTATATTTTCCTTAAATACATTTATTAAAATATAGCGTAGTACCTATTATCGCTTATAAAAAATAATAAACAATACATAACTGAAAATGTCTTAAATTCTTAACCTACACTTCTAAAAATTAGAACTGAGACATTAAATTTTCTTAAAATTTGCCCTGCCTAAAACTGAACTTTTATCTGAATGTTCTTTTTTTCTGTAGAATTCATCATCATCATGAATGAATTCTGTAGAATTCATCATCATGAAGTTCTGTAAATGAATTTAAAACCAGTATCTTATATTGTTCGGCATTTATTATTTCATTAAAAAATATGGGACATATCCTGTCTTTTTGACATCGTTACCAAAACACCAATTTTAATTAAATTATTATAATTGTTGGTGTAAATTAGTTCCTAAAAAAAGTGGGGATTTTCTGTAGCCCAGATTCCATAATTTTGATTGTTAATAAGACCAATGAGGTGGAACCACTTTTTCAGTAAAATTACCTGTTTGAATAAAAAAACATTGAGACTGATCTATTCCTTACTGAATATCATCGATAAAATTCTCAGTTAACACAGTGCGGCTACCCTGATTTCAGATTTCCCTTTGCAAAGTCAATGTTTCGTTTCATAACATTTAAAAAAGTATATTGGTCCACAAGCTCTAATATGCGTGAACACAGCTATGCCCCTTTTTGTTACGCTCTGCCTTAGCTATTGTTGTAGAAAAGTAGTGATATCCAGAGCTTTTAAGCATTTTTTACCTGAAATTGTTAGTTGTTTTATTTTTAATATTTTCACATAATTTTTTTAGATGCATACAGTGAAAAAACAAACAATTTACATCATATTTCATGCATCGGAAAATTACCTCGATATTAGTGACTTGGTATGACTGAATAGCAATATGATTTTTTTTTACAATTACATAAATATACTATTTTATTACCATTTTGGAATCTGCATTAGATACGCCAACTTTTGAGGTTAGTTGTGGATTTCATGTAAATTTTTTACGTACATTTTACCTTAAACATGAATTCAAAGTGCTGGCACAAAAATTGTGACATAGAGAAGCGATTTTTCTCCAATTTTACGAAAGTGGCTATATCTCGAAAACCAAGACACTTTCATATAATTTTTTTATCGTCACTTAACTCCGTTTGACTTGACGTTGCGTTTTGGGACACTCTGTATGTATTAATCTGTGTGTATGTAAGTTAAACTAGCAGATTAATTGTTATTTTAAAAGAATCACATGGCCATTAACACATTGATTATAAAATTGTATAAACTGTATTTGAATGTATTTACTGAATGGTGATATTATTTTATTTATTTTATTATTAGGAACGCCAAGATTACATTAACTCGCATCTCGTGAAGAATAAGGAAAAACAGCAGTTGTCAGCAGATGAGATGAGTGAGTTCTATAAACGATTTTTAGATGAAAATTGGGAGACACATATGAGATATAATTTTGAATGGTACAAAAAAAACTTCACTTTACTGTTTCTTTCTTTAGGAGCATCTGTAGAGAACTTTTTGAAATTTTAGGAAATGGTAAGTTAAGCATATTTTAAATTTTAAGAACATAGGCCCACCTTTATGGGACACCATTTATAGGGACGAAACTCCATCACTTAAAATTTATACATGTTGTTTATTAACTATCACATTAATATATACATAATTTTTTTTCAGAATACAGAAAAGAGGTATGTAGATACGATTTTTGAAACAATTTAGTCATCAATGTTGGAAATGAAAACATTTTTGAAAAAGTATGATTGTTAATTATATTTGTAAAACAATTTTGTATCACTAACTTTTGTAAGTTTTACATTTGAGGATTCAAGTCAAATGTAAGCTACAAAATTAAGTGCAAATTTTGTATAGAAAGTTTTAAGTTTATTTATTATTTATGTATTTTCTCAGTGTACTGTAATACATTTAATTATATATGTAATGTATTTTCTTGGTTTAATCCTTTCAAGACAGCACCACATTTGACGAATTGCCGGACAGATTTTTTGCTTGTCCAATGGACAAGTGTTTGGATTTCACGCGGTTTTTCAAATAGACTACAAAGTCGCGAAGTACGAACTGGGTTCCAAATATTAAAACTATAAATTTAGAGCAATTTTTTTACATTTACTTTAAATGGGATTTTTTGGGTTTGGATAACAGCACTTTTTAATATTCATTTTAGTGGTAATGCCAGCCATTTACGATGTTTCGTTGCTTGATTTCATGAAAGAAACGAGAAGGAACCCGCTTCTATTTAAATATACTGTTAATTGAATCTCCATTATATCAAAAAGACTTAAAAGCGCATGCGTGAAATGATCGATTATTTGACAGCAGCCTACGACTAATCAATCACTAATCAGTCTAATCACGTAAAGGTGTATCGCGTATGCGTACGTCGCGCTACAATATATGATTGGCAACAGTGGCGGCCGGTGGACTTTGACATGTTCGTATTTTCGCTAGGAGACATGGGACCCACACCATAATTTAGGGGGTGGTTACTAGACCTAAGTAGAAGGCTATAATAGCAAAAAAACTTCAGGGAAAACTTGCGAACATTTTTTTCCAAAAATGGCTGCCTCCGGGCAGATATTGAAAAAGGCTTGCAAAATATTTGCGAAATATTTTTTTTTTTTTTCATAATCACCGAGTAAATAATCTTTTTTATACTTCTGATTTTCTTTATATTTTGAGATGTAAAAGTTATGGTAATTTGAATTTTTATTTCATCCCAACATTTCATCTCTGAGATACAATGTATTTCTACGCAAAATAAGAATTTTGCAAAAATCACAGTATAAAAAAATTGTATTTACTCGGGTGATTATGAAAAAAAAATATTTCGCATAATATTTTGCAAGCCGTTTCCAAGATCTGCCCGGAGGCAGCGATTTTTGGAAAAAAGTTTTCCCTAAAGATTTTTTGCCATTATAGCCTTCTACTTAGGTCTACGAGCATGTCAAATTCCACCAGCCGCCACTGATTCACATGAGTGTAAATTGAAATATTTCAATTCAACCAATCATATATTATTGTACCACAATATACGCATACGTGAGTGATACTCATGAATTCATATGCTGCTTAGTATAAAATGGTCACTTAGCTTATATTTTACAATTTTCCATATAAAATCATAGGCGAATAAAACCTCCGTTTGTTTTGTACCTACAACCCAACAGAAAAAAATCCATAATTTTATTTTTCCTCTCATCATAAACTGGATTTTTTAGTATGTTATGTATTTATGTTTAGTAAGTATCTATTTTATGCCCATGCTTTTCTTATGGGACTAAAATAAGAATGGAACCCGCGCCATAAAGTTAGCATCACATTTTGGTAGTCCATTATCTATTATCCATGTCAATAAAACTGAATAGGCACACATCCGGTAATTACGCGAAACTCAAAACTAAAACAATTAGTAATTAAGATTTCAAAAGAAGCGGTGTTAGATAATAATAATAATAATAATAATGATTTATTAGTTTTAAAGAACACATAGAAGCAAAAAGAGGCAAAACATTAAACAGTATGTACATATAACATAGGTACCATTAGAATTCGAATGAAAATCTGAATGGAGAAATATACAAACAATATGCATATATGTTTATAAGTATCTGTAGAATATCTACTTAAATAATTAGGTTGTAAATTAAAAATTAAAAAATTCTATTCCGATAAAAAAAAGGGGAAGCTTTAAGAAAAATACTTAACTAAATATACATATATTGTCGATGTTTGGTGATAGTGTCAAAAATGAAATAGTCAATACTATATATTCAAGTAATAATTCTTGTATGTGAATTGTCCACTTAATTCTGTTATTACAGTTTGAAATAAAAAAGTATATGATCATTGATCAATATCAGAGAACTTAAAAATAAACACAATATATTTTAAATCGGAGTATACCAGTTATAAGTAAACAAATTAGCCCCCCAGGGAGAG
Organism: Aromia moschata; assembly: GCA_029963805.1. Classification (NCBI taxonomy): domain Eukaryota; kingdom Metazoa; phylum Arthropoda; class Insecta; order Coleoptera; family Cerambycidae; genus Aromia; species Aromia moschata. The sequence continues at coordinate 6,540 of JAPWTK010000603.1, forward strand.
CTTGCATTGAACATTTTTTTGAAGAAAATGCACCATAATATTGCACGGTAAAAATACTAACACTACCACATTGTTTATCCTTAAGGGGGCTTTCCCGCTTTTCGGTTTCAAAAAATCGTTTTTTTGTTTTTTACTGAAATCGATGCGTTATACATTCAAGTTTATTGTCCTGAAATTTTAAAGTGATCCGCGTATTAGATTTCGAGTTACAGCCGGATTAGTGACGACGGTTACGGCCCTTGAAAACAGTCGCGCACGGAAAATGGAGGTGGACAGTTTAAAGGAAATGTTTCAACGATCATAAGAAAAGCATAATGTAAAATATGCTCATTATATTGGCGACGGGGGACAGTAAAGCGATAAGGTAATGACCTCAAGGCGATTTTGGATTTCGACCCGTACAACAACGATCCAGAAGTAATGAAAAAAGAATGCGTCGGTCACGTGGAGAAACGCATGGGAACCAGGCTCCGTAATGCAAAGAAAACAAACAAGTGATTCGGGGAAGAGGTCCAGGAAAACTGACCATCAAAGTAATAGGCGAATTGACAACTTATTACGGTCTGTTACTTATTATTTGTATTCGGCGAAATGCGGATTCAGTGGAAAAAATGCGTGACGCTATCTGACGTGAAGCCAAAATGAGGTCTACAAGGCAGAGGAGGGTGTCCTGTACGGGCCGGGAATTAATGACGACATGTAAGTTAAAAAATTTCAAAGTTAAATGAAAAAAAAAAGACGTAAAAAAACTTTAGACGTGTTTTTCTCAAAACAACGTTTTTGAAACTGGAATGAGATTTTTTCTCGAGCACTAATCAACCGATTTTTATGATTTTGCTTTTAAAATGTTCACAAATGATGCCATTAGTGATCAACATAGGATTTTTTTGGTATTGCAAAAATTCGATTTTTAATAACAATTTAAAGGTAGAAATTTAAGGTGAAACTCATACTTTTTTTCACAGATGCACCAAATTGCGTAAAATTTGAATTTCAAAAAACCCCTATGATAAACCCTAACAACAACCCTATGTTTTATAAAAAGGTTTTATTTTTTGATTTCAGATGAATAGCGTAGTAGAAAATTCTCATTTACATGAGACATGTCCGCCCGAAGTAGCTACATTGGAACAAGGATCAACGGCCGCCATTTTGGTTAAAAAAGTAAATAAATACATAAATGTAACCTTCATACCTTTATCTTTTAATAAAAAAATTGTCTCAATCCGTTTCATACTTTCTTAAAAAAAAATCCCAAAAAAAAACAAAAATCCCAAAAAAAAATTTTCAGCGAAAAAAGCGGGAAAGCCACCTTAACTGCTTAAAGTTGTAACACCATATGAAGAAAGCTAAGGAAGAACTTCAACAGCATTTGAGAGCCATGGTTCACAGTAACATAATACATAATAGTTCAAGACTATATACTAATATGAATTCCTGCTAATTGTTGTAGCCCTGTTTAATTCAAAACGTAATATACACTGATTGTTATTTGATACTGGACCAACTGTAGAAACTGTTGCAGATTTTTTTGTTTTAAGCCTTCGTTCACGCCTTGGAGAGTCCTCATCATTTCTTGACCTCTTATTAGTATTTTTGTTGTCAAGTGTATTCAAACAAACAATTTTTGTTGCCCTTTAACATATTTTATCGTTAAATCCTTTTCGCCTTGGGTGGCGTAACAGTTCTTCGTGAAGGTTAACCAAATGTGTTATTTTTATTTTTGAGAATGGATTTTGAGAATTTCATCTGATTGAAGAAACCTTTATAGGTCATGTTTTATTTTCAGTCTTTTAATCTGCCTAAGCGAATGGAACTATAAATGTTTATATTTAAATCAGGCTCAAAGGAATCGATAATATTCTTTGTAATAATGACATACAGCAACTTTGTAAGGACATACATAATAGATGTGGCGTTAAAAGCAACAACGCGCAAAACTTTTGCTGGTGCATGCATCTGTTGACTAGAAAGCAATTTGGTGGCACTCCTTTGAAAAAATCGAGAAACCTGGACTTTGCTAATAAAATACGATTGACATATATATTAGGTATACTGGTATATTGGTTGGTATACCTAATATTTTAATTAATCTTAACTAAAAAACAATTGCAGGAGGTGTGGAGAGGAGGAAGAAACCCCTTCCACATATTATGCGAATGCCTAGCACTGGTAGCTGTCAGGCATTCGAACTTTGGGGCTACAACAATAGAACCAAAAGAAGTAACAAACACTCCACTAACTGTCTTTAAATTTTTTTAAGGAAACAGGTCTAATGGAATGACTAGCCTGAGGGCACAATAAGCATCGGCTTAAGTGCAGAGGGCTCACACCTACCTCAAACGTAATTGTAATTGTAACTGAAAAACAAAGAATATTTTCTTAACACAGTTTGTTCGTTAATAACGTTTATTATAAATATTCATAATCTCTTCGGCATTTTTCAGAGGGGCTCAACAAGCGTCGAATATATCCTTCAATGTCAGATATAGTGACATCCAAAAAAAAAAACGTCATCAAAGTTGGCCAAGAAGAAAAAGACGTATTTCTATTCTTATTAGAATTTATAACCTTATTTACTTGTCAAAACTGTCACATCATATGACAGCTATTGTTTATTTTCCAAATTGTGACAGCCACTTGTCAAAAGTTTGACATAACCGAAAAGCTTAGACATGTTGATGACGTGTTTTTTGGATGTCTCTATATAACTGTTAATCGTCTACCTGTATATGCCATAAAGACTAATCATATGTCTGATAATAAACATTATCAGAGAGTATTTAACATGATGTCATATATGTATGTATGTATATCAGTCAACCAAAAAAAGAGGGTTCAAATATCGAACTTCTATCTACTACTTCTATCAACTCCTGAATCTACTAAATTAATAAAAAAAATAACCCTTTCAGTACATCTTGTATTTTACGGCCAAAAAAACTTGAGGTCACTAAAAATGTTTAATAATCCAAGGTGGATTATTAAACATTTTATTATGTTTAATAATTATGTTTAATAATCCACATTCCTTACTTTCCTGTTTTGCATAAGGTGATCAAAAAATAGAGGGGTCTTGATATGGCGAACATTGAAAAAGAGTATACAGTAAGTGGCAGCCTAATGCGTACATAGGTGGATATTAAATACATATTAAATGATACATTTTTATGTCATACTTAGGCGAATTTACTAGTAGCGTCTAGCCAGCACCAGGTCACGGTCGATCCGACCAATCAAACCGAAAAAGAAAAACGCGCATGCTTCTAGACAATTTTACTGCTGAGAAATAACTAAACTAAAAACTAAATCTTGTAATCAATTTTCATTAGATATAATAAAAGAAAATTTTTGTCTGTATTTCCTTAAAAACTAAATTTTAATATCAAAAAAGAATCAAGCTAAGTTAGTAAGGTGATTGCTTTAAACCTTTCATATCAAAGTTTTGTGACTTACTAACTTCAAGTTTGCCGCCTTCACCGAGTTACACACGTATTTCTCATTGGCCAGGATCACCCGTGACCTGGCTAGACGCTAGTCGTTTGTTGTCGTACTTGTCGTTGGGTTAATTTATATTTTATATTAGTATGCGAATAGTTGTAAGGAGATATGCTGGCGTATGTGTTTTAGCTTACACACATACGTAAAATCGTTGGCTAATGACAATATTGATGAGGATACGCAATTTTATAATCAGGCACTAGACCAGAATAAAATATAAAATGGTATTTCAAATTTTAACTCAAACAGCCCTACCGACAAACCGGATGCCTTTCATACGCCTGCGCTAGCGATTGGATTGCGGTTGGTTCTCGCCTCATATTTACATCTACTGAACAAAGAAGTTAAATTATCAATTGCCCTTCATTTGGCTATGTACGCATTAGGGTGCCGCTTACTGTATATACATCAATAGTAGACGTTCAAACAAAGAAAAGTCCCTAACACACAAAAATTGTAAAATCCAGATGTAAGAGTATTTTTTTAACATTCCTTAAGAAAATTGTAAAATGATAATCACATTTCTGATTTTTTGCGGAATTGCATAGTTTTCGTGTGATATTAAAACAAGGCAGCAATAACACTCCATTTCGGGACACTTTCATCAACCTAGCTGCTGAAGCTCACCTCGGCAGAGGGGAATAAAGCATATTTTTATAATCACTTATGGTCGAGAAGATATTAAATATTTAACAATAACCAACAAAAAGAAACACAACTTTCCAATTATAAATACTTTATTTAATGATTTTTTATGGTAACTTACAATATTGTACTTGTACATTTATCAGTTACTCAATTTACATATTTTTAAATATAAAAATAACATTATTTAACTATACTTGAACATAAAAACGAATTCTTTCGTACTGAATATTCTATACATGGTACATTTTTATTTTTTATAGCAATAATGATTTAATGTTAAACGCCTATTTATATTCATTAATTTAAAAAATTATCTGAAAATTACATTATTGTGGTTTATGACAAGACTATATTAATTTCTATGTTGAATTGCCAAATTATCTACTTTCTTTAGTCTACTAGTCTAATACTCCTTTAGTTGATGTACAACCTTGGAAGTCCAAGAATCTTGTCAATAATTTTCCATAATTACGTAATGGCTCTATTAATTGTAAAGGAAGAACTATATTTTTCCCTGTAGAACATTTGTCAGAAGTTAGAAACAGTTACATTATAATTATTATAAAGTTAAAATGAGGTAAAATAAAATAAAACTATGAAATTATTTTCTTAGTTTCTTTTTTTCAAAATTTCTTGCAATATTTTTGAATTAATAATTTCATATTAGTTTAAATTACACAATGGTGGGTGGTGGGTCTATATTGATACCTCATGAACTATGGATAATAAAATTCTGAAAATTTGTCGACAAAGGAATCGATATTTTATTTAACTAAAATCTTTGAAGAAATCAGGGACTGTTTATACTGAAAGTAGATGTCAACTTGCTTCAGAACATCCTGTAGATTATTGCATTTTTGGAATCTTCGGGCAATTCGGAAGGAATTTCATGTTTCACATCTATATCCAATCATTTTTTAAATACTTACAGTTTTTGATCACAAATAACAGTTGGGAACATTGAAAAAATTGCAGATATTTCATAATGATCATTCATTTTGCAATGTAATTTGGTAAATTCGAAGTTAAATTTAAAAAAATGATTAAACCTAAAATAAAGTGCAAAAAACATTTTTTTTTAATTGTAGCCCTTATTTTTCTAATGGATATGTATTCAGCTTTCAAAATAAGAGTAACTTTTCGTTAGATTGTTTATGTTTAAATTATTTCTTTTTATTTTCAAATTAAGTTTCTATTGCTTTCAATTTATTTTTGTTATCTTTAAGTCTCTAAATGGACTATAGCCACCAGGATACAATCAAATTCTTTAGAAATGTCAGTATTTTTTATGTTTGTAAAGTGTATTTTTGGATATTCAGGTATTCAAATAGATTCATTCAAGTTAGCAAAACTGTATTTGAGCAAAGGAAAAACTTACTTTGAAAATAAAATAAAATGAACGGATTTTAGACATAGATAATCTAATAGTCACCCTTATTTTGAGAGCTGAATACAGATCCGTTAGAAAAATGGAGGATTTAAAAAAAAAATATATTTTTTTTATTACTTTTTTAAAAGCGAAAATCCCAGATATTACAAAATATTTTAGTTAAATAGACAGCATCGACTTTACCGCCAAATTTTCAAAATTTTAAAAGCTATAGTTTTTGAGATATCAGGATCATGGTGAGCCACAGTGTATATATTTTAAAATAAATACTCAATATCATTTTGATAACTTGAAAATCACAAAAATAAAAAAACAACAATAATTCTAATTTATAATTCCCATAAATGTTATTACCATTCATGTTAGTATACAATAAATATACTAATTTTTTGGTGTTAAAGATTTTATATTTAGAATATGGTTATAGTAGTGATCACTTAACAGTATCAGTATCATTTTGTTAAAATTATTCTTTCTATATTAATTTGATTTTGCACTTTTCAACCCTTTTTAAATGAGATCACGCAAGTACAGGAAGAGGTATATGGGAAAACAGTCAGGAAACTGCAAACTCATAGTGGATTTTAAGAAATGAACTTTATTTTTTTTAATTAATAAGAAATAATACAAACATTTGAATTAGTCTTACATTACATATTTGTTTTTTCTTTAATAAATAAATTCGGTTTTTTATGATCAGTTAAAAATATTTTACATAAATTGTAGAAAATTTGTTCTGTGTTCCTCAGTTTTCTATCTTGTCCAAAAATTGAAACAAAGTATAAAATGGGCTGTTTTTAATTTGGAGATATTAACCATTACTAATTCAGAACGAAAGAATGTCGTTAAAATTACATTTTTAAGAACAAACACATGAGTTAAAGACAATATGATTTTTCTTATGCTTTTTCTTTTTATCAGAAAGTGACATTACATGTTTAGTTATCAACACAGAAGATACAGATTTTTTTCTGTGAATTTGTATTAAAAAATTATACAAAATGAAATGTTGAAGAAAGGGAATGTTATAAAACACTGTATATCAAATATATTTGAAACTACAACATGTGTATTTGAATATTTTCAAGCACAATATCTTAGAGGATAGGGGCAATTCTAATATAATTAACAATTATTATAACATTTTATATATACATTCATAAGCAAAGTTTAATATCAGTTTTGTAATGGAAAATATTTTACAAGCCTTAGACCAGTACTCTTTGAAATGATAATACTGTATTTAATTTTTTACATACCTGTCAACAGGCAAAAATGTAAGGAAGTAAAGTGATTTACCTGTATTATTTTCAAAATGTCATATTTCATCAAAGATTGAATAATGTCGGTTATTAAAGTTAAAACTGCATAAAACCAGTAATGTTTTATTGTAAATACGATTTGCTTAATTTTTGTTGACAAGTATGTAACAAAATAGGTAAGTAGTATTGGTACATAGACGATTTTAAAAATGTCTGTAGATGCCTGAATATGCATCCAAAAGTGTCTGGGCGGTTTTACGTTAGAGAGTATACAGATTTTGTATAAATTTCTTCATTTTGCTGCCTTCCTCAAAATCCACTTCTACTTTGAAAATTAAAGTTAATTATAAAACGCATTAATCACAAGTCAAAGCATTGTTTATTAAAACATTCATTAATATCATTAAGAATATTTTATTTAGAATGTTTGAAAATATCATAATGATTGTCAAATTGTATGCAACACTGATTCACTGTTTACATAATGATGGTGGTTATAGTGTATACCTGCTTATGGTGTATACCTGCTGTTTATGGTGTATACCTGCTTTGATAGAAACCAATTTGTAGCACAATTTTAGTTTCGAAAAATGAAGAAAGTTAGAAGTAACTCATTTTTTCCCACCAGTAAAGCATTTTTCTGTCAAAGTTACAACAAAATGTCGTTAATAACAGTTATTCAGAGTGATAAATTATACATTTGTGCAAAATTTCAGCAGCATTGATAGACTTTCTTCGATCTAACTTGTCTCGTGATGCAACGTAAAAACTAACAACACATTCGAAACAACTAGTGAAAATATTAAAATTAACATCACTAGCAAATAAATGTAAAAAAATACAATTTTCATATATCCACAGTCCACAGCAGCCTTTACATAAACTATAAATTTCATCTTGATATTGCCGACAAAATAAATTGTGTTTTGATTATCTTTATTTCTTACAAATTATCTGAATAATAAGTGGATGAAAGTAAGCAATAAAGTTAAAATTTTATATATCTATTAGATGTTTAGATTATTTATAAAGGATAAGAATAAGAGACACTGAGGAAATTCCCTTTGTCGAAAATATGAAGTGTAGTAAATAGTAGAAATTTAGGTATAATGTATGCATAGCGTGCTGTGGATACATGAAAATGACGTTTTTTGACATTTGTTAATGACATAAAATTACAATAAAAATAATTTACTTAAATAAAATGACATTTTCAATATTAGTTTTGAATGTTTTTTTAATTCCTATGATACATCAAAAGAGAAGATATATAGATAGAAGTAAACCGATATTGTTGAAATTTTGCCCACTTGTATCACTCTGAACTTGTATTAATCAAAATTATTAACATTTTGTTGTAACTTTGAAAGAAGAAGCACTTTACTAGTGGGAAAAATTAGTTATTTGTTAATTTCGAAACTAAAATTATGCCACAAATTAGTTTCTATTGAAGCAGGGCTGAACCCCAGAAGATGAAATTTCAACTCAAAAAATACCTTTTCACCTATTGGTGGGTCGATCCAGGGACACACTGTATGTACAAATTTTATGTACCCATTAAATTTGTTAATAACCACAGTGGGTTAACTTATACTTGTCACTTATTTATTTATTACGTTACTCACTGTAGGTATGTACAATGCTGATTAGAAAATGGTATTTTCCATTATGTATATTTTAAATTTATATTTTATCGAAATTAGAGATCTTATATAACTAGATATGACGCTTTGTCTAGTTTTACCAAAAGTATTTGTCAAGATCTAGCAAATATGTTTCTATAGCTTTTCAATTAAAAATTAATACCTATAAATCTTTCTCTGCGCCCCGATACTGCCCTTAAAATGTTAAAGTATTTCTAATCAGTAAGAATTTTACCATTAATTTTTTTATTTTATTTAAAGCACTGTTAAAATGTTATAGTTTAACATTTTAACAGTGCCCACCATTTACATCTCCAAAAGCTCTTGTTAACACACCTTTTTAATGCTTTTAGTTTTTACTGTGGCAAGATTCACTTTTTGACGCTCTTCCATTTAACCCCTGATAACTTACACTGCACATCCATATCTTAACGAGTCAGACTCGAATCTGCTGAAAGAAACTCAATGGAACTCAGATTGCCATACTCCATTATTATCTTCTAGATGCAGATGTTCAACTGACTAATAGAGTGAGTGGTTCTTTTTATTGGTGCGTCGTTGCAAGGAACAACTCATTCGCAAATAGAGAAATAAGGATTTCTCCATTTTTACACTCTGATAATGGATTTAGATCTTCACCCTCAAAATGATTGTACCGATATAATCCAGAATGAGGAAAGCAATTTGGTATGATTCTGAAAATCTTTCTCCAAGCTGATGTCAACATAAATATTACATTTAATAAAGAAGTATTGCTCAAGTACTCAAGTATTTTGTTCATCCAAAGCAGTGACTGTTTTAATTAGGATTTGTAAAAAGTAAGACATCAGGTATAATGCCCCAGTCCTTTGGCTGTAATATCTCTGTTATATTTGGTGGTGAAAAGACCAACCAAATACACTTGAGGTTATCTCCTTGTTATGAGGAACTTTAAGGATAAAATTGCCCTCTTTAGTCTTGCCATCTCTTCATCTCAGTCTCCCAATGATTTTTCAAGAATAACAAAGGTAATGGGTTGTTGGAGAAATACATAACTGGAAGATTGTTATTGTGCTAAAACATAAGATAACAGAAAGATCTTCCTTTTGCTATTTTTCCTAATCGTACATTCCCATTTTTCAGAACAATGCACATTGGCACTTGGAAAACCGAGTGCCAGTAACTACTTAGCTCAGCTGAGTAGCCTTTAACATTACTAAAAAACTAGACAAAATCAGACTGATACTGCACCGTCTTGTGACGTTATCGCATGCTTATTTTCATCTTTAGGGTGTGTCAAGCACCTGAACTGTACCAAGGTGTAAGTTTTGGAATTGCACCAAAAATAATGACAAATAAAGACAAGAAGTAATATCTAACCTAAAAGACGCAAAACACTGTTGAAAGGGCTTCTTGCACTAATTCAAACAAATGGGGGAAAGGGGAAAACAGGGATGGGCTGCTCTAGTACTAGAAGCGCCTGGTACAAACACAAAAAGGAAACGGTGATTGTAAAATTGCTATATCCATGATCTGATGCAATTTAACACACTTGTATACATGCAATACTTGCAGCTGACGACCTTTTAGCTTATTTTATCTTCACTGCAAATCAGTAACTCAAAATTTCTCCAGTATATTTTGTGTTGGTTCAGTAAAAGAGGTAAAGAAGATGTACTCGACAAAAATATGCTGGAACTATATATACATACTAATCTAATCTAAGTACACTGGTATCTAGTTATATAAGATTTCTGATGTAAATGAATGTCCAGACATCTACCGACACTATGAAATAATAATATGGAAGAATTTTGCGCAAGTGCTGCACCCGTAAAATAAAGGAAAATGTGAGTATTCTAAAAGCTCCACACAGTTGTGCTAGTAATAGTTGTCGCTAACTCCCCAAGAACTCCTAGACACAAAATTGTACACATTTTTGCATTTGGATATGTTAGCCTTTAACTATACTCAAGACTAGATTGGCATAACTGCCTTAACTGTATTTCAGCCGAAGCAGATTTTTATATATACGTAAGCAGCCTTTCTGTTTTGCTTTGTATACAAAAAAAGTAATACGTTTGGGATGACGAACACTGACTATAAATAATGTGGAATACCTAACTTCCAAGTAACTTACATAACATATACAAATTTATTTAAAAATAATGCTGTAAAAACAAGTTAATATAAATTGTAAATATTCCATATATTAGCATCAGTCAGGGAGATATACACATTTTATATCTATATACATAATTATATTACAGAAAATTGTACAAAAGTGGTACAAGCAATTATTCCAGAAAATAAAATATAGAAGAGTAATTCTTAACGTGTTAAGTTGTGAATCACTACATTCCAACTTGAAACAATTACTAATACAGTTACATGAAATTAATTCTAATTTAATAATACAAAGCATAAGCATGTTTTCAGGAACCACATTTTGTGCATTTATAAGTCGTACATATGGCAAGTACTTTATAGATATAAAATATTTTATTATTCTTAATAAAGCTTATTACTTTTGTTGACTAGATTATTTTTGATCACTGCAAAAATCCTTAACAAAGACGATGTCATTTTATCTTTTTTGTACCCTAAATTAATTCAATATTTCAATTGCATGTGTACGTCAAGTACTATACTATTAGAAATTTATTATATTATGTAGCCAAATATACAAGTATCAACTCAATCTTGAAGATTTCATTAATTTAATTAACTTAAATGAAACCTGAAGCAATTTTTAATCAGTCTTGCGTTTACTATATAATAAGTATACATGATGATACATTATTATTACAAGTTTAACGATCTCCTTTGTTACTTAATTGACCCCAGTTATGAAACACGCACAATAAATTATTTATGCATACGATTCACTAATGTGATCGAAAAAGTAATCAAAACTCTGATTGATGTTCCTTACTAGATCAGGGCTCGTTAAGTTGCCGTTTAGGGCACTTGCTCGGTACTGCTCGTTGAAGGATAATAAAATGTCACGGATCTTTGCAATGATCTCTTCTACTCAGGCATTCGATTCCTTTAAAAGAAAAAAAAACCCTGTTAAAACAAAATGCCTAAAAAGTTATTATTTTGTGTACAAAGTAAGGTACTTCAAACATTGCTGAATAGTAAAAGATAACTGTACACAATGTACTCAGATATTTTTATTATTTATATCTTTAAGATTGGTACAGAAGTGACCCCAAGTCACTTGGTCACATGGCAAAAACAAGTTTTACCTTGTTTTTGTCATGAACACTGTAAACATGAACTACAATGAAAACTAAAACCAATTTTATGTAGTTTAGGAAAAATGCTGAAAACATAGATAAACCCTTTGTGGAATTTCACAAATAACTTGCAAATGATAAAGTTCGACCACTATGTGTGAAGAACGACCTCTAAATCACAACAAACATCGAAAAGCATTGTTACCTAATTAAATTTTTAAATGTATATATGTTTTAGAATAAACCAGTAAGTAATACTTAAATTTATATAGTATTTATAATTGTTCTAATTAAAAAAAGGAAATTTTAGAATTGACTATATAATATTGTGGATCGACGTGTATAAGACACATGGTAAGCTCTTGACATTGTCTTTTTTTCGCTCGTAAAAATATTACTTCCTTTATTCATAGATAATTCAGTTGAAATCCGTCACTTCCACTTTGGGATTTGGTGCGCATTTCTTTAGATTGTGTTGTTAAATTATCAGGGTCCGGAAATGTGTCCAGCAACGCAGAGGCTTGCTGGACACATTTCCGGAAGCAACTGCATACGTATCGAAGGTAGTGAGAGAATAAGACCAGCCCACTCACCATGCCACGCTAGCCGTTAGAACGAGAATGGTTGAATTTGTCCTTTTTCACAACCGGCCGATGTCGGCTTTATACATACTGTATATGCATGTATTTTGTTTCCGTGCTACGTATGTCATTGACCTCTTCCCTAATACTTTCCAGAGCCCGCATAATCCTGCGTATGTGCAGGAGTCCGCTATCCCCAGTCACGTCGTCATGCACACTTACACGCGGGCACGCAAACATTCTGAAGACTATTATTATGTGAATGTTTTTCTTGTGACTCTTTCTTGTGATCTAAATGACATAGTAGTAGACTTTGCTAGTAGATTTTCAAAGTATCTGTTACATCAAAGTGTACCAGTACTATTCTTGACTTGAAAAGGAAAATGTGCAGGCTTTTGTTCAAGAATGATATTATTTCAAGTGCCTTCGAACTCTTCACACATAATGGTTGGTGATAGACAAAACATCAGTAGATAAAGGTTGAATGGAGTTTTGTTTTATTCTTAAAGTTTGTATATTTACACTTTCATCATTGTGACACTAGGTAATACTCAACACTGGTTTTTCTTATGATCATGTGCATATTTAGTTTAAGAAATGGACTCATCGTATCTCGTTTATACAGAACTATAAAAATTTAGTAATTACATGGCAACATTCAAAGCATCATGACGATTATTATTGTATAAAAGGTGGGTGTTGTGTCATCTAGTGTTAAAATTGTGAATACTACTAAATTTTTAGTTCTATATAAATTTAATATTAGATGCAGCCGAGTCAATTTTTAACAGGAAAAAATATCATCTATGACCATGTGGCCATAAGAAAAATAAAAGTAGTTCAGGATAAAAGTGTAAACACACAAATTATAACTAAAAATTTTCTTTTAAATGATATGGAATATATACAATATCAAGATATGGAAAAGTTGTTTAGTATTGATTTCTCAGAAAATGTTATTATTATAAAAAGTTTGGCTTGTCTAGTAACAAAGGAATTAAGTAAGTAAAAGGAGACTTATAATGTGACATCGACTCAAGAGTAAAGTACGTTAAATATCAGATAGGAAAAAATTGTATAGGAATAACTTTCTTCAAATTTCATTTTATATCTGAATAAGCATTTGGCGTAGGTGGCATTTTTTATTTTGCTTTTATGTGTTCTATTTTGTTTTATTCTCTCACAATTTTGGTTTGAAAAAATACTTTATCAATGCCAATTGTGTTGTTAAATATATTACGTAATAGCAACATGTTATAGTATATAAGTATTTTTTAATAATCTGTACATCACAATGAAATAGGATTTAAAAAGAAAATACTCACTCTTTGTGCAATGTAATTAATGTAAAACTACAAACTATGAACTTTAAAATGTTTACCTGCATTTTTGTAGCACATTTAATGTTCCAAATTATTTTGGAACATATTTGGAAAATTGGAAAAATAGTTTGTTTATTTTGTTTGATTTATAAATATATAAATTATATATTAGCACAGCCCCATTGCAACTACAGTGTTGCAACAATAACTTTCCCCTGCCATAGTAGACAAAACCTGAAATTGTGCTCATTTCTTTTGTAGCTGCAGTTATGAACTCTTCGAGAAGTACATTCTGTTACTGTTTGTTTGTGGGTATCTCTTATTATTTGGGGTATGGTCGTACTTGTATGTTTTTTGTGCGCAATTCGTGAGCAAAGATATTCTGGTTGTACTAGTTACTGTGAGAGATTCAGTCATAAAATAATGCCAATAAAAAATACCTACACAATTGGTAATTCATAATAAAATATATAATTACATTATAAGACAGCTTTTCCTATACAATTTTTTTCTGTATCTGACATTTAGATATTCAGGGTATTTTACTCTTCGACTGATATATTTTTGAGTTTCCTCGTATACTGTGACATGAGGGCACAGTTATATTATTCCTTTGTTTCTAGTAAGCAATCAGTTTTTTTCAAGAACTTTGAATTTACTGAAAGTTTTCCATATGTTGCAAACTTCAGAGACCACAGTGCATAGTTATTTACAAAATTCCAAAACAGCATATTAGATTTTTCAGAATTTTGTCAAAAATATTGATCATTTTGGAAATCTGAATGGATCACTTTCACAAGACAAAAAGAGTGCAGCTTTTCTTTGATTTAATCAATCTGTATCTCTTATGGTTTAGTGTATAACAATGCAGTCCTACTGTATATTAACTATTTCAATCTCACTAATTTGGTTTGAGAGTTTTATGAGCTAATGTGTACAAAACACTAGATATAAGTTTTTAATTTTTCTTTTTGATTACTTTCAATATAAAGTATGACTTATATGTCCCAATGGGGTTATTAGATCGGTTGTTTTTATACCAATGGATTGTTTAATAAGACCAAATTTGACTACAGTAATAACATAGTGCCACCTGTCACCTAATACTCTCGAACACCTCTTAAGTCACATTCTCTTAATTCACATCCTCTCTTATTTCAACACGTTTCCCCCCTATTATGTCACGAAACCGTCCCTCTTAAGTCGCCGCCTGTAAAAGTTTTAGAACTACGTTTGGAAATTGGATTCTCGCATGAATATGTACACTTTTTATTGAAAAACAATGATTGTGTAATACATTTATTGATTTAAAATAGGTTAGGTGTCTTTTAAAAATATTTAACCTTTAAAGTATTCATTCAAGTGGAAATTTGAACTTTGTCACGCATAACTGGGTATACTTACGTTGATTTTTTCGTTCAGTGGGCTCATTTTTCGTTATAACAAGTGCTGTGTTATATCTCTAAATATTTCTTTTTGCAGCTAAAACACGAAACAGTTGAGGTTATGATTGCGACTTAAGAGACTAAATTTCGCGACTTAAGCAAGACGATGATGCACGGATTTGGCGACTTAAGAGGGGTTCGAGTGTAGACTAAAACATTTCTTCAATGTTGGGAACAATGGAAACTGATGTTAAAAAATAAGTGTAAAAATATATTGTTGGATTCTTTTAATACAATTTACACCAGAAGAATCCATTGATTTTAGTTGGATTTTTTTTTCGTTTCATCGTAAATTCATTTTTGACTTGACGGCTTTTGTCTATTCAATTGACTCCTAATAATTTAAACGAAAACTATTTGATTACCGGGATATGTACATTTTCTTAGCTCGATTGAGAGGGTTACCACTGCTTTAGTTGTGAATGAAGTATTCTTACCTTTAAATTTTCAAAATAATGCATAATTTGGTCATAATCCATATCTAATTGTAGATCATCTATACTGGGAAGCTCTGTTGAGGTATTTGCAATTTCAGTATTGTTTTCATCTGTCCTGAACATAGGATTTCCCACTATTGTAGCTCTCTTTACTTCTGCACTGTTTCTGTTACCTAAAAAATGATGTTCACTACTTTTCTCCAAACAAAGAGTCGGGTATTGTTTCATATGTAGTGAAATATTTTCAAACAACTAATTTAGATCATTTTTCTAATTTCATGTCAAGTTTTACACCGTATATGGAGATATTTCATTGAGAATATGATCTAACAATTATGCATTCATTTTGAAACTGTAGTCCAAAATTAAATAGTGTTGGTTATAACAAAAATGCGGTTTAAATATGGGTATATGTATATAGTACAGTCGCAGTCGCAGTAATTTAAGCCTCAGTAGTTTCAAGTTTATTTAACCACTGGCCACTCTTATTGTGAACTGTGGCGCCTCTTATGGATCAAATGTGATTTTTTTCACCTAGAAAGACTAATTGATACCATGTGAATATTCATATCAAATATAACTTCTTCATTCATTAATGAAAATGTATGTTGGCTTGGAAATTTTTAGGATTCTGCATCTCAACGGGGGAGCAACATAATCGTCGCTCAGTTTATTAAAACTCGGGGAGTAAGGATATGTTCTTTTCAGAACAATACAGGAATGTGACATATTGGTTTTTTTTGCTAGTAAATGGTATCTTATCAGTTTACTAGTAAGGTAAAATACTTGATTCTCACCTTAAGTTTATAGAGTAAGGTAAAATACTTGATTCTCACCTTAAGTTTATAGAAATGCTGGAGAAATCACTTATTCCCTTATACATCGGTCAACTTATACATTATGAGCATTCTAAATACTTATTTGATTATTTAAAAAATGAGTTAAATATACATACAGTTAGCATTTGGTGATCTGGGATACTGAACAAACTCCATTTTATCCTCTTTTTTCTGTGGTATGTCGTGTGGTTCATCGTCAAATTCAAATACATGATGTTCTTTTCTATCACCTTCATCTTTATCTCTCACATTTTTCGCCAGGCCGCTGCTTGGCCTAGAATTTGCCCTGCTTATATCTCCCGATGCTTTGTTGTGGCCGGATTTATCCTGATTTCTATTGCGATGATGGTGATGGTGGTGTAATTTTCTTGGTGGAGTGTTTTCTGAAGAGGAACTACCTGCCGCAATACCTATATTTCTATGAGGAGGGACTGGAGGGCGATAATCTTCCCCTACGTCTTGGGCAGGTTTTGTGAATTCTAATGGTTGAAGTGGAACACCGTGTGGAGGCAGAGGGGTGGTGGAGTAGGCTTATTCCTAAGACGAAATAATAAATACAGCATTACAAAATTAAACCTCTTCCTGTAAATATGGTATAGTGTTACTAAAATAATATATTAGCAGGTATACAGTTAGAGAGTAAAATTTGGAACAAATTCGATAATCCTTTTCTGGACAGTTTTGGAAGTCAATTTTATTTTTTTTATAAAAAAAAAACATATTTTAATAACTACATTTCTTTAATAACATTTTTTTAAACATCAAAAACAATAGAATGGGTTTGAAAATTATAACACCTAACAACTAAATTTTATTAAATAAAGTATTTTCAGGAAATCATATTTATCAACAAAATATGCTTCGAAAACCTCTCAAGAAAAGACTATTGAATTTGTTTTAAAGATAAAATAAAGATATACAAATAGACTTGACAGTAAACTTCAACAGGTACGTCTGGTAGGATAAAAAATTTTCCGTTTCAATATTAAGGCATAGAAGATTTGACAAAACCAACAAGTATTTAGAATACAAACATATCACATCAGTAACCCATTTTTGTGCATAACTCAAAACCAAGATTAGGTTTAACCTCTTCATGCCGGTTATACTTACGCTAGAGTTGGCCCCATTATTATAAATTGTGATACACCTTTAGAACGAAATATTGCAATAATTTTTTAATCAAATACCAAAAATAAAAACAGCATTAAACATTATATACATTATTTATTTATGTGTTAGAATAGTCATAATCCGAACTTATTTCGTTCTCCAATTCTTCATATTTATAATAAGAATCACTACTCTCTGAACTAGACGACATGTTTTAGCTACGAGAAACTACAAATATTCGACATTTGTGTGCATTCAAACACTACAATGCGAATTAAGACAGGAAATGAAACTACTGGTCAAAGTGGGCGTAATTTTTGCCCCTCCAATTAAAATAAGTAATATCTGGATGTGACTATACAGTTTGTGTAAAGGCAACATCGGCCAGTTTTGAAAAAGGACAAACAAAGTGAGACGACAGATACCGCATACGCATCGACGGTAGTGGGAAAATAAGACCGGTCCACTCACCACCTGCCGCTACAGAGCGAGAAGTGTAGTTGAAGTAAACAGTATTCTTTGTTTTTTAAAAACATTTTTAGTTATAAACATTTATAACTAAATGTTATTAAAATGGTTTATTCACGCGAAGAAATACATATGTATATCAGAATGTAGTATAGCATGGCATCATAAAGGCAATTTTGAACGTAAATTAAAAGATTAATTTGCTAACATGTGTTCCCAAATAGGCCAACACTTTCTAAAAACACTAGGTATCCAAAATATTACGCATAGTCTTATTAGTACAGCAAGGCATTTTGGCTCGGCGCGGCGGGCGATTAGCCCTGCTGTGTGTTAGAAGGGTTCAGGTTCAGACGTATTGACTCGTACTGATTAGGTAGGTGGTGAAGAGCCGGTCTTATTTTTCCACTACCCTCGATGCGTAATGATGGTTGCGTCTTACATGTCCGTTTCACATGTATTTGTCCTTTTTCATAACCAGCCGATGTTGGCTTAACACACACTGTATACCTTTAAAATGATGCAGAACTGATCATCACTATATAACCGCAGGATAATAGATTGATGCAAATGTATGCATTATCGGCAATTATTGTAGCGGATGGTTGTGCATGATGCATGCCTGTGCATAACCGGTGTCAAGCAGTTAAACCGAATTTCAACCCTGAAAGTCAAAAACCCAATATTTTCAACTCTAATAGCACATAAACTGAAACTAGGTTTAAAAGAATATAAAGTTTCAGGTTCTATTAGCATAAGAATTGAAATGCTTTTTTATCTATCTCCTGCCTTTGTTGTATTAAATCAGGTTATATCTCTTTGGATCCCGATGCCATGAGGACTACTGAGATAAAGGATAATTTTAATGGTTTTTATGTTGGTTTCTTGCTAGGGCCTGGGTAAACATAGTGTCATAGCAAAATGTATACATTAGAAAAAGAGGCCCTAAAAAATTACTAACTGATGTTGGATCAAAAATTCCTACTGACAGGATATGAAGTCCTGGCATCTTTTGCTTTTAAATCTATCAATAATATCATGTACTGAATACCAACAATTATTTTAACTTTTGTTGTTAAAACAAGATGCAATTACTTATGTACCACAATAAAATTAATATTCAGAAAAGTAAAAAAGAAAACCACATTTGAGGTTTTAATAAATAAATTTCTGGACTTCGTAAATTTTTTTCTTCAACATTATGTCAGGTATATTCAGCTAGTACGGAGGGTGTATTCAACTGGTATGTATCCTATCGGAACTAATTGCTCTATGAGCAATACTTAGATTATCTTTTGCCAATCCCACCATTTGGGTTTAATAATATTTTAAGTATTTGATTAATTAATATTTTAAGTCCAACTGTACATGAAGTAAAATCAAATTTGTAAATGTAAATAGGTATACATTCGACATCCGCATATCCGAACTCACCATATTTCCGAACTTTTTCTCACCATATTTCTGAACTTGTACTTCCACACAATCGAACTTGTCGCTGTTCGAATGTCAAATGTCGCTGTTGAATGACCAATGAGCCAGAAAAACCCTTTGCGCATGCGCCAGCAGTTTGGTTATCCCGAGGTGACGAGAGTTCGGAAATGTGGAATTTTGCGGAACGGAAAAGTTCGGATATGTGGATGTTGAGTGTATGTGCTTCATGTACATTCACTACTTTGACACTGAAATGGTCTACCATTCAAAAACAACAGTGTTAATGTATCAAGTACTCGGTCACCTACCAGACTTGCAGATCGTCATTATTATCGTTAGATTTATTTATCCCTCCACCAATTTTGCCCTTACAATAAGTACTGGTGTCTATGGTCTTGTTTGAGTTCACATCAGCTGCACACGGCATAGTTGTCCTGCTTGGTAGCTCTATATGGCTGGGATTACTGAAGCTTGTTGCCGCTAAACAGTCCTCTGGTTCAGAATAGTTTAAGTTGAGCGGATTTGTGATGATCCTCATGTCCGTAGAATTATTGTTTATCGTTGTTGAATTTCGATTAGAACTATCCAGTGTGGCTCTACCCAACCACACCCAATCGTGGGCATTGGTTGTGGATTCCCTTGGTTTACGTGGTTCTCGATGTATCACCAAATTGCTAGGGTTGACGGGTGATGGTCGAATACCAGCTGTTATATTCCCCTCAATTGGTTTAAACTTTGAGGCATATACAACACAGGATACCACAAAAACCTAAAATATAAGAAATAGTGGTACTTACTTTACCAAATTAGAATAATTAGAGAAATAATAGAAGTTATACAGTATTGGAATTTTTAAATGACAAAGCATTTCTGCGCATATGCTCCTCTCATAAAGCTCCACCTGTGTTGCACACTTGCGCCTACATGCTCAATCTGAGCTCAGGCAATTGGCAGTAGACCATTTCACACCTAGTTCCTTTCCACACCTAATTTTTTAGATGTTAATATTTGCTATACCTAAGTCTACGTGGACCATAAATACGTGGGCCTACCGATTTGATATCTCGACAATACTCATGCGCGATAGAGAAGAAGAAGAGATATATAATGGTGACAAGAATGTAATCCTCGCAGTTAGTTTTTGTATGACTTCTATAAAAAATAGTTGTGTAGAAGTTAATCCATTGTTATTTGAACAATCTTTTGGCAACCCTACAAAGTACACATGCATGACTACAAATTTAAGTTCAAATGTGGTATTTTTCATAATAAAACGGTAATAATGATAATTAAGGATGAATATGAAACAAAACAGTCAAGTCCTTCCGATAAAAGTCCAATTATCTCACCAACACCATTCATTTTTTCGATTTTTGATGAAGATTACCTCTTCTTTAGTGTAGTGTCCAAGGAATCCGAAAATGATTTTTATCAGTTCAATATTTGACATATGTCAAACAATTCAACTTTTTTGTGTTTGGGTCAGTCAACTTCTTATTGGACACCCTGTTCTGTATTTTGGCGTATATTTTAAAGGAAATTTCAATTCTCTAGTAGTTAAAAGATTCCCTAGTATGTACATTCCTTGATTTTTGTTTCATGTTACCATGATTTTTTAAAGTTGTTTGGATTTTCACATCAATAGAAACTTTGTTATCTTAGGGAATATCAAAACTAGATTTAGGCATTTAATACTAAAGTTCAAAATGTTTTTAAAATTAGCTTTTTTTATAATGTTGGTCAAAAAATAAATAAACAAATTAACTTACCACAATAGCACAACAAAATGCGGCGAGTAACACGTACATGCTAATTTCTAATGGAGCCATATGTGCTGGAGGACGTTTGCGAGATATACCCTTATTATTGCCTGAATACTGCCTGGCGAGGCTATTAGGTTCTTCATAATTTTCATCTTTTAAAGGAGTACCTTAAAACAAAATTATTTTGCCATTTTCAAAAAATGTTTTAATTAAGATTATAATGTTACAAATTATGACTTACAACAAAGTAAATTAAACAATAAAAAAACTTTATAAACCCTAATTACTTTATTTTAAATTTTTTATATATACCTTTCAAGATGTCCTGCAAATCTGAAGGGTCCCTGCCCATTTTGGAAGTTCCGTAACTACCACCATCATTTTGTAAAATATCTGGTCTATGTGCAAGATCACTGCTGCTGAAATCAACAGTTATAGAAGCAGCTGCTGTGGCTAATGGACCAGCAGCTTTCATTTTGGGCCTACCGCTGGTCCTGCATTCTTCGGCCAGCAAAAGCGTAACTTGAAGGAGATCACCACTTCCTTCACCTACAGCTATTACTCTCGGATGATGTGAAGCTACCATAGGAGCAAATGCGACTATTTCCGGATCTAGACTTTCCACAACAAGATGATAGTCTGTATCTGATATATCCCTGAGTGGTGTTTTGGAACCATCCGAAAATTCTAATTCAATATCCAAAAGCCCTTCCTAAAATTGATTTGAAAATATGTAGATTTATATAGAATAGGAAAATTGGAACTGGAAAAGTGATTTAGAGGACTATGCCCCAATTAATCCTCCACTTGTTCGTGAACTGATCAGCTTCCCATTAATTTTTATACTCAAATTCATAACATACCTGATATTGTGCTGTTAATTTTCTTGTAATTCCAGTTTCAGCTACATATACATTGTCTAAAGAGCTATCTGGTGATATATTAAGTTGCAAACCAGACACCACTTGTACAGAAAGCCTTGTAAGTCCTACCTTATCATTTCCCACTCTTATTTCTTTGGAACCATAAACTCTGCTGGTTATAGGGGATAGTACCTTAAAAAAAATATTAGCTTAGAAGATAAACTGTATAAGATTTATTTTTACAGATATTTTATTATATTATAATGCACATGTGAATATTGGTATTGAACTAATTTGAACTACTATTGCAGAAACAATTTTTGTTGACTTATGTAACAACTGGAATAAAAATTTTATGGGATTAACCTACTTTTTTTCTGCAATATTCCTTAAGTTTTCTAGACATGCTTTAGTGTCTTCAGCCACCACTACAGTTCCCTACCTGTACTTCTGTACGTCCCATACTTCTACCTTGCAAAATTCTTCCATGAAGGCTAGCAATTCTGGGATCACTAACTCTTAACCATGGCAGCACCAAATCCGTGACCCTTAGCCAAGTCCTTCTATTTATGAGATATGTAGTACGTCCAGAATCGTGATCTGTGGCGAAAAAATGAGCGTAGACATCTACAGAGGTTTGTTGGTACCGCAATCGACACAACGGTTTGTCTACAATATTCCCCATATCGTTGGTGGCACTTCCACTCCAACTATTGCCATATGAACGTTTTTTTCTTCGAGATTTTGATGCACTAAGAAGAGAAATGCTACAAGTATCAAGGTTGGTAATGAGAGTTTACTGGTCAAAGAAATGTTTGGAGATACAAAAAAGCAACTATTTTGCCTGAGAATGACAAATATTTTTAATCAGTATAACCAAAACATGTATTATTTAAAAAAAATATTATTAAAGTCTCAGTCAATTTTACCCAGTAGCTGTTCCTTTGACAGCTACGTCTACATATTTTTGACAACTATGGAAAAATTCTGTAAAATGAACCAATTGGTGGTCAGTATTTCTGATTAAGGGGGTAACACTACCTTGTGGGGTCAAAATCAAGGCTCATTTTCTCGAATTTATTGTAGAAAGGCAAAACAATTTATTGAAATTCGTTTTTTTACACAATTACACATCTCCTAAAGTACACGAAAATATTTGTTTAGTCATTTAAAAAAAAAATGGCGGCACGACAGCTCTCGGAATGAAACATCTTTTTTTTATGACCTCCTTGGTCGTAAACCTACAGGTCGCAATTGTGCATCTAGAACAAAAAACCAAAAAGATTTTGAAATTACATAAAAAAATCTAGTGAACGACCATAGAAGTTTTGGGAGCAACATATGGTAATTCGTTTGAACGCCAAACTCCGATAACTCGAGTGCAGCAACGCTCGATCGGGTTGCTTGTTGGATGATGGGTGACCATATCTGCTCTGTGAAAATTTGTCGGACAGTGGCATCTAGCGGGTGGTACCAGAGGTGGCATCTGAGCCATCTGCTGAACCTCTGTCAGTGGGTTCGAGTCCCGCCTAATAGACTTGGCAACTCTATTAGGACATGGGTGGGTGTTACTGTGTGAGTGTATCGGGGGTTAAGTGGAAGAGCGCCGAGGGGTTACCTCGCGAGGGCGAACTTCGCCCCCGTAAAAATCAGGCACAAAAAAAAATATTGATTTTAAAAAAATGGCGTCAGTTTAAAGAAAAAAACACGTTTTCTCGGAAAAAAATCGGCCGAAAATCGGCTATAAAATAGGTAAATTTTCATAAATCAAAAAGTTCTACGGGCGTTCAATTTAATTTTTTTAGCTACAGTTAAAATTTCACGTCAATTGATTGAAAATTGTAGCTTTACGGCCAGCTCGAAAAGTATTATTTCGGGAAAAACGCGTTTAACGTTTCAAGTGAGCAGGTACGTATATTTCGTTGTAATTTTTTATTTACCACTAATCGGCGAAGTCTGGACCATACAACTGTCCTAATTCAAGGTTTTCATGCTCTCCTTCTGCTGTTTCCTGCTTTCATGTCTTTCTAATTCAAGGTATACTGTATTTACGAAGGAATACTGACCCCTCTGCATCGATATTGAACGCGCACAAATTACTAGTTAAACAGCACGGCGACTTCACTCGGAAAACTGAATTTTTCGACCAATTTAAAAATTTTCCCCCACATAAAACCATTTGGATATCATTTTTGGATAGTTAAGGAAGCATTTAAGCCAATAAAAAAATGGTCAAAAAAATTTACAAGGTAGTGTTACCTCATATTGTTAAAACTATTATATAATTGTTAAGTGTTAAAACAACCATACAAAAATAATTACTTCTATGGTGTAATCGATGTGTGAACTACATATAACTTACCTGGGATTATAATCTGGTACTCGCCATGATTTAAGCTGAGATAATTTTGTATCAGCTACAGATAAGTCTAATGGAAATACGGGCATCCATACCGTAAACTGGGCCAAACCTGTGTATGTTCCATATTTTACTAAGACCGAACCATTTACCGAACCGCGTCCTTCACTACCATCTACATATACTGAACCACACGAAGAGGATACCTGAAAATAAATTCCTTTTGATGGACTGTGTGAAATGAAACTGCTTCTGATGAATCCTTCTAGTCCAGAACTTGAAAGAATCTAAATTATACTGGGTGTCCCAACTCTATTTAGACAAACGTTATCTCGGAAACGGTTTGAAAAAATGTTGTATTATATTAAAGTCATTCTGTTTAGATGAGGTGAGAAAAGGTAAGATTTACTATTTTATTTTTTTTCATTTACCATTTCACGAACAAAGCAAAAAGGTCATTGTTGACTTTGATAATCAATTATTCTGGAAATAATGAACACACAGAAAATTCAGATAGGGTTTCGAAAACTGCAAAGTATCCTTTACAAGTCACAGTGATTGTCTTTTTTTCTAATTTTTTTTTTTGAAATGAAGTTGTTGATTGAAAAGGAGGTAAAAAATTGCAGTTTTAAGGATATTTGCATAACTTGGCATAACTTTGCAAATAATGAATAGACTAAGGATACTGACTGCAACTTTTCAACCTTAAAGTGCCCCAATGAAACCCTGATAGTTTCAAAGCGCTGCGAGTTTCTTTCATAGTGCTCGGAATGATTGAAATTGTCGTTTGTGCTAAAAATCAATATACGTATCGATTTTTCACTTTTTGTTCATTTTGTTATTAAAAAGGTTTTTTTGCAATAATCCATACTGGCATTATCAAAAAACGTTAATTATTGTAAAAAAAAACGAAAAAAATATTTTTTTTGAAAAACAAACTATTTAGATTTTTCAATTTTTTTAACATATCCACAATGTTTCACAAACGTCAAAATAACTCGTTTGATTTTTTTTTACCGCTGCAACTGTCTGTTTTAAATGTCAATTTCAAAATTAATCAAAACAAGTTTTTTTTCTAACTAACCCACAAACTTATCGTTAATATAAAATTTTGCCAGCGAAAAAAATTTTATGATTTTTTTTTACGATTATGAAGCATGTGGATAAATGTTAAATTTTTTTCAATAAAAGTTTTTTTGAATAAACTTTTTTAAATAATTAACGATTTTTGATAATGCAAATATGGATTATTGCTAAAAAAAGCTTTTTAACTTAAAAAATGAACACGAAGTGAAAAATCGATCCTTACATTGATTTTTAGCACAAATGACAATTTCAATTATTCCGAGCACTAGGAAAGAAGCATCGCAACGTTTTGAAACTATCAGGGTTTCTTTGAGGTACTTTAAGATTGAAACATTGCAGTTAATATCCTTAGTCTGTCCATTATTTGCAAAGTTATGCCAAGTTATGCAAATATCCCTAATTATGCAATTTTTTATCTCTTTTTCAATCAACAACTTCGTTTAGATTTTTTTTTTTTTTTGGAAAACAACAATCATTACTACTTGTAAAGGATACTTTGCAGTTTTCAAAACCTTACTGGAATTTCCTGTACGTTCATTACCTCCCGAGTAATTGATTACCAAAGTTAACAATGATTTTTTTGCTTTGAACGGCGATAACTCAGCGAAAAATCATCGTACAGGACTCGAAAATTGGTCAAATTAAAGATAATTAAATGATTTAAAAGACCTTTATGATTAAATTATTGAAAATTTGTATTGAGGTCCGTGCACCTTTTAAAAACAAGCAAAAACTTTTTACTATGGTTTTCTTATGATTACTGAAAAACTGCTGACGCTAAAAAGAATTTAAACTCAAGATCTAAAAACTTGGAGCTTCAGTTTTTTTTTTTTTTCCCTACGACCATTTTTCCCCAAGTTACAGCTCTTTGATAATCACCTAAAAATTTGTGATTTTATTTTATATCCTTTAATTTCTGTTCCTAGTGTATTTTTAACGGTTTATGAGATACCAACAGTTTAATCTCCATTCATAGTAAGTTTCTATATTCTCAAGTAAGGCTGGCCATACACGTAGAGGTGTACCGCAGAGGTACACCCCAGAGATGAACAGCAGAGGTTTACCTTGAGGCGAGGAGCTCACGCACGCAGCTGTCTGCCTCTGCTGTCAGTTGAACTCATGACTTCTACACGGGTAGACGACGCGATCGCAGTTGTCGGTTTAGTGTTAGCTACTAGTGTTAAGAATAAAAGGAAATGCCGTAAAACATGGAGTAAAGACTGGTTATTAAAGAGAAATTGGTACAGTCATGCCAATTTGTTACAAGAGGTGAGAGAAGAGGAAGAAGACTATCGCAACTACTTGAGAATAAACTGAATGCAAATGAAAACATTCGCGCAAATTAAAACAGAGGAAAACATAAAAAACACCTTCTTTCTGCGCTTGTCTGACTACAACTGACCGGAGGTAAGCCTCACACGACTCTCACATACGCGGGGGTCTGGTCACCTCTAGCGGTAGAAAATATAATTTTTCAATTCCGCCTGGCTCGACTCCAGAGGTCTGTTCGCCTTTGGAGTTTCATCGCACAAGGTGGCACGCACGCCGAGGTTTACCTTTTGAGGCGGCCAATATAGGTAAACGTCTGTGGTACACCTCTACGTGTATGGCTAACCTAAGATAGGCTTTGATTAAAAAATATTGAAACAATGACTTGTTGTTATCTGCAGTTTTGTGGCAGATTGACTTGAAAATCTATTGTAACAGTATTATGGCTTTTGTAACACTATTTCTGTTGCGTCACGATTTCTTATTATCGCATTCATACAAAAAATGTTACCCCGACAATTCTACAAATATCTCACAAATTATTATATATAACTAACAATAAATTTATTTATGAGAAATCAAATGAGAATCTAAAAACGTAAAATATACAGGTTGTTCCATTTGAAAAATTAAAGTTGCATAACCTGTTGCCTCTTTTTAGACATTCTGTACATAAAAAATGAAATGGTTAAACACATATTTTTAAACAAAATAACTTATTTCGTCAAACCGTTTTTGTTTCACTTGTTTTAAATCATAATAAGTGATAATAAATAGGCCGTACCATAACGGGCGGGTCAATTCTGGTTAAACCGGAAGGAACTACGAGGACAACCATATTAATGAATTCAGATTTATTCCTGTTTTTAGTTCTAAAATTTCATTATTTTATTTTTAAAACAAAAAGTTATAGGAGTGAGCCACATTCGAGAATCCCCCGGTATGTACATATCTGTTAGAGTAAGTTTTTATACTGCGTGTCTCAGTTGTATTGTTCCAATGGCATATCTCCGTTAGTTAATAAGATATAAATTTGAAAGGGGCATCTAATTTACACCTAAAATTCTTTACATAGAGCATAATATTAATATTCTGCCACTTCCGGTTTAACCGGAAACGACCCTAACTTTCTTATTTCAAATGACAACCTGTATATTTTTCTCAAAATTCCCTTTCCAATAATATATCACACCTTGTATTTTGGATTTAAGAAAGGAAACAAAATCGAATTTTAGAGATTTTAAAAAATGATCGAAACTAAATCGATCAACCCAGGAAAACTAAAGCAGGCTTTAAAAATATTTGAATGATTGTTAACTGTTTGACTTTGACAGTTTACAAAGTTATTAATTTGTATTAAAACTTAAAATTGCTTCGAACAAAAGTGGTATTAATGAATCACGACAATTTTTTAAATGTAGAAACGTTAGATATGATCCTAATTTATGGGGAATGTAGGAAAAATAGGCGTGATGCGTTACGTGTTTATGGAGAGAGATATCCTGACAGACGTGTGCCAAGTGATATGTATTTTACCCGTTTGGTTTCTTTAGCCACATGTAGGGCATTCTCAAAAAAACAAACTGTTTTTAAAAGAAAGACTGCTACTGACGAAGAGCATATTGGTGTTTTGGGAAGTATGTTTAATGATCCATATATTTCAATTCGACAAATTGAATCAGAATGCGATATATCTCGTTCTTCTATTCAGCGAATCCTAAAATCCGTCAAAATACGACCTTTTAAAATCCATCCACATCAAGGATTAGAACCAGGAGATTACGAGAGAAGAATGACTGCTCGTGAAGATGGCAATATTAGCTCAATATTATGGACAGATGAAAGCTGTTTTCATAATAATGGAACTATAAATCGGCACAATTGTCATTAGTGGTCTGAGAATAATCCTCATTGGATGAGAGAGACTAATTTTAAAGAATTTGGGGAATTAATGTGTGGTGTGGCATGATCGATGGGTACACTATTGGACCAAAGTTTTATGGAGGAACATTCACTGGTGAGGTATACTTAGAATTCCTTCAGGGCGAATTTTTAGATTTTCTTGAAAATCTACCACTGGAGATGCGTAACAACATGCATTTTCAATAAGATGGAGCACCCCCTCATAATTCTAGAGCTGTAAATGATTATTTAAATCAAATTTTTCCACTTAAGTGTATTGGAACCCATGGACCAATAAGATGGCCTCCAAGAGCACCCAACTTAACGCCGATGGATTATTTTCTCTGGGGGTGTTTAAAGGATAAGGTATACCAGACGCCTCTTACAGATTTAGAAGACTTAAAAAATATAATTAGAAATGAATGTGAAGCTCTTAATATCCAGTTATTAAGAAGTGTTACCACTCGTGAACTTTTGCAACGAGCCGAATGTTGCGTTGAATCAAATGGACAACACTTTGAACATTTTCTTTAGCATAATTTCTGGTGTTCATGGTTATTGTGTTAATTAGATATTCGTGTCACGTTCTCGTAAAACTGAAATTAGTGTCGTAATATTTCCTTGTAATTTATTTAACATACCTATTTTTCTATTATTTGACTCTCAACAAAATATTTGTAAATCACCCTTATCCAAGTAACTATTCTTTTTGACAGATATCTTAAACATGCATATTTTGAAAAGTGTATCTTAGCAACTTTATAATTCAAATCCAAAGCAAAGCCCATTCTTTTCATTTTCGACAAAATCGATTTTAAAATCTTAAAAAATTCGATTTTGCTTCCTTTCTTAAATTCAAAATACAAAGTGTGGCACATCGTTGGAAAGGGAATTTTGCGTTTATTTTGAATTCAAATTTTGAGAAAAATATACAGGGCGTCATTTGAAATAAGAAAGTTAGTGTCATTTCCGGTTAAACCGGAAGTGACAGAATATTAATATTAGGCTCTATGTAAAGAACTTTAGGTGTAAATTAGATGCCTCAAATTTCAAATTTATATCTTATTAACTAACGGAGATATGCCATTGGAACAATACAACTGAGACACCCGATATAATACAAAACATTGAAGATATATTATTTGGTTTTTAAATGGCGATTTTGAAAACTTACTTTGAGAACGCTTTCATCTTCAGAATGACATGAAGCCTGAAAGGTTACATCAGCTGCTTTTCCTGCTTGAGACACAATGAAAACCTTCATGGCTTGAGATACCTGCTGTCCTGTTAGTACGGCTGTATTTAAAACCTCCCAATTCTGCAAATAATACAAAATAATACAATTTACAGTTATACACCACGTTTCACTTTTATATATAGGATGCTTCACTGTGAGTGGCTCATTAAATGTTTTGGGGGAACTATAAATTATATGGAGCTGAAAATTTGTATCTGGAGATTTTCGGAGATGGAGATTTGATAAGTGTATCAAATTTAATAAGTTAATATATTAAACGGTCTGGATATCGTCAATGACAAAGAATTGTCAATCATTGTTTATTGCATCCATTTGTCTCTCAAACCCTACTGATTAAACTGAATTAAAAGCTAAAACAGATTTTTTCCACTCAAACTTGAAATTTTGAATATTTAAAATGAATTTAGATAACATAACATTTTAAACCTATATGGGCATTAAAAACTAAAAACAAAAATCTCCAATACTATACTTTCACGTTCCGATACATGAGTATTCTATTTCCATTCTAAATTGAAAATAGGTAGAAAAAAAGCAAGGTTGTCAGATATATTTTCTAAAATTGCTAAGCTCACTATACAAGTATACTTCATACTTCAGTAAACTGTTAGTTCGTGACGTTCTTAGAAAGCTAGTTTGGAAATATAAAAAAAAAATACATATATATAAATTTATTAGTTAGCGTTAAAATAAAGCGTTTAAAATTGCTGGAAAAAATAATTATAAATTCAAACAACTTTATGTATATTACTATACTTAAGAAAATTTTGAAGAGCAGGCAACGGCGGCTGGCGGCACAGAGTAAACCACTGGCGGTAACACCGGTCAACGAGACTATTAGACTAGTTTGTATTTAATACATTGCTAATACTTCTTCGGTCCACTGTGCCATAAAATTTTTACGACGTCGTTAAAATGATTTACGACATTTGGAATTCTGACTTGTTTAAGATGCCAGTGACGTGTATTTCAGCTAGGTTTATTAAAACAGACAATTTTTTGAGATTGTCTGGCTAAATGAACATTATTTACAGCAAATTATATTACAAAATATTAAGAGTTTTGTATGCAGGCTAATTTTAATCTCCTATATTGATTTGAATGAAAAAAAATATTTCACAATTTTCGAATTTATAAAATATATATGCACGCCCATGGAATCATAGAGTTGCATCGCTTTTTTTGTTCCCCTGGTGTATTTATCATTTTCAATTAAAAATAGGACTATACCTAATTATACGACGTAAAAACATTTCCATGAAAATACGAAATTAAACACATTTTTGTAGAAGTATTATTTGTAACACTGACACATATTCGATACAAATTTATCTATATTATTATAATTATTAATGGCAAAGTTTATCAACTCTTAATTTGTATAAAATAGCGTACGGAATGTAAAACCATTGATATCCGTGTTATTGGCGCCTGTGACAAATTTCATCTCGAATTATGTACCTAAAAATTATTTCACTCTTTGCCATATTATTTATAAGTGACGGTAATTGCAATTGTGTTAATAAAAACGCTCTTTTCTCTGTGAAAGCTGTGGTGTATTCGGACAGATACGGACAAGGCCAGAGAGTAAGCGAAAATTTTTATTTTCTAAAAGACTACACCACAATCGACGTCACTGAAGCAAACGTGCCGGAGTTATGTGAAAATATGATCGTGGACTTTCCTAAGCTGGAAATCTTGTCTCTAATCAACGTGAACCTGTCAACAATTCAGAGAAACTCCTTCCAGAACGTCTTCAATCTACAACAACTCTCCCTGGCCGTGAATAATCTGATGACAATCCCCTCGGGATCTTTCGATAACCTTCCCACTTTAGAAACACTGTATCTTTCTAAGAACAAAATCTCGTTCATAGAGGACGACGTTTTCGTGAATCTAAAAAATTTACGGGCAGTACATTTAGATAGAAACCGACTCGCCGAAGTCAACGGCGATTTGTTTAGGAACTGTCCTAGGATAAACTTGATAAACATGAATTTCAATGTCATCAAAAAGATTACCCGCCACAGCACTGAAGGGGATCAAGCCTAGGCACAATTACTCTATAAGCGTTCTATTAAATCAAAACCTTATTAATGAGGTCGACGTCCTGGAACGGGACACGATAAACCCGGTGCACCTATATTTAAAAGGAAATAAGATAAGGAAGTTTTCTAGCGTATTTCTTAATCTGCCGGAAGGAAGCACACTGTACTTGAACAAGAATAGAGTCAGCTGCGTGTCTGATGATGTATTGGAACTGATGAGAAACAGCACAAAGGACCTGTATCTCACGGATAACCCGATGATGTGCGACTGCTTAAGCAGAATAGAAAATATACTACCCGTATATGGAATATATGGACAGGGACAGATCTACTACACGCGTGGAACCGATTGCGTCATTAATAATTTATATTATAATATTTTCGACGGAAATTTTCCAAAGGTGAATGTTTGTTATCTTTTTTTTTTCGATATACTCGTATGTATGAATTACATCAATATGTGAGGCCTTAAAAGTTACGTCATATATCACGTTGTTGTAATTAATTTTCTAAGAAAAATAATCAGCAGTTAATTTCGTGCCTTTCCAAAAGCCTAAGGTAAACTATGAACTTTTCGAAATACGGAGGACATCCCAAAAGATGTACATTACATACATACGTTTCACGTTATGCTATTTTTTAAGTTGGTAGTTTATAATATGTAAATATGGATACGGTGAGAATTTCAATCCTTTCTCCGTTATTTTTAGTTACGAAAACACTTTTTGACAGAAGTAACTTAAGTACTTTTTTTTACAAAAAAAAAAAAATGTAAGTTATTATTTATAATATTTAATTGTAATTAATACGCTTAATTTTATACAGCGCGTCCCATAATGCGCCCAATATGATTTTTGACATAATTCATTTTTTATTTCAGAATCGTAATCAGCAACCCAAAAAATTTAATAATATGCATTTAATATCAACTTTTTATCTTTTAGTGAAATTTGACAGCTTGTTGACAGGTGTCATTAAGCCGAAATTTATTCTTGACTTCAGATTCGTGATCAGCGACCCAAAAAACCAAAATATTTTTTTTTTAAATTTCCTCTATAAGAGTATGGGGGTTATATGGGGGTGAAAAATTATGCGGTAAAATTTTTTTGCCAACTTGGTTTCGCTCAAAATACATAGGAAATGAGGGGTCTGATCGCAAACAGAACTTTTTTTTGTAGACCCGTGTTATCAAGGAAAACAAGGAAACCCGTTTTATTGTCCTGTTTAAACTGGGAATGTAAATTCGTAAAAACGTATAGTACGCTTGTGTCACTTTATTCTTTATTTTAATTGCACTTACAAAGGTCCAACCCCATGGGTGCAGATGTCCTTCTGTTAAATATAGACGCCGACGACATAAATACTTTGAACACAGTAATAATAATGCTAGTCTGCCAGACGGTCGGGCGAAACGACTAAACCCAATGGCCCACCCGCGCCTGCCGTGCGCCGCTATATTGCGGCAGGATCAGCCAACCCTAGACATAAGCAATAAAGGGAACCCAAGACAGTAATTTTTCCCATTTATTTTTGACAACAAAGAGTAACTTTTGACAACAAAGAGTAATCCACAGCTTACTATGAATTACATCTTATTTCAGAGTATTTAATTTTAAATATTTAATGGATAATAAAAATTAAAAAAATAATTATTTAAAAAAACCTGCGGAAGAAAGTATGATATACC
This sequence comes from Aromia moschata, assembly GCA_029963805.1. NCBI lineage: Eukaryota > Metazoa > Arthropoda > Insecta > Coleoptera > Cerambycidae > Aromia > Aromia moschata. Next base: position 40,076 of record JAPWTK010000603.1, read on the forward strand.
TATATGTTATTTCGTTGTAATGAGCGATGAGCGGAATTCAACGAATAACATTTTTGTTTCTATTGTTTTTCTGACAGCATATTCCGAAATTTCAGAGAAAAATAGGTTACTCTAAAGTAAGTTAAGTTTTCGTAGCTCTAAAAATAACGAAGTAAAAGAGGTGTGGGATTTTCAGAAATTCACCCTGTACGTATGAAAACATAAGGAATGTTAAATTTAGCAAAACGTGTTTTTCAAAAATTTAAATAACTAAACGGTTGTGGAATTTTCTGAAAACATATGGCGTATCAGGCGATACGGATTGCCTATACCGATTGTTGGCCCAATGGCTGATACCGTCGATATATTGCTATTGGTCGATCCCTAGTAACATGTAAATAGTTAAATATTTAGTATTATCTCTTTTTTTGATAATCTTATTGTTATTGTTTGATAAATTATTATATGTATTATGATGTTAATATTAATCTGTTATACTATAAAAATGTTGGTTTGTTTCATACAAAATAAAGAACTATTATTTATAAATAGTATGTTTTAGTAAATGGTATTCTATTTCATTTTGCATTTTCACTATATTTATTGTATTATCATAAAAATAATTATTTCACTAGATGTTTTTTAGTAATTGAAATGAGATATGAGATGATATAAAATATTCACGTGAACTGTGGTTTTTGAGGTATTTTTTGAGGAATACCATTTTATTACACATAAAGTATACAAGTTTAGTTAGTTCCTTCAGTTTATTTAAATACGTGTAAAACAGGAACATGCCTAATTTATTGTCCACAATAGATTGTAGACTTAGAACCTGCTCTAATTTCTTGGTCGATTTTAGGGATATTTAGTAACTTTTTACATTTATTTCATTGTACCAATCTCGTAATGTTCAATTACATCTTGGCTTTTGATACATTTTTTGTCCACAAAGATCTTATGCCCGCAAGAGTAGCTTAAATCAATAACAATAACCCTTTATATTATGTGTCTATATTATAGTATTAAAATGAAAACATGCGACGTTCTCTTCATAACAAAAATAATGTTTGCATGTTAAAAGCCGTGGTATTTTCGTTAATGTTAATTGCCTCAAACGGAAAATATGCGTCTAGTACATCAAAAATTCTCTAACCAATACCCTGAGCAATTAAAAAAAAATAAGAATGGTTCAGTTGCTATACAGGTATCTACTAGTTTATGATTAGCTGTCGTTTGAACTTTTAAGTTTAATAAACTTTCAAGTTTAATACTGATTCACTGGCCCACTGATTCAGAAACTAAACAAAATGTATTGCATAATAAATTGAGAATAAAATTAACAATTTATTGTGCAATAAATTGGTATGTGTAAAACCGTCTTAACACTTTCAAATATGTACACATTTGGTTTAATGACATTTTGTTAACGTCTAAATAATTTATATTTGCACCGATAATTTAAACGTTTTTTGAGGTTCATTCGTTAAACATCTTATAAATAAACTCCATGAAAATTTCCATGTCAATATAATACGAGGTGTGTAAGTTTTGACACTGACAACATAGCGCTCGAACTAGCAACACTGCGGAAAGGTGGTAGGTTAACATGTAATGCACCTTCAGTACAAGTTTCAACTTGTTAAAGTCATTTGTTTGATATTTGTGACTGTTTTCGTAAACCGTTTTTTTTCAAGTTTAAAAAAAAAATTAGTGACATTAATTTTGAGCAACGGTGTGCTATCAGGTTTCGCTTCAGACTTGGACACAGCGCAACGGATACTTCTGCAGAACTTAAAAACACCTACAGAGACAGTGTTTTTCAAGAGCCCAGGTTTTTCAGTGGTTAAAGGCATTCTCAGAAGGAAAAGAGCCGATTGAAGATGAACCACGCAGCGGAAGGCCTTCATACTGGTGATGAGATTTGGGTGTTTGAATACGATCCGGAAACCAATCGCCAAAGCATGGAATGGCACACTTCGAGCTCTCCAAGATCCAAAAAGGCAAGAATGAGCAAGTCGAAGATCAAATACATGCTGATTTGCTATTTTGATCGCCAGGAAATTGTCCACTGGCTCCTCAGCCTCCTTATTCGCCTGACTTGAGTCCATGTGACTTTTTTCTCTTCCCGAGATTGAAAAATCACCTCAAGGGACGTCATCTTGGGACCATAGAAAACATTCAAACGGCTGTAACTGACCAGCTGAAGGCTATTCCAGTATGTGAGTTCCAGCACTGCTATGAGGAATGGAAGAACCGTCTCCAGCGCTGTGTGACTTCCCAAGGAAGTTATCTTGAAGGACGCAATACTGAATTGTAATTCTATTTGAATAAAAAAAATAAATAAAAAAACCAGTCTTATTAGATACTTAATTTACACACCTCGTATTAAACGTAATATATTAAAGATGTTACCAGATGTTTAATAAAAAAATTCAAATATCGTTTCGGTAAATTTTGACGAAAACAAATTGTAGAAGCCTCAATTTGAGATATAAAAGTATTCGTATTGAAAAGTGCGGGTTTCCATGATCAATACCACAAAAAAATAAGATTAACTCGGACTTCTACTTCTAAAGTTTATATCAACTTGTTTTCATCTTAACTGAAACAGCAAAGACTTTTGCAAAAGAAACAAACAGTTTCTTTACAGTTTTGCTACACACTAAAATATACCTAATTCCTACAAATATTGTAATTCTTTATTGCGCCTTAGGCAGCTTCCTCTAATCCCATCTGAAACTATTTAAGAATTGCGCTGTTATTAATGAGTTTAACATAGTAATCAAATATTCATATAATTTTATTTGTGCAATTTATATCATATCATATAATTTTATTTGTGCAGTGAATATGTTTTAAATAAATCGAGTAAACATGTGCATTATACATATACATAAACAGATCGCAGAGAATACGACGCGAAAATACCAAAGTTTTTCTTTCCCATAAAAAGTTGTCAAATATCGAAGTTGTGTTTGAGGAAGAAAAACAACAACATTAAACAATAGTAATTAACTTTGTCGTGCTCAAACTCTAAAGGATGCAGATAGAGTATTTGCCTTTCGGTCGTGGACATTTCAACGAGTCAAAGCTCAAAGCGTTTCATTAAGACCGTTAACCTGTGAAAGGCGTGTGCTAACGCTATGTTGGGAAAGTTTTAGCATAAACTTGACAGCATCAAATGGCTGCAAAAATTAAATCAGGAACTTCTAGGCTAGCCACATATATCAACTTCTAGTGGAGATGCTTTTATAAACTAGAAATTAGTAGCTGGATATCCTACAAGTACATATATACATGCACAAGATTTAGTAATAAAAAAAGAAGAAACCTGATACATAGTAGTCTTGGTAAAAAAAACCTGATGCGTGTGTTTCATCTGCCACATTGGCATCAGCAGATGATTAAAACTAACTCAGTAGTATGGAAGTATTTGTTCCATTATATTAAAGTTTATATTTCTCTAAGTAAACTCCTGGTCAAAATTAACGAACGGCCATATTGTGCTAGTTTTTTCTGAACCAATGGTCCGCGTTTAATGTTTTTTTTTTTTTTTTAAATTTCAGTCGTTCCCTTATAATGTTTTATTTCGCGTTAATTTTTGACAAAATGTTTTTTTGTACCAGGTGTATTAATAACATGTCCTTTTGTCGGAAATTCATGTCACCTTGTGGGATGATTGACTGGGAAATGGAATGACTGGGAAAATTACCTTGCTTATTGGGACTACTGCCTGGATGTCGTCTTTCTGAATTTCGAAACGCGAGGTGGACTTTCGCCCCTCTGTCCTGTGTACGTCAGCGTTATCGGTTTCTTCTTGATGCGGTTCAAATCTAGCCGTCCATACAATTCTAGCTCCATCGTAGACCTCGGTTGCGTCTTCTGTAATTTCTATCAACCACGTAAACAGTTCCATGACTCTGAAATCAAACATATCTAACAGTTTCTCAGATATATCTATTTTGATCGGAAACAATTATTGCTGTTCAACAGATTGTGGAAAGTTAAGTGAATTATTGCAACTCTGGAATTAAAAAGTTATACAGTGGGGATGTAAATGTTTGCATAAATTCGATATTTTCTAAACCAAAACTATATTGGGACAATCCTGGGACAGGTCAATTTCAGTGGCGGCTCGTGACTTTTTTTTGGGGAGGCAAACATATTTTGTAAAAATTGTTGTTTCCTAAATATTTGTGATGATAAACTTTGTTAGTAATATGCCGCATAGTTAGGAGAAGGACCTCTACTTGGTCTACATATAAAATATATTAAGTACATTTGTTTAACATAATGTACTCTATTTCCATTTTAAATTGAAAATAGGTAGAAAAAAGCAAGGTTGTCAGATATATTTTCTAAAATTGCTAAGCTCACTATACAAGTATACTTCATACTTCAGTAAACTGTTAGTTCGTGACGTTCTTAGAAAGCTAGTTTGGAAATATTTAAAAAAAAATACATAGATATAAATTTATTAGTTAGCATTAAAATAAAGCGTTTAAAATTGCTGGAAAAAATAATTATAAATTAAAACAACTTTATGTATGTTACTATACTTAAGAAAATTTTGAAGAGCCGGCAACGCGATGCCAGCAACACTACTAGCAAATGTCGACCAGTATACTATAGGACTGCTTTTATATGTAATACATCCAAATATTTATTCGGTCCACTGTGCCATAAAATTTTTACGACGTCGTTAAAATGATTTACGACTTTAGAAATTCCACGTGTTTAACGCGCCAGTGACGTGTATTTCAGCTAGGTTTATTAACACAGACAATTTTTTGAGATTGTCTGGCTAAATGAGCATTATTTACAGCAAATTATATTACAAATATTAAGAGTTTTGTATGCAGGCTAATTTTAATCTCCTATATTGATTTGAATGAAAAAAATTATTTCACAATTTTTGAATTTATAAAAGATATATGCACGCCCATGGAATCATAAAGTTGCACCGCTTTTTTTGTTCCCCAGGCGTATTTATCATTTTCAATTAAAATAAGGTAGTTGCGAAGCTTCCCGCTTCCTTATCATAACATAAATTGTATATATTTATAAAATATTTTAAGTTAATTTGTTAATAAAATTTTTTCGATTAACCAAACTAACCTAAGACGGTAAAATAATGTACTACAGTATTGTACACCTAAAAAGGTCTCAAACACAGGATTCTTTAAATACATATGTGAAAACATTGGCATCGGAGGCTTGCCTACCACGGCGATATACTAGGCGCTGTGTCATGTATGAGGGCTAATAGGTTGCAAATAATACTACAGGAACTCCTTTGACATATGTTTATTAATATTTTTATTTTTATAAATTAATTTTTTACCCGATATATGAATTTAAAAATGAAAGGTAATAAAAGTATTATAGGGAGTATATTAAATATTAATTTTATGAATATAAAATTATATAATAATAATAATAATAATAATAAAATTAAAGTATAGTAGGTTTATAAAAAAAACATTGTAATTTTAACAGGGGGAGGCACTGCCTCCTCTGCCTCCCCTGACGAGCCGCTACTGGTCGATTTTTATTTTCAATTATTACATCGTAGCTAAAATTAGAAGTAGTAGTCAGGTCACTACTTTCATCAGTCTTTTTTTTCAATGGAACTCCCCTATATTTTTTCTACTTTTGTATTCTCCAGTAACCGTCAATTCCAAAAATGTATATACCTAATATCATCTAAAGTGATTTGTTTGCGTTAGAGGCAATTGAAAAACACAAAATATTATATTTTAATACTTTTAACAATACAAAATTATAATTTAGCATTTAATTAAATGGTCAAATTGGATGTCATTTACTTTTCTGGCAGTAACTGACGGTCTATCAAAATTCCTCTAAATCATGATTGAAGATTGAAGATAAGAAATAATTCGATTGATATTTTCAATAGTACCGTTTCTCATGCGAAAAGAATATATCAGTATCAATATGTATGTAAATCAAACTATTTGTTTTTTGTTTCTTTTTTGCGAAATTTTGATATATGTATGTACATATCTTTATCCGTTATATTATTGTACGCTAACAAGTGCTGATGTAGCGTTTCTATGTAAAGAGTGTCTCAGTTTAGTGTCTCATTGCCGATGTTTTGGTTATTTTTGAGTTAAATAAAACATTTCAAAGCTGAGGTTATGCAGAATTTTTCAATGAATCTGAATTTTTCTCGGCATTATTGTACAGGATATTGGTAAAAAGATTCAAAAAGAAAAAATTTTAGTGCGGGATGTTATTATAGGATGTACAAAGGGTATTATGAAAGTGTCTGTTGTTAAATCCGACTTCCGGTTTTACCGGAAGTGACTTATTATTTCATCAGTTTTATGAGTCATCATGTAGGTACTTTTTATTTTTTATTCCTTTCGTCTTCCTAAATGTGCAGATATATAGTTTTGTATAGTTGTATGAATGTATAAATAACGGAGATATGTTTCCGACTTCCAGTTTCGCCGGAAGTGACTATGGTTTAATGATTTTTCAGTACACCTTGTATATTATGCATTTTTTTCGATGCATCTTGTCCTCCCAAGTCCAGCGATATATAGTTTATCGCTGAAGTTGATGTATATGTGTAGTTTATTTTTAGCTGAAAATTTTTGAATTGCAATTTTTATTTGCTATTACAAAAATCTGGTCTTTCAATAAATCATACAACGGATGAGATCCTTTATTCATTTATCGTTTCTGTACTACGCTGACAGTAACCTAGCTGATTATATTATTAATAAAATCAATACAATTCTCCTTTGACGTTTTCCACACACCCTGTAATGTTAGCATTTCTACTATTTATCTATTGTTGTCGTTGCTATTTTATCTATTCATTGTGTAACAGTATTGTTGTTATTTTTGAAGCGCTTAGAATACACCTGTCTCTTGTGTCGTATATAACGTAATTCTAAATTTTCTCGTCGTTCTTTATAAATAGTTTACGGTTTCTTTCGTCTAGAGCATTATGATATCTTAATCCATGAATAAAAAAATCGATACACTGTAAACTTGTTACCCAGAATCCGTAACCAAAGCTAAATTATGCTATAGTGGTTCTTATTTTAATTGAAAATGATAAATACGCCTGGGGAACAAAAAAAGCGGTGCAACTTTATGATTCCATGGGCGTGCATATATCTTTTATAAATTCGAAAATTGTGAAATATTTTTTTTCATTTAAATCAATATAGGAGATTAAAATTAGCCTGCATATAAAACTCTTAATATTTGTAATACAATTTGCTGTAAATAATGCTCATTTAGCCAGACAATCTCAAAAAATTGTCTGTGTTAATAAACCTAGCTGCAATACACGTCACTGGCGTCTTAGACAAGTAGTTTAAGTTCCTAATTCATAAAGTCGTAAATCATTTTAACGACGTCGTTAAAATTTTATGGCACAGTGGACTGAACAAATATTAGCAATGTATTATATGCAAAGTGGTTTACCGACAGTGGTTTACGTTGCGCCACCAGCGGCCGGCTGGTTGGCCGGCCAGCGCGTTGCCGGCTTTTTAAAATTTTCTTGAGTATAGTAATATACATAAAGTTGTTTTAATTTATAATTATTTTTTCCACCATTTTTAAAGCTTTATTTTAATGCTAATAAATTTATATCTATGTATTTTTTTAAAAATATTTCCAAACTAGCTTTCTAAGAACGTCACGAACTAACAGTTTACTGAAGTATGAAGTATACTTGTATAGTGAGCTTAGCAATTTTAGAAAATAAATCTGACAACCTTGCTTTTTTCTACCTATTTTCAATTTAGAATGGAAAGATAGTACAGTTATAGCTAAATGTTAAATATGCTAACAAATATGTTAAATGTTTTCATTCAACTTTACCTAATTTAATTCAAAATAAAGCTTTATAATAGTTTTGTTAAATCCACCAAAAACGCTAACAAATATTTATCGAACTAGGCATATTACACCATATGATTACACCTAACAGTTGTTGCCTCGACTGGCGGATGTACTATGTACAGGGTGTCCCAGAATTATTTATAATAAGCTGTAACGCCCCGCGGTAGCACCTTCAACTTTTTTTTCGAACGACACCTCGTATATTTGTTGTATTTATACCGGGTGTCTCAATATAGGGTGCTAGGGTACCTCAATGACTTTTTAAGGGAAATATGTTTTTACTTACGATACGTGCTTCGGATTTCCCTGTTGTAAAAAGCTTGAAATTTGGAGTATTTTAGCGTTGTAAGGAACTAGATTCCAGAAATAAATGGGGATTTGGATTCTTAAATGGGACACCCTATATATTTTTGTTTAATTTCAATTTATACGTCGTTCTGAGTAAAAAGTATCAAAACGATTAATTCTTATCAGATTTTTTTTTTCAAAATTTTAGTTTTTATTTTTAAATCTCAAAGGATTCACAGCTTGTGCTCGAAAAATATCACGTATGAATGGCTAATGACCATGTCAAGTTTGGGATCATTGAAAAGAGAAATTTTCAAAGATTTTAAAAACATGTATCCGGGTATTCTCATTTGAAAAGTGAGAAAAAGTGAGTTAAATGATATTGAAATTAACAGAATGTTTTGATGTTTCTTCACTTCATCCACAGAACTCAAGATTTAAAAATATCTTCGTAGACACCCTGTATACTACTAAACCACAAAAAAGTTATAGGTACCATTTTAAAGAAGTGCGATGTGCCACAAGTGGCGCCCATTGCTGGTGATATGAAAACTATAAAGAATTTAAATTTCTCACCTCAAAATACTTTAGCTCACTTCAGAAATTATAGGAAAAAAATCGAAAACAAAATTAAAACTTTGGCGTCCTGTATGGGCTGTGGCGTGAAACCCTTTAGTTAACCATATATGGAAAACGACAAATACCGGAATTTCGAAAATTTGTATACGGGAGTTTATCGGTGTGATCTCTTTAGTGAAAAAACATTAACAGGGCATTTCCGGTTATGCCGGAAGTTGCCATCAACTTTGTTATGTTAAATGGAACATGATATTTTTATTTCGTTTTCGAATTCTACGTGATATTTTAGGTTGAAAATCATTGACATACACGATATCGAGAAAATTGTGTTCAAATTATTTCGGTTTTTCTTATTTTTTTTAATCATGCAATATTGTACTATCTCATCTTGATCTAGAAAGCCAAATTTTACGATTATTTGCTTTTAGGGTTTCCGCACCCTTATTACGGCCAAGGAAATGATTTCAACATATAGGCGGCTTTTCCAACGTTATAATTAAGCAATTTACATGAAAAAAATTAACGGACACCCTCAAATGTGGCTGGAATATTGTTTTTCCTGTAGGGGTTGCTGCACCGTTCCTACAGTCCGGGAAATAATTTCAAAGTATAGGCGATTTTTCCAACGTTAAAATTAAGCCATTTACGTGAAAAAAATTTGACCGACATCCTCATATACAGTGCCATCCATAAAGTTTGCACCATATGGGAAAATTTTTTGTGTGTGCGTTTGAGAAATTTTTTGACCGTCAGTTGTTTCGGAATGTCTTTAAACTTAAATAGCTCCCATCAAACCTAGTAAAAAGTTCATAATATACAAGTAGCATACGAAAATTTGAAATCGACCCAAGAGTAAACTATATTTAATTTCGACCTTAGAGAAAAAATATTCTGAAGAAAAGTTAATCCTTTTTTAAAAGACTAGCACCAATATGAAGTTTCAGTGCAATATGGTGAAAAAGCGGTTCCTGACATTTTTTCAACTTACCCACGTACCATAATTCTAACGAAATCGCTCATCGTTAAAATTGTATTTTTTGGAGACTCTTCTCCAACAAAAATATTGTTATTGTTCAAAACAATGTAAATGGGTAACGCATAACTCAATTATAAAAAGGTCAGCAAGAAATAAACGAATTTTTGGTGCAAACTTTATTTTATGTTCAAGAATAATAAAATATAGTAAAGTAAATAATTATGGTAAACCTTATAGAAAGCACACTTTTTGAGGTTTTGAGACTTTTGTAATAACATACAACATTATGTTTCTTAAAAGTACAGTGTGTATTTGTAAGTTTGATGTGATGTTTTATTGCTTTTACTGCTGTCGTATTGCTTTGTAAAACTAAAATTATTTCCACCTTATAGCAGTTATATTTCTGAAAAACATTTTTAAAAACGTTATTCTAAACATGCTTTCTAACTTTTTGTATTAATCTTGAACATAAAATTTTGAAATTAAAAGTGCACCAAAAATTCTATAAAAGTTTATTTTTTGCAGACCTTTTTATAATTGAGTTATTCGTTGTCCGTTTATATTGTTTTGAATAATAACAATATTTTTCTTGGAGAGAGAGAGTCTCCAGAAAATACGATTTTAATGATGAACGACTTTGTTAGAATTGTGGTAGGAGGGTGTGGAAAAAATGTCAGGAACCGCTTTTTCACCATATTGCACTGAAACTTCATATTGGTGCTGGTCTTTTACAAAGGAATAACTTTTCTTTATAATATTTTTTTTAAGGTCGAAATAAAAATAGTTTACCCTAAAAGCACAAAAATGAGGAGCTAGTTTAGTTTAGAGTGTTCCCAATGGTGCAAACTGTATGGATGGCACTGTATGTGGCTGGAATATTTTTCTTTTTTTACTTTTAAGGGTTGTTGTATCGTTACTTTGGTCCGGAAATGTATTTCAATTAATAGGCGGGTGTTCCAACGTTATTACAAAGCCGTTTACGTGAAAAACATTAACTGACATCTTTAAATTTGGATGAAGTAATTTTAATACTTCTAGGGGTTGCTGCACCCTAATTACGTCCCGGGAAATGATTTCAACGTATAGGTTTTCCAACGTTATTAGAAAGTGATTTACGTGAAACAAATTACTCTTTAAATGTGGACGGAGTAATTTTATTATGTTTAGGGATTTTTGTGCCCTTATTACGGCCAGAGAAATGATTTCAACCGACAGGTGGGTTTGCTAACTTTATAATAAGGCCATTTACGTCAAAAAATTTAACTGACATAATCAAATATGGCTGGAATAATTGTATTGCTTTTAGGGGTTGATGCACCCTTACTATGGCCCGGAAAATTATTTTAACATATAGGCGGATTTCCAACGTTATAATTAAGCCATTTATGTGAAAAAAAACCGACATCTTCAAATGTTGACGACGGAGTAATTTTATTGTTTTTAGGGTTGTCACATCCTTGTTACGATCCGAGAAATTATTTCAGCCTTCAAACGGGTTTGATAACTTTATAAAAAACGCCGTTTGCGTGGAATAATGTAACCGACATCTTCAAATGTGGTTGGAGTAATTGTATTGCTTTTAGGGGTTGCTGCACCCTTATTACGGCCCGGGAAATGATTTAAACGTTTAGGCGAGTTTTCTAACGTCATTACAAAGCCATTTACGTTAAAAAAAGGGTAGTTTCAACCCTTCCATTTTTTGTGTAACCAGCATTACTTGTAATGTTATAAATAATCGTAGCGTCGCGGAAAATAATTTCTGGAATGTTGAAATTGCAAAATAATTGAAATATTAAATCTGTGGATGGACAGTTGCTGTTTTCACACCGGTTCTGGTATCTTTATTCTGACCATAAAAAAATCCCCCACATAAGTAGGGTCATAAAAAAGTCCTCCAAGTGTAAGAGTAACAACCCCCACAACTAACATTTTAAATACTTAACGTCCTGTAATTTTTTTCACGTTTGGATGGAAATTTAACTCTTTATGATAATCTCGAAAGCGGTTTGCAAAATATTTGCGAAATATTTTTTTAATCATTAAGTAAATGAACAATATTTTTACCCTTTTTTTCGATTTTTACTTTTTTTATTTTTTTTAGTTTTTTTCGAAATTTCAGTTTTTATTATTTATTGAGTTATGGATATTTGAATCTTTTTATCAAAGGTGAAGGTGACGTAGGTGAAGGTGACGTCATATTCAAACGGTAACCTCCATTTTTTATTAGGACTTTAAAAATATGTAATTTTTTAGTACAGGAAAGTAATTAATGTATTAGGTTGCTGCAAAATAATGGCCGTTTTCAAACAGCTACTTCAAAAGACTACAACTACTCGCTTCAAACATAATTTCATTAATTGAAATAAAAACCATTACAATCAACAATTTTTACCAACGAGATAAAAGCTTATTTATTGGGGTAGCATACAATTCCGGAGGCCTGTATGCGATAAGTCGTCAAATGCACATTTTGTATCTTATTAATTTTTTAGGCATTTCTCGCGGAGGAAGTTGTAGATATGCTTGAAAGAGTGGTAATCGGTAGGTGAGAGACCCGATGAGTATGGCGGATGGTCGAGAGTTTCATAGGACAACTCATGCAGCTTTTGTTGCATGATGATTGAAACGTGTCGGCGGACGTTGTAAAGGAGAATTGGACCTTTTCTGTTGATCAATGCCAGACACATGTTGCAATTTTCGGTGCATTTTGTCGATTTCTTGACAATACTTCTCCGCTGTAATGGTTTCGTCCGGATCTAGAAAGCTGTGGTGGATCGAACTGGCTGAAGACTACCAAACAGTCACCATAGCCTTCTTTTGGTACAATTTTGGTTTAGGGAAGTGTTGTGGAACTTAATTTGGTCGAGAAAAGGGTCGTTTCTGTTGCGTTGAAGATGGTTTGAAGAAAGCTCAAAACGACGAATGTTTTAATTTTCGTTCAATTCGTGTGGCACCCACTTGTTGAACTTCTTTACCTTCCCAGTCTGCTTCAGATGGCGAACAACGTTTGAATGGAGGACGTTGAGTTCTGCGGCAACTCGTGTGGTTTTGAATGAGTTAGCTTCGATTAACGCTTTCAATTGGTCGTTGTCAACTTCTAACGATCGGCCGCGACCATCTTCATCTTCACCAGTGTGAAATTATTCAAACTATCTACGTGTGGGTAGGTTCAGAAGCAGTGTCATCACCCCATGCTTTATCTATATTTCGAGTTGCTTCTGCAGCATTATGGCCAAGTTTCTCGTGAAGTAAAATAATGCGAATTTCCTGTTTTGACTTCTTTAAATACGATCTAAAATCATATGCAAATCAATGATAGAAAAACGCGCCATTTTATTTAAATATCTATAGATAAACATAGACAATATGAAAAGGGCCATTATTTTTGCACAAACCTAATAAAAAAATAAAATACACACATTAAAAAAATACAAATATAGGTTTAACTAATTATATTCAAATTGTGCATCGTTATCACCTGGCCACTTGGCATAGTGAACACGGTTCATAAACTCTCGTTGATATTATTAGTAAGGTCTGGAGATATTCGCTGTATTTTTTGAAATTGGAAATAAGTTCGTACTTTTTGTTATTCTCTTTTACTGCAAGAGCTGCTGCTACTGTTAAGAAACAGTCTTTCTTCATGGTTTCAAATAAACAAAATGTAATTTGAGTTGTATTGTCAACACGCTATGGAAATTAAACGTTCGACACAAATTATTGACATTTTTTCCATGGCCTCCTACACTACATAGGATTAGTATTCGATTTGTGATACGTTTAGATCTTTACACGTCCATTATTTTTTATCCTAACCAAAAACAAAATCAAAACCACTTTATAAATTTACTTAATAGCATTTAAAATAATATTATTTTGTCCAAAAACTCATAAACACGATTTTCAATTGTTTTTTTCAATTATATCATCTTAAGTAGCGTTAAAAAATCTTTGTAGCAGTTTGTTTTTTAACCGATTTTGTATCTTAATAATATTAACAGATTAACATTAATTAATAATAACAGATATGCACACCAGTGTTGGCCAGTGGAATTTGACATGCTCGTATTTTCGTAAGGAGACATGGGATCCTCACCATCATTTAGGGGGTGGTTACTAGACCTAAGTAGAAAGCTATAATGCCCAGAAATCTTCAGGGAATTTTTTTTCCAAAAATGTCTGCCTCCGGGAAGATCTTGGAAACGGCGTGCAAAATGTTTGATAAATATATATTTTTTCATATTCACCAAGAAAATACAGAATGTTTTTATATTTGTGATTTTCTTATATTAAAAGATTTTGTATTTACTCGGTGAATATGAAAAAAAAAAATTCGCAAATATATTGAAAACCGTTTCCAAAATGTAGTTTATAAAGCTGATATTGTTTATGATTAAACTAAACGTAAATTGTTGTTCCTTACCAAGGGCGTCCGATTTGATTTCCATGAATTATGTATAATCGCAAGTATCGCGTGTTCTATTATGAGTTAAGATGCTATCGCACTTTAATCACACATGCACATACTACGATAAATATAGCAACTTTTTAAGCGGAAGTAAGTTTATTTCAAGCCAATGTAAGCTGGTTTCTCGACTTCTATGTTACTAAATTCATTCGTAGGTACTTATCCGGTTGATTCAAAAGCATAGAGCCTTGCTGATATGTTCAAATATGATTATTTATTTTATAAACAGGAGCAATTTAACTTAGAATGCTTCCTCCACTTAGATGGCGGAAGCACCATCTGACTCTATAACTTGTCGCCAACGAGTAGGCAGACTGCGGATACCACGTTCCCGAAACTCACGCGGTTGTGAAGCGAAAAAGTTTTGTATGACTACTCATAGATGGTGATGATCGTCAAATGATTTTTTTATTAAATGTTTGCTGAGGGCACAGAACAAACGATAGTCAGTGGGGGAAAGGTCTGGTGAATACGGTTGATTAGGCAGAACCTAACTGCAAGAGTTCAAGGCGTGTTTGTTTTGCTATATGGGGATACGCATTAGCGTGGAATATTATAACTTTGTCCAGCCGCGGCCGCAGAAGATCGAACTGGGCAACCAAATTGGGGAGTTGAGCACAATAGACAGCTGCGGTGACAGTGGTATTGTCCTCCAAGAGTTCCCAGTGATATACGTCGCGAAGGCCCCACCAAACTGACACCACCTTTCTCGGGTGAAACCACCCGAGTACCTAAACAGGTACCGATTGTGTTGGACCATCTACGTTTACCCACTGGCTCTTATGGCTGTGATTTACATAAAGCACCCACTTTTCATCCCCAGTAACAAGATTGTTCAGCCAGTCAAAATGACGACTAGGGGAGAGAAGTTGCTGGCGATCGGCTTCGCTTAAGGGGGTTATACTACCCCGGTGCACTGAAAAATGAACCTTTTTTTGGGATTTTCTTTCTTGAAAACTGTTCAATGGATCAAAATGAAATTTTGAGACTTTATTATACATGTTTTGAGCCAGCCCAGTTTCAATTTACCTACATATACACCTCACCAAATCATATGGAAATTGTTATTTTATATGATTTTTGCGATTTTTGAGACGTGCTTTTAAGTTAAAATGGCGACGTCATGGAGTAATGTAAATGTCAGTATCGGTTTCAGCACGTCCAAGTACATACGCTGTTAGTGTTCCAATTACAAAAACTTTATTATGTTATGTGAGATTCGTTTTCAGCTCGTCAAAAAAGTTTTTTTTAGCAACATATTTTCATACAATCGACATACAATCTTCAACTTGTATTCCTATCAGGAACAAAAAAAAAAACAATACTTTAGTACAACAATGAAGTCGATTTCAAAATAACCACCGGTATTTCTAATATACATATACATCAATCTTATTTTCAAATTAAAAAGCACACACGGCATAATTCTGTACTATTGTTTTTCTCTTTATTTGTTCTTTTTTCTCTTTATTGTTTATCTCTATTAATGTTCCCACATTCGAGTAGAAGAATTAAGAGAAATATTAGAAGTTTTTGTCTTAATTCTTCTAATTCTTTGATAATGTCCATATTGTGTAATATGAGGATTTTCTTCTGCCCTCTTATGATTATTATGTTTGTTCAGAATTCTTCTTCTATTTCAGTAAAGCAATTTTCGTCATAAAATATAATTTTTGCTGGAAAATCGTTTCCTTGTTCATTATCATTTCCAAAATCTTGTGGAAGCAACTCTTGCACAAAGGTACTAGGATAGGAAAATAGCAAAGCAGAAAAATAGAAAAAAAAATAGCAAAGGAACTAGGATAAGTGTAACCTATTTAAAAATCTCCTGGTACAGACAGTTGAATTATGTTACACAGTCTCAAGTAATAGTTATAAATACGTATGAATATGTTATACAATACGACTAGCTGTTGACACAAAATTATTTATTAAAAAAAAGTTTTTATTAGACTGTTAATTTGGAAATGTCGTCTATAGCATTATTTTCCTGACCAACTTATTACTATCTCTTTAATTTAGTGTGAATATGCGAAAATCATTCAATCAGTTTTTTTCGGTTTTCTCGAAAACGGTGCATTTTTCGCGTTCCGAACGAGTGTACCTTTTCGGTAGAGAATTAAATTCCACATCACACTATCTTGATTACGGCTTGAAATTCCACTATGGAAAGAAAAATAATTAAAAAAAGCAACATGACATGTTTGCCATTAATGCCCTGTACGGGTTATTCAACTGTTGGCCTCATCATATTGTTTGAGACTATTTATTGTATTTCTGTACCAAATTTGAGCTACGCCGAGTCGATGGTTTTGAAAATATTGAAAAAAAACTTGTTCGTACTGCCTCCTTTTGAAGCGCTGCAGTACTTAACAGAACGACCTTAGAACGAAATAAAAAAATAGGTGCTGGTTTATTTTTGATGTAGTATCTGCCATTAATTTGAGGTCACTGTATATTTTTTTGAATTTATACAATAAATAAAGATATACGCTGCATGCTTGTTCATGGTACTGTAAATGATCAAAAGAACGTTATATGAGAACGGAAATATTTCCCCCGGCTGAAAATTACCGTCGCGTCGTTAATCGCGTAAAGATAGCGGAAAAAAATTAATTCGACGAGCAATGAACTGCTCAATGTGCCGTACGTTAAGCTCCGCGTAAAAGTGCCGCGAGAGGGGCTCCCATTAATTATCCGTGCTCCTCTGAAAAACGCACGACAAGGATTTACTGTTTATCAACATGGACGTCACACGGCCGGCAGCATAATGACCGTAAGAGAAAGGATCAATAATAACACAGGGGAACAAAAAAAAAATTTTTTTTTGGTGCCTGGGATTTTAGACCTGATTTTAACTATATTTGGGAAGCTAAATCTATAGGTGCAATCCGTTTTTCTCTATCAGCTCTACTTTTTTAGATACATAAATTTATCTACATATCTGGTTTCTATGCAGTTTATTGGTTTCTGAGAGTTCTAAAATTATTTTATAATCATTAATGTAGGTGCAATTGTTTTATTGTCAGTCTGTAAATGAGTAAATTCCAGGTAAATCTATAAATAGTGGAAACATTGCCTCCCAGGTACCTGAACTGACCCTTTTATACCCCTAACTCAGGTAAGTCTCGTCAGTTTGTGCCTTCTTGCTAAAGAGAGTAGATCGAATTCGGCGTGTTATTTTCTGTTAAGAAAAGAGTGTTGTGTTATTGAACAGAATTAAAATGAGTTCAGCGTCCAGTTCAAGAAGAAGTTGTGTCAATCAACCTGATGTGTTTTGTTATATATGCGGAGAATACATGTTCCAACAAAACAGACGAGCTATTACTGACTTTGTGAAGCAAGCATATTTGGCATACTTTGGAGTTAAGCTTGGTGATCAGGACAAAACGTGGGCCCCGCATCTTGTATGTAAAACTTGCACAGAGCAATTACGGCAGTGGACTACCGGCAAAAGAAAATGTTTGAAATTCGGCGTACCAATGGTTTGGAGAGAACCAAAAAACCACTTCGATGATTGCTATTTCTGTTTAGCAAATATTAATGGAATCAATCGAAATAACCGCCATAAATGGACCTATCCCAATTTAGACTCGGCAATACGCCCTATCCCGCACTCAGATGAAATACCGATTCCAACATTTCATGAGCTACCAGATATCTCTGATAACGAACATTGTCCCTCTGATCGCTCTTCCGATGCTAATGAAACTAACAGTGACTATGAGGGGACGTCTTCAGTTCCTCAACGCTTCAATCAAAACGAATTAAATGATCTCACCAGGGATCTCAATTTATCGAAAAAAGCTGCTGAAGTACTGGCTTCTAGGTTAAACGACAAAAATTTACTGGAACAAGGAACCAAAATTACCTTTTACCGTACAAGAGAAAAAGATCTGCTACCATTCTTTTCTCAAGAAGACAATCTTGTATTTTGTCACGAAATTAGGGGACTCATGAAAGAAATGGGACTTTCTGAATATATTCCAGATGATTGGCGCCTATTTATTGACAGTTCAAAGCGAAGTTTAAAATGTGTCCTTCTACATAATGGGAATAAATATGGTTCAATACCGTTAGCTCACTCAACGAAACTGAAAGAAGAATATAACACAATAGCTTTAGTCTTGCAGAAGATAAAGTATCACGAACATCAATGGTTGATATGTGTAGACTTAAAAATGGTGAACTTTCTTCTTGGGCAGCAAAGTGGTTACACAAAATATCCGTGTTTCTTGTGCCTTTGGGATAGTAGGGACAAAACACACCACTGGGTTAGAAAAGATTGGCCTCTGAGAGAAAACATGGACGTTGGGGAAAAGAATGTCATTAACGACGCTTTGGTTGAAAGAGAAAAAATCATTCTTCCTCCGTTACACATAAAGTTGGGCTTAATGAAGCAATTTGTAAAAGCTCTTGATAAGGATGGGCCTTGTTTTGAATATATAGGGGTAAAAATGCCTCAGTTGAGCACAGAAAAACTCAAAGCAGGGATATTTGACGGCCCACAAATAAGACAATTAATTAAAGATCCTGCCTTCATAAATTCAATGAATGAAGTTGAACGAGAAGCTTGGACATCATTTGTTGCAGTTGTAGAAAATTTTCTAGGCAAACATAAAGCTGAAAACTATGTTGAAATTGTTAACAAGATGCTGAACAGCTTTAAATCATTAGGGTGCAATATGAGTATAAAAGTACACTATCTAGACAGCCACTTGGACCGGTTTCCAGAAAATTTAGGAGACATGAGTGAGGAACAAGGTGAAAGATTTCACCAAGATATTAAAATTATGGAGGACCGCTACCAAGGAAGATGGGACATCCACATGATGGCAGATTACTGCTGGAGTTTAAAGAGGGACTGTTTGAAAAAACATTCAAGAATGTCGCGGAAAAGAAGTTTTAGAAGTGTCGAGTGACTATATTTAATTTCTTTAATGTTTTTTTTTGTTTGTAAGTTTGACTTAAGATTGTATTTGGTATAAATAAAATAAAAAAATTCGAATCTACTTTTGTTTATTACACTTGAGATTTGAGTTAAAATCATAGAACTCATATTTCTCTAAAATTGTATATCTTAAAAACTGGAGCTGATAGGGAAAAATGAATACGATATTTGAATTCAGGACATCAAACTGATATAGAATCAGTTCAAAAACCCTCGGCACCAAAACAGCTGTTCCCCAGTGTAATTAACTAATCGTAACTCACTCTCCAACGTTTGCCGTGGCGTCCGCGTCGGGGGGCTCGCGCCTGACGAGGGTCACCGTGGCCCCGCTCTGCCTGGGGTTGATGTCCACAGTGATGTTCCAAGCCAGCGCCTCAGCCGGGACCACTTCCAGCAGTCGGACGCCGCTCTTCACCCGTGCCCTATAAAGAGAAACACTTGGTTGGGAGATTTGTACAATGATCTTTGTGAACTGATAACACAGGCCGACAAAAATTTTTACCAGAAACAAGAGAATATTTTTTCCGAAGGTTTTCGACGTGCTGAATCCGAACCTGACCACAGAACTTCCCTGGTGGCTCAGATATTTTTACCTAAAAGTGCAAAAATTACTTTTTTTCGGTATATTTGAGGGTATGTCACATCAATAGGTAATTATTTTTTACATCATTTACGGGTTCTGATTGAGGTACCCTTGCCCTTCAAAACTCATTTTGATTTATCCTGATATATTTTTTTCTTCTTCGAGAAATCGTGTTTTCAAATAGTTATAAATAAGCAAATTGCAGAAAACACTTTTTTTTTAAGAAAAAAATCATCCTTTGCTCTGTTTTTCGATAAGTTTTGCAATATATTTTGCATATTTGCAGAATTCCAAATGGCGGATTGAAAGATTGAAAATACGAGTATGTTCATTGAAATTTCGTCTTTTTACTTCAAAAAAAATTGTACTTAGAGGTAATTGAGGGCGCTGTTTACGAATTTGATGCTATTTTTTTTAATTCAATATGCGGACTAATATATTCATTAAATGTGCATTTTTGATTGAAATTCTTGAAACGTTCAGAATAGCATCAAATAGCCCTTTGTTCATCACAAGCTTTTGTGTATCAATCCAGTACAAATTTTAAGCAAAACATAACATTTTAATGAACATATTTTCAATCTTTTAATCCGCCATTTTGGGTCCGTCATTTGGAAAATTTTGCAAATATGCTTTTTTTTAAGAGATTTTTTCGCAAAAAAATGCATTTTTTGCAACTTCTTTATTTATAACTGTTTCAAAATACGATTCCTCGAAGAAGAAAATACGTATCGGGATAAATCAAAATGGGTTTTGAAGGGCGTAAATGATTTAGGAAAAAAATAATTACCTAGTGATGTGACATAACCTCAAATATACCGAAAACCGTGGTTTTTGCTCCATTAGGCAAGAATATCTCGAAAACCTGAGCCATCGGAACAATTCTGAGGTCAGATTTAGATTCAGCACGTCGAAAACCTTCGGAAAAGGAAAAGTATCCCCTGGTTCCTGGTTTCTGGTAAAATATTTCGGCCGAATTTTGTCGGACTGTGTAATATACAGTAAATTCAATTTTTATCTCATAGGTACCCAATGTAATGTATATTTTACTGTGGAGGCTCGAAGTTCGCGAATGTCAACATTCTCTGGTGAATATTTTACATACACCAAATACATCAGTGAAGCGCCTAATGAATGTCGTTATTATTATTGGACTATTCCGACCGTAGCCGGTGTATGTCATCATACACAGCTGTCTTCTGGAAGTTGGAAACAAAGTTTTAACAAGCACCAAGTACCTAGGTTCTACAAATAAATACAGCTTTAGAAGCAAAGCACTCTGATGCACATTCAAATTAATGCTATATTCACAATTCAAGTGCTATAATGGTTTTAGGTGTTGCAACAAATACGGGGTGTGCAAATTAAATAATTAGACGTTCCATAAAATGGGGATCATCTTCAATCGATTCCAAAAAAGTCTAGGCACCTCTTTCTCCTAATGTTCTTTTGTTCCTGCGAATGGTTTTTTGGGATCATTTTTGCGCAGATTCTTCTCATCTCCAATTCATTACTTAAAATCTGATGAATAATGGTGTGATTCAAATTTAACTCCGATTCCGAACCCCGATCATTATTGTCGTCAACCTATGATCTGAACGCACAAAATCCCTTGTTCTATTGATATTTTCATCGGTTCTTGAAGAAAAGCCTTCCGCTGCGTGGTTCATCTTCAATCGAGTCTCTTCCTGCTGAGAATGCCTTAAACTACCGAAAAAACCTGGGATCTTCAAAAAACACTGTGTCCGTAGGCACGTTGAAGTTTTGGAAAAGTATCCGTTGCGCTGTGTCCAAGTCTGAAGCAAAACCTGATAGCATACCGTTGCTCAAAATTAATGTCACTCATTTTTAAAACGCACCAGAATAGACCAGTTTACGAAAACAGTCACAAAAAACAAACATATGACTCTAACAAGTTCAAACTTGTACTGAAGGTGCATTACTTGTTAACCTACCGCCCTTCCTGTCCTAGTCCTGTCTCCGCAGTGTTGCTATATCGGGCGCTGCGTTGCCAGTCTCATTACTTAATTTACACACCTCGTATAAGTTCGAATATACAAATGTTTCTTTGTTTTTCTTTTTGCATTTATTATAATAAATAACTTATCTGTATATTTATTATTGATACATATTCTCTCACGGATTATCACGGAAAATTACGTTCTAATAACAGATTATAATAAAAAATGTATTTATTTTAATTTCGTGAAATACGATACAGTGTCACTTATGTTTTAAATATTTTTAACATATGTGCATGTCGAATGTTAGCATTCACCAGAATAATATTCAGAAACTCTTTCGGACATCCTCCCGAATTTCAGTCTTTCACAGTAATACATACTAAGTAGATAACCCGCAACCAGGATAGTAAGAAAAAATACTTTATTTTTCATCAATGTTTCGGTGATATATTTCACCATCCTAGGTTTTTTAAAACGTTCACTGAAATAAACTGAAATAAATAGAATGAAGTATAATACAAATTAAAAAAAAACATACTTATTATCCTGTCACAGCAATCAATATGTGTAGGTATAAAAAGATACAAACATACAGAATAATAATCTAAATCAATTACTTTCAATTTAGTGTTACAATTAATTTAACATATGTATATTTTAAATGTTTCAAAATGTTTTGTAAAATACATTATGGAAGTAGTTTAGGCCTGTGTGAAGATTGAAAACGTGCACCTGTGTGAAGACTGAAAACGTGCATATATGTAAGCTCTACCGTGCAATTTTTTGTTTAGAAGACAATGCAGTTCTTTGATCTAGTCAAAATTTGTAATAAAAAGTGGTTTTATTCAAATAGTAAGGTTATTTTTAGAAAACAGATTTTAGAAAACATCGTTCAGTATCAAAAAGGCAGAGGATGTGTTGAAAATAATAGCGATTACCATTGTTTATTTATTTTGTTATGTTGATATCTTGAATCTAGGATATAAACTCTTTTCAACGATGGATAACTTATTTGTGCTTAATTAAGTAGTCATTAATAACATTTTTTAACGCATTAGGAAAAAAATGACTCAACTAATTAGCGAATTAACCAATTTTTGGTGCAAAGCCTTTAAATTTATTACAAATTATATTATAATAATTTGGAATTTATGAATACGTCACTCTTTCCAATAGTCCAATTTGCTATTTAAGTGTCGACAATTTACCACTAAATGAAGAATTACTACCTTCAAGTTTCATAGCTATTTTATCAAATGGCCTAAATTATTATTAAGATAAGATTTGGCAAGAAAAATATTGGCAGGATAATTCTTCATTTAATGGTAAATGTTCAACTCATTAAGGGCAAATTGGACTATTGGAAAGGGCGACATATCCAAAAAATTCCAAATTATAATATTTAAATTTAAGAGCCTTACTTCAAAAATGAATTAATTCAAAAATTGCACCAGGTTATCCTTAACTGTCAGTTACTAAAAAACGCATTTCAAAAATGTTATTAATTACTAATTAAGCAGAAATAAGTTATCCGCCGTTCAAAAGAGTTTGTATCTCAGATTAAGAAATTTACAGTTGATTTAAAAAAAAAATAGTACTGGTAATCATTAACAATTGTTTCAAATAGTTTGTGTCTTTTTTGATACTAAACAATATGATTTCATAAAACCCAGGGATGAAACCATTTTTTAAATGTTGACCAAATCAAAAAACCATATTCTAAACCAAAAATCGTACGGTAGAGCTGATTTGCACATATGTATGTCTTCACACAAGCACAAACCATGTATTTATAAAATTTATTTTCAAAAAAATATATATATATTTTTTTACATTTGAAGCAAACTTTTGACGGTCAAAAGTCTGGAATAATGCCTTTATTAGTAAAAAAAAGTTTCCTATAAAAGTTGTTTGACTATTGTTTTTTGTGGGACAATAATCCCGAATACTGCACACCTGTTAGTGTGATCTTACGTATTTTTTATACCCAGTTAAACATTAGGTGATTTGAAGGGTTTTTTCCCTTATCATAGCTCTAATAATACTTAAAATAGAGGTAGGTAAGCCCAAATTAAGAAATAATTATGACGCGTAAAAAAAAAAGAAAATGTCACCTTTTACCTTTGAGAAAAAAATCGTTACTATCTAAAATTATCTAAAAGTTGTTATTACCTAAAAAAGTATTATCTCGTTTATCGTATACTCTCATATACTCTGGAAAATGGCAAAATATTGTGCCCTCCATACAAACAAACGTTTTATGTTTTAGCAATTATCTTTATTTGAACAACATAGTTTATTACAAAAAATAACTACAATCACATTGTTCAAAAAAAATCATCTGGACGCCCTTTTCCAAGAGCAGCAGACATTTTTCCTGCAGTTGTTGGGAATGGTATTACCCGGAAAAACCAACAACTAGTGTTGGGAATGGTATTACCCGGAAGAACCAACAATTAATGTCCAGGTGGTTTTTAGTATAGTACATATTTCCAATGTGAATGTGAAGACATGAAAAAAAAGCAAGGTTGTCAGATATATTTTCTAAAATTGCTAAGCTCACTATACAAATGTTATTTCATACTTCAGTAAACTTAGTTCGTGACGTTCTTAGAAAGCTAGTTTAGGAATATTAAAAAAAATACATTGATATAAATTTATTAGTTAGCATTAAAATAAGGCGATTAAAATTGCTGGAAAATATACTGAATTAAAACAACTTTATGTATATTACTATACTTAAGAAAATTTTGAAGAGCCGGCAACATGCAGCATTCACGCTACAACCACAAGTGAGCTACAGGGACCCAATTAGAGTATTTTGCATCGAATACGTTGGTTAGCTATTCATGCGGTCCACTGTGTCGTTAAAATGATTTACGACATTAGTAATTCCCTCTTGTTTCCGCCAGTGAAGTGTTTGTGTTTGATTTCAGCTAGGTTTATCAAAACTTTTCTGAATAACAAGTAAGTTTAATAAATATAATTTATTAGTAATTAATTAGTATTCTGACAATTCCAATTAATAAATTCTTTAAACTGTATCAATTTCCCTTGTAGGTATCTTAAAAACGCGTTTTTTGTTTCTTACATATTTCTAGTAGATACTGTATTTTCCAAAGCCAATAAAAAAAGCAAAAAATAACAAAAAAATAAATAAAAAAAGCAAAGAAATAACAAAAAAAAATGCAAAAAAAATTAAACAAATAAAAAATAACTTCATATTCTTACTAACATGCCCGACCCAATCCTTTTTCCTGGCAAGAAAAGCTCATACCTCCACGTGGTTCTTGCTGGGCAGACAATGTTTTCCGATTGTCTGGCTAAATGAGCATTATTTACAGAAAATTATATTACAGATATTATAAGTTTTGTATGCAGGCTAATTTTAATGTCCTATATTGATTTGAATTGGGCGGCGTTAGCCATCAAAGGAATTAAATATATATCTCTTCACATTCACTCTAGAAGGAGTATAACACTAGCCGTAGTGGAAATACAATATTTTCCAGAAACCATATCTCCTTATTCAGACATGAATTCTATTTTATACGGAAATAGGCAATTTAAAAACTGATCAGCAAAATCTTTATTTACGTAATTCCCAGTTAATGAGTTACCTGGTGCGATTCAGTTTGGCTATTAAAATTTAGAGGTGTCGTCGTCGTAAATATTTATGAACATTAAAATTAATACCGTATAAACGCC
Organism: Aromia moschata; assembly: GCA_029963805.1. Classification (NCBI taxonomy): domain Eukaryota; kingdom Metazoa; phylum Arthropoda; class Insecta; order Coleoptera; family Cerambycidae; genus Aromia; species Aromia moschata. The sequence goes on from JAPWTK010000603.1 coordinate 65,462, forward strand.
TTTGTATCATGGCCTCGTGAAATGTTTTTCTTCAGTAATGAAATTCTCAATATGGTGTAATCCTGAAATTACTTGTGGATTAAACTAGTTACTAATTAAATCTGTTATCTATTGTCTTCTACAAACATCGTATCTAAAATTTATAACAGGATTATTCTGGAGTGGGTACTGGAACCTTCGGCGTAGAAACAAAAAACTGGACGTTTTCCACGACACACCGAACTACTACACTTTCTCGTTTCGACAGCGTTTCGCAACTAAGTTGGCATCTTCAGGAGAAGATTAAAACAAATTCTAACCTACACACCGCACTATATATATTGATTTGTTGGTGGGGGTTCATGAACCGTAAACTCTGTTTTTGTTTTTCAGAGCAAACAGTGGACTGGTGGGTCCTTTTGGCTGGTTTTTGGAGAATTTTTCCGCGGTATTTAAATTGGTTTAGATAATTTTGTTGATAAATTAAATAACCGTTTCCCTACCATAAAATTTACATATGCAATGGAACACAATGAACAGCTACCATTTTTAGATGTATTAGTTATTAGAAATAGTGAAAATAAGTTAGAGTTTGATGTATATAGGAAAGAAACCGCGACTCTTAGATATATTCCCAACGATTCACACCACCCTTTTCAACAAAAAAAGTTTTAATTTTCTAATTCACCGTTCGTTAAATTTCCCCCTCGGTAAAGAGAGGTTTGAACATGAGAAAACATTAATGAAGATGCAGAATAACGGTTACTCAGTCCAGTTAATAGATAAGTTAATAAGGAAGCATACATTTAAGGGAACCCTGTACAATTCCACGACTTTTCGTAGAGAAACTGACAATTCGAAATTTGTTTCGTTACCATATGAACCTAAATTCACTCGCGGACTAGACAATTTTTAAAAAAAATATTAATATCAATTTGGTTCATAATTCTAAAAATAAACTACAGACGCTTTTGTGTAACCCCAAAGATAAAATCGACAATAACGAAGTCAGGAATATACGAAATAAGTTGTAAAGACTGTGATTAAAAGTATATTGGGCAAACAAAACGATCTATTTTGACTAGATTTATTTGTGATTATTTTGTGTTTATTTATCCGTGAATATTTTGATTGTCCCTTCTACGTTGATTCTTTCTACGGTGGTTTCATTCTCACTTTTAATAAGAATTGTATACGATTTGTTGAAAACGAGTTGGGGAAGAAAGTTTTCAGTGGCAATCTGTAAAAATAGCAATCTGCTGATGGTGTCATTCCACAGGCCATCCCTGGTCACACCACTACTCATGTTTGTCTGTATGCCAACAGCTTTGAGGCATACCATCATTGTTATTGCCGTGTCAGCTAGGTACAAGTCTAGTGATGGCAGACATAGCAACAACTCTATAGCTCTAGTTGGTGTGTCTTAATTTTACTTTTATTTGATGGCATTTGAGCTACCAAACAATATCTCCGTAGGTTATCATCGGTCTTATGATCGCAATACATAACCAATTTGGGTTGCATATTCCAGGTTGGATTATCCTGTCCAAATGCAGGTTCCAGAGTAGTCTGACATAAAAAATGTTCGCCAAAGTTTTCAATTTCACTTCCAATGGAAGTTGTGCTCAGGAGAATATGTGCCCTTAGCGGTCCTGTTTTCATTTTCTTAGTGAAAAAAAAACACATCTGTTTTCTTGAGTTTTACAGATATTGCTCCCTGCGCTTTCTTTCGAATTTTCCATTAAGCAGAATCGTTACGTAAGGTTATTTGCGTAAGCAATTGTGTAAAACTTTCGAAATATGTGGAGACGTTAAGACATCTAGGGAGCTATAACCGAGTGATTGGTTTGGGTGTCAGAACATAAAGGGCATAAAAGTAATGAAAAGGCACATGAATTTGAATAGGTACGACGAAAACCTTCCTGTGACGTGAATGTTTGTTGGCAAAACATGATATGATTAAAGGCGAGTGTATGTTAGGAAATGGCATACTTTTAGGTGTATTTGTCAAGCAGCTCTTAAAGTGCTTAGCTCCTAACGTTTGAAAATGGTATAATACTGTTAAAATACTCTAACACAAGCAAAGAGAATTATTAAATTAACTTTAGTTTGAACACCTCGCCATAGTGGCACTGAGAGCAACGAAATTGCTGACTTCTTGCCTAAAGATGTGTCGTTAATAAAAATTTGTAAGAGTAGAACATGTGCCTGACAATTTATCCAAAACAACAATTCAAGGCTGAACAGACATAAAAACGTTTGCGCGCTGGGATGAATCACTGTGATTAATACATTCAAAGGAGTTTATTTCATATCCCCCCCTTTAAAGAAGTAAAAAATTACAAATATTGACGACTTACCTACTGAATCTAGTTTTGACAAAAAATTAACAAGGACTCCCACAGAAAAACTTAACGTCTCAAGAAGAAATGCAATAAAACAAATTGATGATAACGAAAAACCAACAAATGTGAACCGTGCTGCCTTCGAACACAACACCTCGAGATTTTATGGATTGTCGAAGACATACAGTAAGCAATGAAAGTCATCATACACCCACTTTTTTGAAGTTTGCTTAAATTCTGATAATTTTTGTATTACAGCATTGATTATTTTTTGCTTTTGACAGGATTATAGCTTGTGATATTCTGCGTCTAATAAGCCGAAGTTGAAGGCGGTATGTTCATTGTGTGACAAGATATCGCTAAAAAAGTAAAATTTCAATGTTTTCATAGAAACGTAAATAACTCCGAAAATAGTAAATCTTATTCGAAGTTGTTAGACTCGTATTAAAGGGAAATCTTCAGTGTATCTATTTGACTAACTGAGTCATTTTGAAAAAGAGTTTCCTAGACATGAAAAAAAATCTAAAGTTGAACCAAAAATATCACGAAAATTCAAAATTATAACATCCTTATTATCGTATTCGTAAAAATCACTGTTCCTGAAATTTGAATAAAACAGAGATATCTAAAGAGATATTAATCCTAAATTTTTGTTGGAGTAATGTGTGGCATACAGGGCTTTTTTTAAGTTTCGTGATATTTTTGGTTCAACTTTAGATGTTTTTCATGTCTAGGAATTTTTTTTTCAAAATGACTCAGTTAGTCAAATAGGTACACTGACGATTTCCCTTTAATACGAGTCCAACAACTTCGAAAGGGATTTACTATTTTCGGAGTTATTTACGTTTCTCTGAAAACATTGAAATTTTACTTTTTTAGCGATATCTTTTCACACAATGGACATACCGCCTTCAACTTGTGCTTATTAGACGCAGAATATCACAAGCTATAATCTGTGCTGTAATACACGTAAACCTATTTAAGATCTCTGAATCAAGATTAAGTACATATAGGAAATTTCAAATGCAAATATCTCGAAAACGGTTAATCCTAGCGACTCCAACAAAGTGGACCTTTTTTTACGTAAAAAATATAGAAGAATCGATGTCTTTAATAGTCAAAGCGATACAGTGAACCGTAAAATAGTTGTGTCCTTTGAAACAAGCTATATATGGTATAGGTGGCGCCCTCTATTAGTGACGTCAAATGTATGAACGAATTTCACTTTCTCGCCTCAAAAAAGCCCCGAATCTCTAATTTCGTGCCACTATTCCTATTTATTCAGAATTTATTAAAAAAAAGGAAAACCAAATTTCAACGTTGACACCCTGTATCTTGGTTATTATCAACTTTTGGACTAAGGTATGTTTGGTTAATTACTAATATTTTGACATAATGAGACATTTGAGAAATATGTGGTTTTGATGTGTACCATTAATTAGAGGACACCCTGTATATAATATATCACCAATTGGTTATTTCAAATTGTACAGCGAAAGAGCAACGGTGGTATAAGTCCTTCTAATTTTAATTGAAAATGATAAATACGCCTGAGGAACAAAAAAAAGCGGTGCAACTTTATGATTCCATGGGCGTGCATATATCTTTTATAAATTCGAAAATTGTGAAACAATTTTTTTCATTCAAATCAATATAGGAGATTAAAATTAGCCTGCATACAAAACTCACTAATATTTGTAATATAATTTGCTGTAAATAATGCTCATCATAGCCAGACAATCTCAAAAAATTGTCTGTGTTAATAAACCTAGCTGAAATACACGTCACTGGCGCCTTAAACACGTAGAATTTCTAAAGTCGTAAATCATTTTAACGACGTCGTAAAAATTGTATTGCACAGTGGACCGAATAAGTATTTGGATGTATTACATATAAAGCAATCCTATAGTATAATGGTCGGCATTTGCTGGTGCATTCGCGGCATCGCGTTGCCGGCTCTTCAAAATTTTACATACATAAAGTTGTTTTGATTTATAATTATTTTTTCCAGCAATTTTAAACGCTTTATTTTAATGCTAACTAATAAATTTATATCTATGTATTTTTTTTTAAATATTTCCAAACTAGCTTTCTAAGAACGTCACGAACTAACAGTTTACTGAAGTATGAAGTATACTTGTATAGTGAGCTTAGCAATTTTAGAAAATAGATCTGACAACCTTGCTTTTTTTCTACCTATTTTCAATTTAGAATGGAAATAGAGTAAATTCAGGTACATAATGCCACGAAGTGCAAAACTCTTATACAGAATGCTCTTTCATGTGCGTAAATTCATGAATTATTACGAACAAAGATTTTTCCAGAATTTGCTTTCCGGAAGTTTCTGTCTTGTGAATTCTAACATTTTAAGTAATTATTAGGTGGTATATAACTATTATTTTGCAAAATTAGCGCCTGTGTTCTATCCGGTTGATTCATTAGTAAAGTTCATTCCCTCGAAGTGCCTGGAATTATTTAGACAAGTCTGGAGAGTGGTGGGGTACAGGTTATATAAATATTCAAGCGAGATTCGTTATGCTTTATTATATGAATTTCGTTTAGGCCAAAATACAAGTGCAAATCAAATATAAACCGGAATTTCCTTTTCAGACGGCGTATCGGAGAGGGCCGCTACTTTTTCGCGAATTTCGTCGGGACAGCTAGACGCCTCCTAACATGCGACACCTCCTCTTTTTGCATTCAGTTGATCGTAGAACGATGAGTGAGCAGGTAGTTCCTTCTTCTGTTGCGCAACGCATTTTTTCTCTTAATTTTATTTTGGAAAATTCAGGTTTATATTTGACTTCCCTCGTACAACCGAGGTACATCGAAATCTAGTGGCCGCGTAACTCAACTTCGCAATTTGACTGTTCAGCTCCATCTTCTGTTGCCGCAGCGGGACAAAGTTATATTACTGCACAATAATGAGCGTCCCCATGTAGCGAATCAGACACACCTTGAACTCTTGTAGTTAGGTCTTTCTGCCCCATCCACCGTATTCATCAGACTTTTTCCTCACTGATTATCATTTGTTCTGTGCCCTCAGCAAACATTTAATAAATAAATCATTTGACGATCGTCATCATCTACAAATAGTCATACACAACTTTTTCGCTTCACAACCGCGTGAGTTTTGGGAAGTGGTATCCGCAGTCTCGATATCCTACTAGATGGCACTTATAGAGTCGGATGGCGCTTACATTTTAAATTAAATTCCTCCTGATTATTTATAAAATAAATAATCATGTGTGAACATATCGGAAATGTAGATTCAAAAATGTTGAATACTTTTGAATCTACTGGATATTAAAAGTATTTTACCATTGAACTACAAACATGTTCAAGTAGGTATGTGATGATCTTGATGACACTTTTAGAGCTAATCTTTAAAAAATGATATTAATAAATGGGGAATCCACCACCATTTTTCATTAATTTTTCCACTCCATGTGGATGTAAAGTAAAACAAGTAAACAAATAAAAAACACGGTTATCGTCAAACTTGTTTACATATCTATTCAATTAATGGGCGCTACTTTGCTTTGTCGTTTTTAACTTCCAATTTGTTGTAACTTCCAAATTTTAACAGTTATGTATTTAAAATATTAGAGTTCACAAGACAGAAGAACGTCTTACACGCAAGCAGTAGTTCGAAGTATTCTACGAGATGTGTAAATTAAGTAATGCGACTGATCTTTTTAATTTTTTATTCGAATAGAATTACAATTCAGTATTGTCTGCTTCAAAATAACTTCCTTGGGAAGCCACACAGCGCTGGAGACGGTTCTTCCATTCCTCATAGCAGTGCTGGAACTCAGGAATAGCTTTCAGCTGGTCGGTTACAGCCCTTTGAATGTTTTCTTTGGTCCCAAAATGACGTCTCTTGAGGTGATTTTTCTTGCTCTTTTGGGTCTTGGAGAGCTTGAAGTGTGCCATTTCATGCTTTGTCGCTTGGTTTCCGGGTCGTACTCAAACATCCAAATCTCATCACCAGTAATGACATGTTCCATAAAGTGGGGATCATTTTCAATCGATTCCAAAAAGTCAAGACACCTTTTTCTCCTGATGTCCTTTTGTTCCCGCGAACAGTATTTTGGAACAATTTTTGAGCACATTTCTCTCATACCCAATTCTTGCTGAGAATACCTTAACATAAACCATCGAAAAATCTGGGCACTTGAAAAAAAAAACGATGTCTCCGTAGGCGCGTTGAAGTTTTGCAAAAGTGTCCGTTGCACTGTGTCCAAGTCTGAAGCAAAATCTGGTAGCACACCGTTGCTCAAAATGAATGTCACTCATTTTTAAAACGCACTAGAAAATAGGTTTACGAAAACAGTCACAAAGAACAAACAAATGACTAACAAGTTCAAACTTGTACCGAAGGTGCGTTACATGTTAACCTACAGCCCTTCCAAGTTCTGTCTCTGAAGTGTTGGTAAATCGGGCGCTACATTGCCAGTCTCATTACACACCTCGAAATGTAACTCCATAACAACTTTCTACATAATTGAAGGGGTAAGAGCCAAAAGAGATCCTTTTGGCTCTTACCCAAAAGAAAGTGATATTTTCTTTATTTGGAGTTATTTGATCTCAAAATTAGTTAGTTATTGTCAAATCCTTGAAAACATTTTTTATGATATCTTTTTACAAAATAATGTGGTTTACTAATATTTTTGACTTTGTTGGAAAAGTTCTGCTGAAGGCTTAATTTTTTTTTCAAAAATGTCACTTAGACCCCTTTGATTCTAAAAAAAAAAGAAATCAAAAGAAATATTTTTTTTTGTATTATGTGAAAGTTTATTTAAATATTAAACAAAAACAAGAGTAAATAGTTAATCCTCATAATCGGTCTCATCATCAAGGTCACTTTCTTCTTGAAAATGTACCTCCTTTTGGGTTTTTTTTGGCCTATTTTCTGTTGCTTTCTTTTTTTTATTTTTATTTTCATTATATGCCATATTCTGAAGTTATGATGTATCGGTGGAATATAGGGCAAAAGTTGAATAAGGTTTTCCCACTTCAGGTATGGTATTTTTATGACAGCTGTATAAGGAGATTTGTGTAAATGTTTTTAAGAGATAAATTAGGTCTACTTGCTTTAAGAGACGAACACTTCTCAGAATGGGAAGCAGGAACCGTTGGATTCCTTGTTAAATGAAATAAAAAGGATAAAAAGTGTTCACGTCTGTACAACCACACGATTTGTCGCCATTTAAATGGAACTTTTTCCATGTCTTTTTTAGGATGTAACATGATTGTATGGAGCTAATCGAAACAGAGGAAGTCACCTTGTTCCATGTTATATACTTGAAATTTTTTTGAAGTTCTTTTTATCATGTCTATCCAATGTTCTGGGATAAACATATGCAATGACTGTTTTTTTGCTTTCCTGATGCGAGCAAAGGAACAGTCACATTCCATATAAGAGTGTCCCAGCTCAAAAAACTTATGATGTATTATTGTCAAGGTTGTCGCTTGAACCAGAAACATGAGTAATTTTGCAATATTTTTATTTTTGTTTTGGCCTCCACATTGGTCGCTATAGCAAATGAGTTCTTCGACAGTTGGTGGCCAACTCTTAAACAAATCTCAATAACGATATTAGATAATATAACTTTAATATAGTAATTTACCTGACACAATTATCTTTTGTTTACTCATAATCAAACACAAGTAACTGAATATCACCCTAGGAAACTAAACTAAATATCGAAACTTGACAGAGTATGTAACCATGAGTGGTCAACAAATCAAAACATTTATTCGCGCCAAAACGGTACGGTCCAAAAAGTGCTCTTGGATCATTTTGCCACTAATCAAATAAGCAGTTTTGTTGACCTACTTTTGCCATTGATGGCGCTAAATGTCTAAAACTCACTTGGATCCTGTTGCTAGTAAATATTTTTTAGTTTTAATTACCTGAATTTGCACTTAACTCATTTTTGTAAAAACCGCCACTTAGACCCTTTTGGCTCTTACCCCTCCAATTATTCTATAAGAGCTGAAATTTGTTAGTTAGAAACGAATTAATGGAGAGCCTCAATTATATACGTGTTCCATTTTTATTGTTACGATGACAGAACAAAATCGTATACGTTACGATATTATCATTTATCGATTTTTTACGATATTATCATTTATACCATATTATCATTGTCGATCATGTTCAGATAGCAGTTGAACAAGATGGATTTCACTTTGCTACCAACTTCCGAAGGTTAAACAAAAAAAAAAATACATAGCTAGCTCCATTTACTTTCTGAATAATGTTAATTAGAGGGTAATTGTTCTAGAGACGATGTTAAAAGCTTGATTAATTAACGCGCATGATTTTATGGTGCGTATTTTTACTTTATTTAAATTGTATATGCTCATTAAGGTTAATTCTATTAACTGGGATTCATTTGACATCGAAACTTTTCGTTTCAAATACAATTCCAGTATTTGATATAAGTGTATAATAAAATTATTTTAGAAAAACTAGAGATAACAGATTTCCTTTAAAGCTAGGAAAAAAAAATAAAATAGAGGTGGGTAAATTATGTACAATTAGATTTAAGAGATATTTTACCTTTGGAAGATTGAAAAATGGTGAAACGATGGTCATTTTAGCGAAATAAACATGTAAATTTGAACTGTCAAATGTTTCGTATTTAATTTTAAAAAGTCTAATATTTTAGGTCCTCTATGTCGAAAGCTTTCCAAAAATACCTAATAAATGTTTATAAGTGCCTTTATGTTATGTTATGTACTTGAGGTACTAGTTTTTTTTTTAATTCTAAGTATATTTCGCAAGAATTGTTTTGGGTTATTTACAGAATTGCGGTTAATCCAGACAAAAGAAACCCATTACTAACCTTTTAACGGCGAGGAAATATGAGTAAAAATCGGTCACTTATTAGACGCGAAAGGGTTTAGCCGGATAAATATGACGAGTCGGCCCCCAAATAGGAACCTATATCGAAACTTATGTTTTAATATCTACTTGATGTACAAACACAATTTATGTACATTTCGCGACCAGCTTTCGCTTTGAAATTGGAAAAAATAACCGTACGCATGACTATTATTCAAAGTAATATATCTCAAAAACTAATTAAGCTAGAGAAGTGAGACCAACGCGAGGCTTTAGGTTACATTACAAAGTATATCACATAATTTTTTTTTTCGTGTTCTCTGAGACTTACAATCACGAAAATAATATATGTTATGCTCCTTTATGTGCACTATTACTCATAAAAATTGCGTGAGAAAAAAAGTTGGTGCAACACTTCGAAAAAAAATAAAATGTGATTCACGCCTTGTAATGTATGGGTATATGTAAACACTAGCGACCCGCCCCGGCTTCGCACGTGTGCACGCGGACTTTTTTGTAGAGCTTTTTAAGGTGTACAATACTGTAGTACATTATTTTGATCTACCTCGTAGGGTTCAGCCAGCGTTTGCAATGTAAGCGCAAAAAAATGTGTTTATTTACATCACATTAGAAACCTCTAAAATTGTCAGTGTTTCTCTACTATATTATGCATGTATTATACATATAAACCTTCCTCTTGAATCACTCTATCTATTAAAAAAAACGCATCAAAATCTGTTGTGTAGTTTTAAAGATCTATGCATACATAGGGACAGACAGACAGCGGGAAGCGACTTTGTTTTATACTATGTTATGATGATTATGATGACTTTACCTATGCACGCGGGCAAAATTGTAAACAAACAAATTCGAACTTATTATCACGCTGTTTATTATATTTTATGGCTTACTAACGTCGCATTGTCATTGGTATTGCTCTAGAAGGTAGCTTATGACTTGTAACAAGATACTTGTTACAGTTTTTACACTTGTCAGACATTATTACCCAATAATTATAATAATAATAATTTGGTTATAAAAAAAGTTATAAAAACTGAAGAAGAAGTTAAAGTGTTTAGTGATTGTTTGAATAAAACAGTAACAGATAATGATATATTCTGCAACAAGTGTCGACTTATCCCATATATTAACAAAAAAGCTTCTAGTTCTAAATGTACATCATCTGACGAGGTGTCTAAACATGGAAGTATGCGATGAAGCATCAGCGACTACAGGAGTGCCGGAAGAAACTTATGTCAACTCTGAAGATTCTGATACCAGTAGTGACATTGATATTGCATATGAGTACTATCTTAGTGATGATTATATTGGCATTCCATTTGTCCAAAATTGTGCGTTCTGCTGAGGTCCTAACTAAATTATTTACGACTCAAAATGTTCCAGTAGTAATTAATTGCAACAGTGACGATGATTAATATTTTTTGTTTCTGGTATTTTGATTAACACGAAAAGTAATAAAAGTGGTGATAATTATAAATATTGAACAAGGTTGTTTTTTCTTTTCTTTTTGAACAATTTTATTCCAACTCTTAAAAATAATTACCTATGTTCTAAAACAAGTTGGTGCAACACTTCGAAAAAAAAAAAAATGTGATGTGGGCCTTATACAACGTGGGTACAAGGGTGTATTCAAGGCGCGAATCACATTTTATTTTTTTTCGAAGTGTTGCACCAACTTTTTTCTCACGCAATTTTTATGAGTAATAGTGCACATAAAGGATTATACCATATATTATTTTCGTGATTGTCTCAGAGAACATGAAAAAAAAATTATGATTTACTTATTTATTTATTTTTTATATATAAAAAGTAATTCAAAAAATTTAAAAAAAATCATATGATATACTTTGTAATGTAACCTAAAGCCTCGCGTTAGTCTCACTTCTCTAGCTTAATTAGTTTTTGAGATATATTACTTTGAATAATAGTCATGCGTACGGTTATTTTTTCCCATATCTCAAGGTCAAAGCGAAAGCTGGTCATGAAATGTACATAAATTGTGTTTGTAGATCAAGTAGATATTAAAATATAAGTTTCGATATAGGTTCCCATTTGGGGGCCGACTCGTCATATTTATCCGGCTAAACCCTTTATAAATAAATTCAATGAATTTATTTTGTGGAGTCTCCAACCTGATTGCTAGCTGCTTTAACTATTATTGCTAACTAACTAACAAAAAACGCTATCGACCAGCCCGCCGGCCAAAGTCCAATATAAGAAATTTGGAGCGAAGGTTTGAGTGTGTTTCTACGTAATTTGATGCGCTGAATCAGAATCAGGCCCGGCAGAACATGCTCAGCCCGAGTGGGTAGTTGACCATAGAAAAAGTAGAAGAAAGCGGGGGTAACTCTGTGCAGAAAAATTTTGTTGAATAAGAGAACTTTACAATGCTGTAGAATAGAAAATAGTATTATTTATTTACATTTTTTATATAATTTTCTTATGAATAAAAAACATCACCAAATTTTTTTTTCAAAAATGAACTTAGCTAATAAGAGTACAAGTTTTCGCTTTTTTCGATAAGTTTATAATTATTTCAATTGTTAATAGAAGTATTAACAATTGAAATTTGAACATTTTGGACCGTCGAAACATAATGTGTATGATTGGCCGCATCGAGCTGTCAATTGCAGTGCTTTTTTAATTGTGCTCAAGATTTTTCTTCTTGAATTTCCAACGAATTGAATTTGTTATTTGAATCTTGAATTTGTAATTTTGCATAAAGTTATGATCCCTAATAAATATACAAACGTTACTGGAATACAGTGAACGTGTCTATTGTTGAAACAGAAAAATGCAAAAAAAAATCGTGATATAATTGTGAACTAACGATTTTTAGAAGCATCTTTTTCGCTTTCGTGTTTTTTACTGCCAACAGTCCCATCACGATCATCGCCTCTAAAAGACGAACTTGCAGCATCCAAACATGTCGAGGTAGTGTTCCTCTCACTTTGATGTTTAATAGCATCATCCACGCTCTCCTCGTTCTTTTTTTTCAGTCGCACTACGAACTTTTCCATCTTTCTGTCTCAATTTTTTTCTCATACTTCTCATTGACATCTCTTCACTGTAAATCGCTGTACATTCACTACGGATTCACGAACACATGTAGCAGACGAAAATGTAGTACTGCTGTGTATGCTAGGGGCACACATAAAGCGCTTGCGTCGCTCGCGGTATATTCAAAAATGAAAAAAACAATAATATTCGCTTGAGGACGATGCTTTTTCCGAAAATTGGAACTACCCACTATACCCATATGTTCTGCCGGGCCTGGCGCTGATTACGGGAAAAATATTGAAAAATTTCAATATTTGAGGCAATGAGACTTTTTCAAGCCTTACGAAAAAGTGGTATTTACGGGCCGAACGCCATTTTGGCCAAGGCCAAGGCGAAGAACTCATTTTTAAAGGCCAAGGCTAGAACTCGTTCGCTAAGACCAAAGGCCGAAATTCGTTTTATAAGGCCAATTAATTTAATTTATTTGAAATTTGAAACTTATTAACTCAAGTTTAATAAGTTTCAAAATTGGTAAGATAAATTTCCAGGATAATTGCCGCAGAAAAGAATTTCATTTTTGATATTTATTACATTTAGAAATTTACTTTTTTATGTAAATTATATAATAATTTGCCCACCTCTAAAATAAAATGCAGAAAACAAGCAGTGAGTAAATAACATGAGACTTGATTCCGAACGCAATGTACTCATACTAACAGTAGGTATACAAAATATATATATGTATATGATCTGGAACTATATTTCAACAGCGATTTACGATACTGATATAATAAAAAAAGTAATAATAAAAAATGTAACAAATACCTGATAACGATTGCCGTCAATAACTTCGCCTTTTGTCTGTCAACAAACACCGGTATATGCATTCTAGACATAGGAAACAAGGGTGGATGCGGCACCAACATAGTAATTGCGTCAGTCAATTTCAACTCTTTGTAAGCACCTTTGGCCGGGACCAATGCAACATTTCCCAATATAACAGAAGGTTGCACCTGAAAAAGAAAAAAATAATAGATAACTGAGACAGATATTGCATATTACAATATTTTAATTAGATTATTTTATTTTTGAAGTATGTCTAAATAACAATCTTAATCACTTCTATCTAGCGTACAGCAGTCTCATTAAAATAGTATAGGGTGACTGATTGAAAATTGACCCACCTTTCTACCTTCCTCTAATATTTTTGATACAAATTTTTGGAAATAATGATATTGGATTTTTACACATACACTTTTTTTTAAAAGTAGTATAGAGTGTTAAGAAATAACGTGTTAGAATCTATTGACCCATTTTTCTAATGGAACACACTATATGTTTTTCCAAAAACTGAACCTTCATTTTTGCATGCATTTGAATATATGTTATATGATCTAGTATGGTTTTCAAAAAAAAAATAATGCAGCAGGCTTTAAATATACACATAAGAAATCACAGGCAGGAGCGTATACTGTATATTTTCAAGTGCATATTTCTTAGAAATAACCTAGTAAAGTTTTATATTTCAAAAAGAATGGGAGAATCCGTTTTGCAGAAACATACAATATACATACACGTAAAATTTACAATTAATACTATACTTAAAAAATATATAACAAACCACAATAGCTTTGCTTTTCCGTCAATTTATACTTATATTATGACATCGCGTTTTCTCTTTTATGGTTTAATATTTTTCAATATGCTATCAGCAAGATAAAAAAAAATCAAGTCGGATTTTCAGTGGTCAATTTTGCGATTCTAGGAGGACAGAATTCCAAAAACTCATGTTCTCAGAATTAAATTGTTTCCTTAATAATGTATAATAGACCTATTAAGGTATTTAATGCTGTAAAATTTATTATTATATTATAAATTTTTATGACCCTTAACGAGGGTTGAAATATGTATAAAAACAGGTACTTGCTTGAGAATATTTTAGTGGTCTATTTGACCCAAATGTGTACAGTTGAATCTCCGTTGTTTTTGTGTGAAGTGAATTTGTTCTCGATGGAAAATTTAGTGGAAGGTATGTACTTTATTTTGGTATAAAACAACTTGTGTTTTTTTTTTGTTTAAATCAGAAAATTTTCGGTTATAATTGGTTCTGTAAAAATTTTACCTTTTCTGCAATATTAAAGTTTCTCGAGAGCTACAATTTGATTTCCGCTTTCTTCCGCGTTGATCTTTTTTGTTCATAGATTGCCTGTAACTTACTCTACTAAATTACAAAAAAAAAAAATGCATGCGTCTAAGTGCGTCTAATTATTTTATCATTAATTTTAGAAACGTATGTCATACCTCGCAGAGGCCTGTTCGAGATATGGGTTAGCAAACCGGAAAAGGGCAAAAGAAATATGAAGATGTATTCGTATATTTTTAATTATTTTAATTTTGCAACCCCTGATGCTAACTTAGAAGATGTTCTTATGAAAAAAAATTCGTCATATAGCTTGTCTCAAAGATGGGCAGAATGTTATCGAAATAAGGAGAAGTTTTTAAATAAACACAAAACATGGTTGGAAGACCTGGTTGGTTTTACCTGAATTACAACCATATATACCGGATGTTCAGAGCCAACCTGCAGCTTCCAGTTCAAGTGGTCCAGGTAGGCCAAAAAACATTTGAACAATCATGTGAAAAGACCAAAAAGACGCAAAATACAGCCATTGCTAGAGACAAGCCATTGTAAAAAAATTATTTAGGCGGCCCCCAAAAAATTATTTTGGGGGGAAAAAAAGGGGGGACCAAAACGTTAAAAAAAAAAAAATTTTTTCTCCCCCCCCCCCGCCCCCCCCCACCAAGAAGGGTTTCCCCCCCCCCCCCCCCCCCCCCGGACCCAAAAAAAAAAAAAAAGCTTTTTAGAGGAGACAAGCATGCTGTGAACAACGCCTAAAGAGGCTCCAAGGTATGTATCTTAGTGATGAGTCGTAGTTAGAAACAGGCTGAAGTGGATTACAGTCTTTAATAGAACATCTAGGACGGATTTGTGAAGAGAAACGGGTCGGGTCGTGAGACGAGAATAAACTGACTAACATGTTGAAAAATTTTTAAATGGGGTTCTCATTTTATTGGAACTTTGTACTTTTTATTATGTATTTATTTTTTATTTATTTATTCATGTGCTATATATGACACAGTAATTACCTTAAACTTTCAAAATAAATGATATTTTATCAAAAAAAACACGTTTTTTTGTTTAAATAATTTTGTCCTTCTAGAATCGCAAAATTGACCACTGTGTTTAAGTAGAAACAGTGACCGACGTGCAGGCAGTGTATTAAAACTAGTTGCAAAACTGTACATTATATAGTTCTATAAGTATACATACAGGGTATCCGGTAGGTATGCGGCAATATTCTAGTAGCGTGTAGACGAGGAAAAAATAACACGATTTCTTCATTCATTTCATTTACCTGCATCTTTGGATGACAACCTTCTCCCTCGTCCGGCCAAGGCTCCAGGACAGAGTACGCCACTTGCACAAGTCTGGGGGGAGTCTTTGTCAGCTTTCCCGGTCTGCCGTCCTTGTCTGGCGACGGTAATGGCGGCCACCAAGAAGACGGTATCGTTACTTGGGATAAACACACGCCATCTTCTCCGTCGGGACTGCAGGCAGCGTGCAGTGGCGTTTTGTTG
The DNA here is from genome assembly GCA_029963805.1 of Aromia moschata. NCBI lineage: Eukaryota > Metazoa > Arthropoda > Insecta > Coleoptera > Cerambycidae > Aromia > Aromia moschata. The sequence goes on from JAPWTK010000603.1 coordinate 81,302, forward strand.
CCCATCGTGGCATGGAGTACGATGCAGACGCGCTGATGGTGGCGCGCGAGGAGCACTTGGCGACGGCCACCTGGGTCCGTACCTGTGTGGAAGAGCACCCGAAGGACGGGAGAATCACGCGGCACTTCGTTTCGGACGATGTGAGCGGACATGTCCAAGTGGTGGGTCGCTTGGTCTTGGAGATCTATTGCGGGCACTGAAAATAGCGATAGGAGTAGTTTACTAACTGCAATCAATCAAATTAAGGTTGTAAACAGAATTCTCATTGTATGAAATGATTAAGATTAGTTACTGTATTTCCATTCTAAATTGAAAATAGGTAGAAAAAAGCAGGGTTGTCAGATATATTTTCTAAAATTGCTAAGCTCACTATACAAGTATACTTCATACTTCAGTACACTGTTAGTTCGTGACGTTCTTAGAAAGCTAGTTTGGAAATATTTAAAAAATATATATAGATATAAATTTATTAGTTAGTATTAAAATAAAGAGTTTAAAATTGCTGGAAAAAAATAATTATAAAATAAAACAACTTTATGTATATTACTATACTTAAGAAAATTTTGAAGAGCCGGCAACGTGATGCCGTGATCCGCGAGCGAATGCCGATCCATTATACTATTGCATTGCTTTGTATCTAATACTAAATACTTATTCGGTCCACTGTGCCATAAAATTTTTACATCATTAAAATGATTTACGACTTTAGGAATTCTACTTGTTTAAGACGCCAGTGACGTGTATTTCAGCTATATTTATTAACAGACAATTTTATTAGATTGTCTGGCTAAATGAGCATTATTTACAGCAAATTATATTACAAATATTAAGAGTTTTGTATGCAGGCTAATTTTAATCTCACATATTGATTTGAATGAAAAAAATTATTTCACAATTTTCGAATTTATAAAACATATATGCACGCCCATGGAATCATAAAGTTGCACCGCTTTTTTTGTTCCCCAGGCGTATTTATCATTTTCAATTAAAAATGGAAGGACTATACATATCGATTACATTATTGCACATGCGGCTGGCGGGAACAAATATTTCGATATTCTATTAAAACTAACGAGATATTCAGAAAAAAAAACGTCATCAAAGTTGACGGAGCAAAAAAACACGTATTTCTATTATTGATCTTAAGTTTATAACCTCATTGAATTGTCAAACCTGTCACATTATGTGATGGATACTTTTACCGGGTAAATAAAAAACGGAAATAAAAAACTTTATAATAAAGAAAATTACAACCGTTCATATTTTTATACACTTGAGCTCTTATTTTAACGGAGTCAATAACGTGCTGCAGTATCCACGGTGTTCCATTAAGTTCCTCAATTTTATTGCTGAAGGTTGAATATTGAAGAGATTTATTTTTTTAGATAAAGCCAGCGAAAAAAATCCCAGGGGTCAAATCACCAAGAGCTAGGGGGGGATATGGTTGGCATGTTCAAACTAACTAAACAATCTTTGAAAAATTCGCATATACAGGGTGTCCCCGGATTGAGTTACCTATAGGTGAAATGGACAAAAAATTTAATTTCTCGACAAAAAGTCATTCTTCATAGAAAGTTTTGCTTGTCTTGAAACGTCCAGAAAGCATGTTGTTTGTTAAATTTAACATACAGGGTGTTAAAAAATAGCAAAAATTAAATAATAATGAAGATTAAAGTACCTTAAATATTAACGCTATGTAAGAAAGTTATTAAGAAAACTTGTTTGCAAATAAATTTAATAGTCAAATATGAAAGTATGGCCTACTAGCCAATATTAAGTATTTTGAAGATTCCGCAATTTTTATCATTGTTATACGTTTGAAGTATAGCCATTTTCCTTTCAAAAAATTATGTTTACTAAAGGCGCAGACATAATAAGAAATCATAAACCCCAAAAATATTATTTAAACATTTATTTTGAAGAAAAGCACGTCTAGATAATCATTTAGTCGATCAATACTGTAGTTAATAGGTTGTCTTTATACTATTTTCTCAAAGTCCCTAATTAGAATATCTGAAATTCCAGTAAACCATCAATAAGGCAATTGTTATTGTCTGACATTGTGTTTGACAAAGCGCTTACAAATAATGCTTACTTTACAACATAAAATGTATCTATCTATTAAATGTTATGGTATCGGTAATATTTCTTATCGTCATGCAATTGAATTGTTTCATGAAAAATATCCAGAAGTCGAAATTAGCTGTCAAAGTTTGAAAAAGTACGAAAATTTGATTTAACTGGTGATGTAAAATGCGAAAAAAATAAAAAAGTTCCATGATGACGATGATGCAGCCACAATTCTAGTTTTAAATTCAGTCGAAGAAAATCCAAAACTATCACTAAGAAAGATATCTGCACAAATTGCAATTAGCAAGACACACATTCAAAGGATTTTGGCCAAAAATAAGTTTAAAGCTTTCAAACCGAAAACAATACATACGTTGGTCCCCTGACTTGTCGCCACTTGACTTTTTCCTTTGGGGATTTTTGAAGGAAATAGTTTATAGATAGCCGATAGAACACAATATTGATTTACTCAAGACTCAATCAAGCAGTCGCCCAATTAATCAAGAAATGATTCACTCAACATACACATCTTTTAGAACGAGACTCGAGAGGTGTGTTGAACTTGGAGGCCTGCACGTGTAGAATGGTATGGGGCGTGAATAATAATTTTGCTGTTTTTTCAAAATAATTGTTAAATTTGTTTACTAAATCATAATTCATGATTTCATGGGTTCACGATTTCTTATTATGTCTGCGCCTTTAGTAAACATAATCTGTATAAATAGTCCAGTCGGTGAGCTGGGAGACTAACTAAGTTTGGTGCAGCTACTCGAATTCAAAAAATTTTTTTGCATCATGTTCTATGAACCTCTAAGGTCATTCGTGACTATCAACCAACTTGGCAAACCCCCTCCGACCACCTCTATACTATAAAACACACCCCATTCTCACCCTCATTTTTGAGTGGTATTTAATTTTTGAAAAAAATGACATTTAAGCATCAAAAGTGGGTTTTAGGAGGTTTTTTGGGTCGCTGATCATGAATCCGATGTCAGTTTCCCGGAAAATTCATTCCACGGCCCGGAAAACTGGAAAATTGGGTTACTTTTGCGGAAATTTAATCATTGTTCCCGCGTTTTGCGTTTTTTACGTCAATCCAACACAATTTCCGAACCAACTAAAATCACCGGGGTTTTTTCGGGCCCTCCTGCCACTTTCCCGAAAATCAGCCACCGCAAAAATTGGGACTTTGAAAGTGAATATTGTTCGATTTGCGTTTTTTACGTCATAAAGATATCCAGCAGCGTATAATGATAACGAATAACGAAAAACCATGTAAATTTTCTGGAAAACCTGGAAAGAAAATTTTTCAATTTTATGGAAATGATCGTGTGATAAGTCGCTATAGGGGTTTCTTGGGGCGCTGATCATGAATCCGATGTCACTTTCCCGGAAAATTCATGCCACGGCCAGGAAAACTGGAAAATTGGGTAACTTTTGAGGAAATTCAATCATTGTTCACGTGATTTGCGTTTTTTACGTCATTACTTATTATTATTTATTATTATTTTTACGTCAATGATTAAGAGTCTTTCAGTTTTCCCGGTCGTGGCATGAATTTTCCGGGAAAGTGACATCGGATTCATGATCAGCGCCCAAAGAAACCCCAATAGCGACTTATCATACGATCATTTTCATAAAATTGAAACATTCCTTCCAGGTTTTCTGGAAAATGTCCATAGTTTTCCAGAAAATTTACATGATTTTTCGTTATTCGTTATCATTATACGCTGCTGGATATCTTTATGACGTAAAAAACACAAATCGCGTGAACAATGATTAAATTTCCGCAAAAGTGACCCAATTTTCCAGTTTTCCCGGCCGTGTCATCCAAGAAGTGCTTTTCTAGCTCTGCGGGACCCCATATCCCATCTAAAAAAAATAATCCGTCGTTTTTTTTTTGCATTTATAAGGTGCTACATCATTTTTTTTCATCTTTTGGTAGATACACATAGTTAAACTTTCATAACTTTAGTTATATGTTCCAAAACACGATTCCAAAATAGGCTATTTGAGATAAGATTGACATAGGAGACGTATTTTAGAACCTTTATAACTAAACTTATGAAAGTTTTGGAAGTTTTAAGGTTTAGGTTTTAACGTTTTAATGTTAAAATGTTGTTGTTTTAATGCTTTAATTTGAGGTTAACTGGGAATTCCTTTATTTTACTTTTATTTTGTTTTACTGTGATGCAGAAAAAAGAAGAAATTCGTGAAAGAGAAGGTTGTCAGGTTGACATGGGGGAACAATGTTCTAATACAAGAGTTAGAAGTAGAAGAAACACGGAACCAGTTGTTTACGATATTTAACAATATAAACTTTTATTCAATAGAAATCGATCATTTTTATAAACTACTGGAAAAAAATAGGGAGAGAAATCGTATCAGGAAAAACAATCCGGCGAAAATAAGGGTTTTTTATATTTTGATGGTGACCCACCTCAAAAAAGTGATAAAGTGTAGTTTAAATATGTAGGTATATCAAAACATTAAAAAAAAACTACGTAGCACCTCATAAGAGCAAAAAAATACGACGATTTTTTTTATGGGACATGGGGTCCGGTAGAGCTAGAAAAGCATTTAAGAATATAAATCTCCACTTCATAAAAATTGATCAATTTTATGAACTACTGAACAAAAAAAACGGGTGAAAAATCGTTGAATAATCCGGTAAAAGTTTTTTTTTTTTTTAGATTTTGAAGGTTATCCACCACTCCAAAAAATCTGGAAAAAATAAGATAAAATGTCTGAAAAGAAAAAAATGGCGTGGCAACTCATAACAGCAAAAACTATGACGAATTTTGTTTTTTAATATTATTTTAATACCTAAAACTGAATACCTGTATGGAAAATGGAACCCCGAAGACCAAAATATTTTTTGAATAGTTCAAAACAATGTTTTGCTGAGCCTATTTTTTTTAGTCCTCAACCTAGTAGAATGTGACTAAAAAAACTTAATTAAAACACCACAAAAACACGTATTTTCCACTGTGAACCAACTCTAAACTTGCCTTTTGACACGAAGAACATGTATATCGTCGTTGGATCTTATCCAGCGTCACAACTCAGTTTTTGGCCAAACCGAGTTCATAATTTATTTTCATTCAAATTTTCACGCCTGAGCGATTGGAGGACTTAGTTTCTTGATTTATCCATCCGTAGCACTGCTATCCGCAGTTTTTTATCAACTTCACACAACTAAAATCCACTGGCAGCACAAAATACAGCAGTTTAATGCATGCGCTACTGTATAGTTGTAAAAACTGAGTTGTGTGATGCTGGATCTTAAAAAACGATATATGCTGTGTTTCTTTTTACCCAACATTTCATTTCATTTTGAATTTGTTGAAGTGAAGTTAACTGAAATAAAAATGAAAATGAAGAAACACATAAAAACGGAATTGGGATGATTTTTTTTTAGTTATAGATAATACAGAAAATTATATATTATAAGAGAAAATGATGCAAAACCAATCATTATGAAGATATATGGTATATTTTCACATAAAATTAATGAGTAGAGAACGTTCTTTCTTCTGATAAAACCGGACATAAGACAGCTAACGCTGGAGGAAATTGTAAATATCCACTTTAGAGCCCAAATTCTACTGCCGTAGACTCCGATATTTGAAAAACTATCTTGTACTGAACTGAAATACTGATATTTCAGGTAAAAGAAACACAGCAATAACTACGAAATCTCGAAAGCTTTCTGGGGCCTATACCTATCTTCCTCCTTGGGTATCCTTTAATAAGAACTTTGAGTGCAAACTGCGCAAAACTTAATCACACGAACTGTGGCGTTTTTAAGGAAACGTAAGAGGCAAATAAAGAGTGCAGAAATTCCATAACGCGGCAATAAAACCAACCTGACGTGTTTAGCGGCAGCGGATCCGGAACAACGTATCGGGCCGGGACCGTCTGCTTCGTGCTGAAAGGGCCGTAAGTGGCTCTAACGGATATTGGCTGGGAACTCTGAAATACTGTAAATCGATCTATCGACAGGGGCACACCGGAATTCGTAGTGCCTCCGCCTAGGTCGGAGGTAGATGGCAAATAGTGCTGTCGGGGCAGCTGTTTTATGAAGAATCCGCCGTCCTTGTTTTCGAAGTGTACGTTTATACATGCTGAATAACCTGAAACAAACAGAAATATCTATGCATTAGTAAAGTCGAAATCGTTAATCGAGGAGTGTAATGGTTAATGTCGGTTAAGTGCCAAAATATTTGTTTTAAGATAACACAGGACTACAAAATTTTTTGTCATGTGCGGAATACTACATTATGCCTACTATATGTTTTTTGGGTCGCTGATTACGAATCCGGGCTTACTTTTGCTTGATCAGCTAACCTAACCTCAAAAAACGCTCAAAAACTCAAAAAATCGAGTTCATAAATTAAATAGCACAAGGGACCTGAATTTTTAAACTTGATAGCCCCTTAAACTGAATTCTTGCATCTCAAAATCTCCGAATCCAAATTTTCAAACTCTTAGCCTCTTAACCTAACCTCAAAAACCAAAAAAAAAAAAACGAGTCTAAAAACTCAACAGCACACCACCTAAATTTTTAAACTTGATAGCCCTTTTAACTGAACTCTCGAACATCAAAATCTCTGAATCCAAATCTTCAAACCCCTAAAACTAAACCCTCAAAAACTAAGAAAAACGAGTCTAAAAACTCAACAGCACACTGGACCTAAATATTGTAAAACAATAGACTTTTCAATTTATGTCTTTAACTGATGCAAAACGAAGCCTCAAACAGTAATTAGTTTAATTAATTTAATGTATCTTTTAAAATGATAAAAGTTTTCTTACATTAATGAATCAAAACATATTTGAGGTAATGTGGAAAATTTCTTGTTTGATAGATACTTAGTATTAGTTTTTTCCTAGCGCAGGTACCGCCAAAGATCAAAGGTCGTTCATTGATATAACTATATATTCTTTTAACCTATCGTACTCGATCAATATGTATATATATATATATTTTTTTTTTTTCGTTCCTGGCGTAGGTGCCCCTGTTCTAAACAGGTAAGTCCTGGAGAAGTGGTACCCCTCGTGGTCCATGATGGGTAACGCTAAATCCACTTCAGCATATTACTGTTTTCAGGGTGGTGGAATTTTAGATTTTAGAGGTACTTTTTCATGACGTCGCTAGTTACTGCCGAAGCAATATATCCTATTCACCAATTTATCGCTAGAAATGACGACTGAAGATACATATCATCAACATCATTCAAGGACAAAAGGCTATGGGTTAATGTTTGAAGGCTTCGTTTTGCATCAGTTAAAGACATAAATTGAAAAGTCTATTGTTTTACAATATTTAGGTCCAGTGTGCTGTTGAGTTTTTAGACTCGTTTTTCTTAGTTTTTGGGGGTTTAGTTTTAGGGGTTTGAGGATTTGGATTCAGAGATTTTGATGTTCGAGGGTTCAGTAAAAGGCCTATCAAGTTTAAAAATTCAGGTGAAGTGTGCTGTGGAGATTTTAGACTCGTTTTTTTATTTTTGGGGGTTTTTGAGGTTAGGTTAAGAGGTTAGGAGTTTGAAAATTTGGATTCGGAGATTTTGAGATGCAAGAGTTCAGTTGAAGGGGCTATCAAGTTTAAAAAATTCAGGTCCCATGTGCTATTCTATTTATGAACTCGAATTTTTGAGTTTTTGAGCGTTTTTTGAGGTTAGGTTAGCTGATCAAGCAAAAGTAAGCCCGGATTCGTAATCAGCGACCCAAAAAACATATAGTAGGCATAGTGTAGTATTCCGCACATAAAAAAAAATTTTGTGGTCCTGTGTAATTAAATAAAACTCATTTTAAAGTATGAACAATAAGTTACGAGTAATTTCTATTTTTGTACCATACTAGAAGTCTCTTTGATATCTATTTTTATAAATATGTATATTTGTATATTATATAAAAAGTTGATATCTAGCCTAGTTCGTCATCTTGTAAAAAAAGTACAACTAATGAAAACTAGAACCCGCCGAAGAGTACCATTGAATCTGTACTGAGAAAAAGGTCATGAAATAAAATATGCCACAAAATGAATCTTAAAATAGATATATGTTACGTGCTGTTTAAAAGAAAGATAAGGACAGGAGTTTTTGATTAGATTTGATTTGTTTTTTTCCAAGACTAAACTTGGAAACACTTTTGTGTTAAAGATACTTGGTCCGTTACATATCAAATATGGTAAAAAAGTGGCATGCAACATAAAATGTTGGTCATCAAAATCAAAATATCTTAAAATTTAGTAAAACAGTTTTAAAGCTATAGAGGGTGAGTTTTTAGTGCATATTTGATGTATAGAGTCGTTGTTTCATAAAAAATTATAAAATGGAATATTTGACCATTTTGTCAATATTTGACCATTTGACCATTTGACCATTTTTTGGCACATTTTTAAAATACGGCCAAATGTACAGGATATTCATATACTTCTGGGCGTCGACTAACTTCCTTATTTTAAATGGAACACCCTATATATTTTTACAAACTTGGAAAGAGTAGACAATTTTGAGTCGAAAACATGTACCATAAGCTATACCTAAACCCAGCCGTTTCGGAGATATTTGACGTTTTTTTAAAAAACATTGACAGATGTTAGGGTCTATAAAAATAGTCATAACTTTTTTTGGGTAGTAAGCTCCCACATTATTTTTGGCACGACGTAAGAACATAAGGTGCTCCATAATCTGCAGTTAAAATACATTCGAAAATGCAATACAAAGTGTTACATTTTGCCAATTTAAAATAGACATTTTAAATAGATCACCCTGAAGCTTTCAGTCTTGTTTCGTCTACAAATTTCGGAGATATTTTCGATAAATTTTGAGAAGACAGTTTGCACTGTTTGACAGTTTCCATCATTTCAAATTCTGTGTCTGTGTTCTGTGTGCAGTTTTAAACAAAGTCGTATAAAAATATTACTTTTTTTTTCATACAAATTATCCAAGTTATCCTGAACACTTATGATACATAATATTCGTATTATGACGATATGAAAAAATATACTTGTATATACCTAATGTAGGCCCAACATTTGATGACTGTTGGGTGTAATCGGAACAAATAAAAATTGACATACAAGTTTTGCTTGACACATCTCTAGCATTGAACGAAATTAAGCCAGGGGCCTTAATAATGGATCGTTTACATATAGGGTGACCTGTAAGTATGCAGAAAACTTCTAGGAGCATGCAGGGGAGGTAAACCTAAAGCTAGTTCTTCACATAATTTATTTCTGGTACTTACGATACCCCCATACCGAGATATCAGGCCTCAAAGAGGTACCTTGAACATTACTTTTCTTTTGTGGCAAAAACTTTAATGCTTTTAACTCCTGAGTAGGCTTTGATGCTTTTTTGACATTTTCTGTGTATCATAAAGACTCATAAAACATTGATTAAGGGGCGCTTCAAATCATAGGGGAAGCCAGAAGTAGACTGACCAAACAAAAAAGTTGAAATTTTTGATAGACGTCAAACGATGAACTCAAAAAAATCATTTTTTGGATTCCTTGGACATTTTACTAAAGAAAAAGTACTCTCCCACCAGTTTCTAACAAATGGTAGGAATGGTAGTTGAGGTAATTGAACTTTTATGTGAACGACTACAGATGGATATAAAAGTTCTTGCTAAAAAAATAAAGTTAACTGGGGTCTGATATGTCGGTAGGAGAGGAGCGTACGAAAAAAAGTATCTATGACGAATCAGTTTTATTTTTACTCCCCTCTGTGCTCCTAGAATATTGCTTTATATTTACTTACTGGATGCCCTGTATTTGTAATATTATTTTGCAGACAGTTATTTGTAATTATTCTGTCTATTTAAAGCTCATAAAATAAAAATTATATTGCTTCAACGGTTAACGTCGACGGCGTTTAGTATTGTTTTTATTTCTTATTTCGATGTTATGGACTATGACTATACTAATCCATGCTTAAAGGGTGATATAAGGAATGCCAAAGCTCTATATAATAAATAATATTTCTTGGCGTAGTTTGTTAGAAGTAAGGAACTAAAATCTCCTGGAAGTTTATGGGCTGAGTAAGCCTGTCTTAAGACAAATAATGTTGGCTATAAACATAAAAGGCCGCGGTTTTCTTGGGAGAAGACAAATATATTCTTAAAACGAACACCAGAATGAACATTTTATTCTTAACGTATTTTTGTTTCTTTAAAGTGATGTAATTTATAAGTTGACACAGTAATAATAATAAAAAAGCTTTATTGTTTCCAATGAAAAATATATTTCATATAACAAGGAGCTCGGTGACCATTTATGAAACACACAAATAGTTACAGTTTATGTGAACGTAAAAAAACACAGAGAAATTATTCATTTATGGCAAACACATTTATTTTTTTGATCAATTTTACATCGAAGTATTGATGGTACTAATAGAAACATCTATATTTATAATAGCTTGTATTTCTGACACTCGAAGGTCGAAGGCTCTTATAAGCAGGACGTTAAAAAAATATATGATACATGGTTTCTGGCTAAAATAAATTACAGTACCTTACAAGTAACTTTATTACAAGTAACTTTAAAACTTAACTATTTAACTTTAAATTTATACTATTATCCTAATCAAAGAAATAAGAATATTAGACGCTAGGTACAATACAGGGTTTCTGAAAAACACGAAGTGGTTATAGTAAGAATACTATTTAGAAACATTTAGCAAATTAAGATCCTTCCATATTTGATAACATCCATTTTTTCAAAGAGAGTCTTAATCAGTACAGTCCAATTATACTTTGAATAGTTTGATTGTTTTTCAAGTAATCATTTAAAACACACCTTGACATATCGCGAATTATCCTTTTTCAATATTTTTTCTAACCAAAACAAACAAACTTTTTAATTGCAATGAATTCATGGCACCAATTTGTAAGTTTTCTATAAGTTTATATATTTTACATGAAAATTACAATAGGGGTATCTGGAGCATAGGTAGGGTTTCGGTAGCATTATTAGCTAATAAGAGTATATACAGGGTGTACCTAAGAGGCATGTATAAATTTTAAAAGTGTGTTCTTGGATCAAAATCATAACCATTTAGTACAACTTACCTATATACAAATATACATCCTGTGGAGCTACAGCGACGGCTACAGCCAGGTACAGTTTTTTTAAATAAACTACTAAGAGTGTTTTACTTTTTCTACCGTCCATAAATTAATCAGAGATACGCTTTTGTTTTCCGTAGCCATCTCATTGAAAACTAAAGCCATATCATATAAAGACATACATACATATATTTAAATGCAATTTTCACGAAAACGGTTAACTTTTCGAATTTTGCACAATAATAAGATTCTTTATAATTTTTTTAGATATCTTCTGTATTAAACCAATTCTGTAAAAACCAATTCAAAAAAATACTTTGTGCATGCTACATCGTGATGAAAGCTGCTATTGACTATTATTTTGAGGATATTTTTATTTCGATGGGATTTCGTTATTGCAGAAATATTGGAATAAGTGTACCTTCTTATATACTTTGTAGAAAATAAAAACCGATGCACGTCAACGATGGCATTATTAAATATGTGCAGTGATACCATCCCCCATTATATTGAAATAAAAACTATAATGAACGTTTTATTGAATTTTAAATATCGTGCCTTTATATTCGTTGTTATGCAATTGGTAGCCCATTCGAAGTTGCCATATTGTACTACTTGACACTTTTTGACAGTTTATTATTATAGAAATTATTTGAACCTTACATTGGCTTTAATAGTGGTTTGTGTGTTTTGAGCTTAAAACTTTTATCTTGCATTAAAAAACTGTTATTTCCAGAACACAGTGTTGTATTTGTCACATTTCCGTTTGAGAAATGCCAAAACTGTTGAACAGCTGCTACCAAGAGGTAGTAGCATCTTTGATAGGCTATTTTGCTATTTTTTTTTAAATAACGAGACAATAATGGCTCCTTGCCACCCTTAATAGCTGTTAGAAAGGTGATTAAAATATAATATTAAAATATCAATAAAAACTACAGTCCAATATATTGTTTTAGCGTGTAGCAACAGCCCTAAAGTGGAATGTTTCTACGGTTAATTCTCTTTGACAAAAAAAGCAGAAAACAATGTATTTTTAAAATCACCTAGAAAGCGCGTAATCCTTCCAAGAGGGTTACAAATACTGTAGCAATGAATACAAGTGCTATTCGTAACATTTATAATAATTGATATTTATGTACAAAAAACTACACTGCACTATTTGTAACTGAATGGAGTTTTTGCACATTTTTCAAAAATTTTAAAAAATTTTGTGACTTATTAAATTGACTTTTTTTACTAACTGTTACTACCATTTTTTCTTTCTCTTTTTTGTACTTGCATATTTATGCACCAACCAATGTCTTTTAAAATACATACATTTTTAAAGTTATTTCTTTTATGTTGAAAAAATAAGTTATTTAACCATAAACAAACACAAAGAATCCATCCCTATGCTACTCAAAATTATTTCTAAATAAGACTGAATAATTGTATAACAATCTAGCATCAGTGCGCTCTCAAACTTAAACGCGTATTTGATGACGTTTTTATTTCGTATGAAGTCTATGTTGGAGGGTCATACGGACAAAAAAAATATTTTTCCACGTTCTTTGTCTTTTCCTTCATGGTTAGGTAGATTACGTTAAAAAACTCCCCTTGTATATATACCTCCATATTTCCTAAATTATGCATTTCCTAAAGTGCTCTTGATGGAAGCCCTTTCAAGCCGCTTAGCAATATTGATTTATGTCTACAGGTAATGCGAGGACAGATAAGGAAATTTATGGCTGATTACCCTCTGCATTACGTTTAAAAGAGAGAACTTCTATCTCTCTGACACTTTTCCCCAAGCTAAATGTTAGCTATTATGTCAATAAATTATATTATATTATACCATATTATGTCAATAAATCAGAAAAGCGAGAAACAAATTAAAAAACAATTTGGGCAGTAAAGGTTTCGTACTGAGGCTAATTATAGGTAAACCACAAGTTAGTGGAACCAATAAAGATGGTAATATTGCAAGAAATTTTTTTACTAATGCTACCTGTTCATCTTCAATTACTGGTGTGCAGTGGCGGTGCGTTATATTTCAGTTAGCCATATCCTGAAAACGACGCATGGGACCCACCCCACTTTTTTAGTGACTATTCACACTCTTTGATATGTTTTTAATTGAAAAATCCTCAGCAAAATTTTCCAAAATTTTTTTAAACACGGTCTCGCCCCTTTTTTTTTCTTTTTTACTCCCTTTTTTTTTTTTTTTTTTTTTTTTTTTTTTTTTTTTTTTTTTTTTTTTTTTTTTTCGATTTGTTGCCAAATATTTTTTTTTTCAAAAAGTTATGGCCATTTTAAATTTAATTTTATAGGAACATTTTGTTTCCCAAAATTAAAATGGCCATAACTTTTTGAAACAAAAATATTTTGTAACAAATCGAAAAACGTCTCCTTATATTTGTTTCTAGATTATGAAAAAAAATATACTGCAAATATTCCACAGAGCGTTACTGAGAACCCAGGGAGTGCTCCAGTGTTTTTGAAAATTTTTTCGCAAACTTTGCTGACGGTTTTTTCACTATAAATCCTTTCTGTAAGAGGTGTATAGTCATCACCTAAAAAGTGAAGTGGGTCCCATACGTCGTTTTCAAGATATGGCTAACTGAAATATCACGCACCGCCACTGCTGGTGTGGATGAGGAGGCTAATAAAGAGACTATATTATCTTGCAAACGATGACATGCGAACAACCGACTAATGCAGAAAAAAATAGGAGAATATGAATTTAAAACCGCCGGACTTTATGTACGGAAATACAACTGGTATTGTATGCCACCTTCTGTCCATAAAATCCTAATTCGTGGAGTAAATATTATTCGCTCCAATGCTGTCTTGACTCTTGGAGAGCTTTCAGAGGATGCAGAAGAATCTCGAAGTAAGAATTACAAGCAATGCAGATTGCGCCATGCTCGAAAATGTTCACGATCTGCTACAAACAAAATTTCATATTTTTCTTTATACGTCAGATCCATATATAACCAGTCTAAGAATGTCGCCCCCAAGGACAGCGATGAAGAAGCTTTGCAGTCGTTGGAATAATTATTAATTATATCTATATTATATCTATATCTATATATTGTTCATTGTCAATAATTTTACAAGTACAGATTGTTCACGTATATTTTGTACCACTCGTTAACTCCCTCATCTTTGATTTTACAAAAAAGAAAACTGTTAATAGGTCTTACGTTTTCTTCTGAAAATTCAGAATATGCCAAAATCAGTCAAAAAATCAATTAACTGGCAAAAAATAGGCGACAGACGTATTTTTTTCAATTCTGATGGTATGTTCTAAATTTTTCGAAGAGACCCTAGGTATAATCCGTATTAATATTTTTTTTTTGTAAAATCAAAGATCAATCTTACTCTATAATACTATGTATTATATAAATATGTATATAATACTCATATACATATTTTTGGATGTTTTTATTATTGAAAACTACTTGTGCAAGACAAAAAAAAAATAAAAAAATTTTATGTAGTGAGTAATAAACATCTGGATTTTCCAGGAAACACCGAACTACTACATGCATTTCTCGATGCGCGTTTAGCCAACAAGTAGGATGGTCGGAGGAAAAGATTAAAACTATCAGTTTTAATCTGTCCGCCGAGACCTGAAGATAGGAGGGGAACTGGGAAAAGATTAAAACTATCTAGTTGTTAATCTTGGTGTCCCGAAGATGCCAACTTGCGTTGGCGAAACGCGCGGCGAGAGAAAGGGGAGTATGTTCGTGTGTTTCGTGGAAAACGTCCAGTTTTTTGACAATTTTTGTGGAAGGTATTATTTTAGGTATTATCTTAGCATTTTATATGCCCTCAAATTTAATTTCCACACGTGTATATAAACCTGTGTACATATTTCTTTAAGAGTTCGTGTACTGTACTAACATATTATGTTATATTGTGTGGATTTTTGCAATAATGCCAGTGGTTACCATTTGTAAATAGACTGAAACCGTTGATTGAAAATTACGACGATTTTAAAATCGACGGATCACATTTTGTGTATTCCTTGCAATCGTCGATATAATGTATATATTTTGTAGA
The DNA here is from genome assembly GCA_029963805.1 of Aromia moschata. Taxonomy (NCBI): domain Eukaryota; kingdom Metazoa; phylum Arthropoda; class Insecta; order Coleoptera; family Cerambycidae; genus Aromia; species Aromia moschata. Next base: position 96,497 of record JAPWTK010000603.1, read on the forward strand.
CGCTGAGGGTGTGAAAGACATTTAGATTAGAATATTCATCAACAAAATATTATTGGTCTGTTACAAAACAGGAATTTTAATTTGATTTGTGTTTAGTGTTTTGCGCATGTAGTCTTTCGTGGAACGTGGTCGACAATATTCACTTTGCGTAGACAGTTTTGCGTAAAACATATTTACAGAAGATATATGTATCAACGTATCATGGGAAATATCAAAGAAGACATACGAAACATGTGGCTAATAGTAGATGAAACCATAGATTTTTACGGTAGTAAGGTCGTTAATATTCTGATACGAATTTTAGGTGTTTCAGATATTTCACCCCCTACATTGATAGCTAGTAAATAGGTTTTGCAAAGAACGACTAAAAGTATAGCAATAGTAGTAACACTTGCATTTTTCTCTGTAGATGTAAAAAAATAATAATGCACGAAACACCGAACTACTACACTTTTCTCGACGCGCGTTTCGCCAACCAAGTTGGCATCTTCAGGAGAAGATTAAAACTAAATTCTAGCCTACACACTTGCACTATTTATACCAAATTTGTTGCCACGATTCACTGAACCGTAACTGTCTTTGTTTATCAGAGCAAACAGTGGACTGGTGGGTATCGGACAGTTGTCCTTATTCATACTATTGTTACACTTAATGATTTCTAAACTTTCAAAAGCATCCAACTGTCTACTGTTTGTTACATCTCTAATTAATTTTAAATTATTTATATCTATTCTATGGTTGTTGTCAAAAGCGTGTTGGGCAACACAAGATTTTTCTGTTCTGCCATATTTCAAATGAGCCATGTGTTCTTTAAATCTAGTCAATATAGATCTTTTTGTTTGCCCAATATACTTTTGATCAAAATCTTTACAACTTATTTCGTATATTCCTGACTTTTCGTTATTGTTGATTTTGTCTTTGGGGGTACCCAAACGCGTCTGTAGTTTATTTTTAGAATTATAAACCAAACTGATATTAATATTTTTAAAAGATTTATCTAGTCCGCGGGTGAATTTAGGTTCATATGGTAACGAAGCAAATTTCGAATTGTCAGTATCTCTACGAAAAGTCGTGCAATTGTACAGGGTTCTCTTAAATGTATGCTTCCTTATTAACTTATCTATTAAATGGACTGAGTAACCGTTACTCTAGCTATATTCTTAATTAATTGTTTATCATGTTCAAACCTCTCTTTTACTGAGGGAGAAATTTAACAAACGGTGAATTAAAAAATTAAACCTTGCCATTTTATGTTGAAAAGGGTGGTGTGAATCGTTGGGAATATATCTAAGAGTCGCGGTTTCTTTCCTATATACATCAAACTCTAACTTATTTTCACTATTTCTAATAACTAATACATCTAAAAATGGTAGCTGTTCATTGGTTCCACTTCATATGTAAATTTTATGGTAGGGAAACGGTTATTTAATTTGGCAACAAAATTATCTAAACTAATTGCTTTTGTATCAAATACCGTGAAGATGTCGTCCACATACCTGAACCAAACTCTAGGGAAATACTCGACTTTATCTTTTTACTTCTGTCTCAAATTTATTCATAACAAAAATTTGCAATGAAAGGTGACAAGGAGTTACCCATTGCCGTTCCCTCATGTTGTTGAAAATATTCACCATTATACTGGAAACAATTTTGATTCATACAAATACTGGTAAGCCGAATGTATTCCTTAATAATTTTATCGTCTAAACCATTTAATTCGAGTAATTCCCTGAGGTAGTCCAAAGTTTGCGGAATTGGAACACTTGGAAACAATGAGCATTCTCAGTGAAGGAGTAATAAGGTTCTTACATTTTTTTCAAAAGATTTTTTAACTTCCGTTGTCATTTTTGGCAAAGGATTTTTTGACAATTTTTTTGTAAGGACCACTATTAATTAAATTGTCGACTCTTTCAAAATAATCATTTTTGTCTAAGATAACAACCTTATTTCCCTCGTCAGCTTTTAAATAAAAACAATCCTTCTCTCGTAATTGTTTGACAATGTTTTTTGTCTTTCTTGACATTTTTGATATTAATTTTATTTTTAACAATGTTGGAACTAATTTCTTTTCTAACTGCTTCTCTGACAAACCCCCTGGACGAATCGGGCAGGTGCTGTATTGCACATTTAACACCAGCCACGCCTTCCTCCAGGGCGCCTCCAGAGGCAGGGAGGCCGAATTTTAATCCTTTATTTAGGAGATTAAGTTCCTCTTTGTCAAACACTTGCGAGGATAAGTTTTCTACAATGTTAACGACTTTCTGAGGAGTATCTTTTTTTGTTCTTTTAAAGCCTAATTTTTTATTTAATGAAGACATCTTTTTGATAAATTTTGTTTCTACAACTACAAACATTTTCCTCTGAAACTCGCACCATTGCTCGTATTCTATATTACCTAATCTAAAAGTAAGTTTTTTATACAATTCGTAAGCTTGAATTTCAAGCATACTTCGTTTACTATATAGATGTTTGATTTCTAAATCCAGCCATTTCTGTTTAGCAAAATGTTCAACTTTTTCAGTAATAAACGATGCTTTCGGCAAATTCACCCGAATAAAATTTGGAAAAATAGATTTACGTTTGCATGTTTTTAGAAACCAAATATCTGCACCTATTAACTTAATCCTAGTAGCGTACTTACAGTAGAGATTCAGTTCCGCTGACCGTGAAGCCATCTTGATCCTGGAGTGGGCACTGGAACCTTCGGCGTAGAAACAAAAAACTGGACGTTTTCCACGAAACACCGAACTACTACACTTTTCTCGACGCGCGTTTCGCCAACCAAGTTGGCATCTTCAGGAGAATATTAAAACTAAATTCTAGCCTACACACTTGCACTATTTATACCAAATTTGTTGCCACGATTCACTGAACCGTAACTGTCTTTGTTTATCAGAGCAAACAGTGGACTGGTGGGTATCGGACAGTTGTCCTTATTCATACTATTGTTACACTTAATGATTTCTAAACTTTCAAAAGCATCCAACTGTCTACTGTTTGTTACATTTCTAATTAATTTTAAATTATTTATATCTATTCTATGGTTGTTGTCAAAAGCGTGTTGGGCAACACAAGATTTTTCTGTTCTGCCATATTTCAAATGAGCCATGTGTTCTTTAAATCTAGTCAATATAGATCTTTTTGTTTGCCCAATATACTTTTGATCACAATCTTTACAACTTATTTCGTATATTCCTGACTTTTCGTTATTGTTGATTTTGTCTTTGGGGCTACCCAAAAGCGTCTGTAGTTTATTTTTAGAATTATAAAAATTGAAATATGGCAGAACAGAAAAATCTTGTGTTGCCCAACACGCTTTTGGCAACAACCATAAAATAGACATAAATAATTTAAAATTAATTAGAAATGTAACAAACAGTAGACAGTTGGATGCTTTTGAAAGTTTAGAAATCATTAAGTGTAACAATAGTATGAATAAGGACAACGGTCCGATACCCACCAGTCCACTGTTTGCTCTGATAAACAAGACAGTTACGGTTCAGTGAACCGTGGCAACAAATTTGGTATAAATAGTGCAAGTGTGTAGGCTAGAATTTAGTTTTAATCTTCTCCTGAAGATGCCAACTTGGTTGGCGAAACGCGCGTCGAGAAAAGTGTAGTAGTTCGGTGTTTCGTGGAAAACGTCCAGTTTTTTGTGAATAATCCATTTTTCATCCCCTGTTACCAGGCGCTTCAAAAACGGATCTATTTTGTTGCGCTTGAGGTGAGTATCGGCGATATTGATGCGATTGTGAGATGAATTTTTTTGGAGTTCATGAGGAACACATATATCGAGCTTGCTGATGAATCCCAGCTTCGTCCCCTCCGCAATGTCACGAGTGGTCGAATGTGGGTCTGCTTCATGGGTGGGTCATCAGCCTCCATGGGCCTTCCGGAGCGAGGAGTCTCGGTGATATCAAAGTCACCAGCACTTGGCAGAATTTGGTGAACCATCTCTGGCACTGACGCTCTTGTAGAGCATTGTTACCGTAAACTTTACGCACTTTTTCACAAGCCTGCCTTGCGTTCTTCCCTTTACGGAAATAATAAAGCAAAATATGCCGAAAATGCACAGTTTTATCTTCCATTTCCAACTTGATGTAAAAAACCAAACGACGCGACCAAATCTATTAGTTTTTTTTTTCTTAAATGAAGGTTGAACTGTCAGCTGTTAAATGGTATAGCACTCGAACCGATCATTATGACATTTCTCATTTAAAAATACATGTGATGGCATCTATTACAAAAAACACGTTATGACTTTTCCAACAACTTTAATAAAAAGACGTGATTAATAAAAAGTCTTAAATATTCCAACATTTACACCGGTTGCTGCTGTAGTCGCCTGAAAGGTTGAAAATCTCCCTACTAGTTAAAAGTGTAATGCATATAAGTTAAAAACAAACAGTACTCCAGTCTCTGCAACACACTAGTATTTAATGGTTGTCGGATTAATTACAAGTACTTCACAACGATTGCACGAATAAATTATTTGTTCAAGTCTCGTACGCACATTATTCTTGGCTAACGGGCGTTTAAGTGGTCTCTCTCGAGTTTTGTACCACTTAATTGACGCTGAGAAGTGTTACTTGCAGAGAGTGCAACGGAGCAAAAAGGGGGAAATCGGTCCCCAAAGCTTATTTTGTATTAATACATACTTACGGACTGACAAAAGAATTGTAGTCTGTCACAACTAAATAATACACAGGTTGCTGCACAGCGAGTGGCCTATTAAACGTTTTGGGAAAGCTATAAATAATATGGGAATGCAACTTTGTAACTGGGGGTTTTAGGGGATGCTCTACATATTTAAAATTTTGGCGGTCCCGGATATACCCGAAGTGAATATTGAACTTCGTTATTTTAAGTAGGATGCTATATTTTTTGTGCCATACTGTTTCTATTGTTTCTATTATTTCAATTTTAAGAAAATAAATAAATTGCAAACCCATAGACAACTTAAATAACTTATAATAAAATAATGATTTTAAATTACACTTAATGATAAAATAATAACTTTAATATGTACTAAATAAAATACTAATAACTTTCCTGGTGGAAAACTCTGGTAGATTTTTTTTGTATGTGAGTATGTGATTTTGTGAGTATATGAGTATGTGAGATTCCATGTGACAATAGGTTTGTTTGCAGCACTTTCTGATGGTTTGTAAACTATCAGAGGCAGTCGCCCAATAACATATTACGTTCCAAATTCCATACGGTTTATTGATACTGGACTGGACGACTGCTTCTGATAGTTTGCAAACCATCAGAAAGTGCTGCAAAAACAAACCTTATGAAAGGTTCAGTCAATTGTCGAGAAATCTAGATATACGACAAAATGTACAAGGTGCTTAAAACAAAGGGTCTTAAATAGCTTTATTCATTTTTGTCCTTTATTAAGTCGCCAATTTTAAACAAAACGGACTACATTTTATTATTCCTTTCGCTTCCTTCATTTTATCCTCTTTTTAGACATTGTAGCATTCTCTGTACAGTCAGAAGTGAAATTATTCGGCCACTTATCAAATTAATTATAAATGATGAAAAAAGTACAGACGATAAAATAGATACACTTAATTTATATACATATACAGGGTGAGTCAGAAAAATGGACCAAGACTAAACTGGAGATACTAGACACCAAAATACTATGATTGAGCTCAACATGCCTTATACCAATGTCGCTGGTGTATTCTGAATTTAAATTTTAACTTAAATTTTATTCTGAAATTTCTTAATAATTGAGAAAGTTTTGATAGTATAAATCTGAAAATTGGTAGTTTTGTGTTTTTTTTTTTTTTTTTTTTGGTGTGAGAATTACGAATTTTAAGCTTATTTTAACGTTGCTCCTCGAGAGCGCTAGTTTCATCGTATTACTTAGGTAAATTAAAACATATTTTTTTTATCTGTTAAGTCGTATGCGTAAAATAACAGTCTCGAATCGAATCGAAATCGAGTCTAAAAGAACCCTCAATTCTACAGAGAAGTTGTCTCTTGTTTAAGTTGTCTAAATCTATCGGTTTTTAAGTTATTTGCATTTAAATGGTTCAAGGTATTTTATTTTTTATTCTTAAAAAGATAAAAATGTACGGAGAAGCAATCAAAGCAACATTAAATAACAATAAAATTATTGGTAATAGTGATAATGACAAATTTCAAATAAAATGTTGGAAATGTGTAGGTGACCTCAATACATTTTAAAATACATCTTAAATGTCTCTGAATGTTAAACAAAATTTCCCTATTATTTTTAAATGTATTCGCGGCTTCTTGTATTCCCTGCCGCAACTCCTGAAGATAATTATCTTTTTCCTGATAAACTAAACCCTTCAAATTTGACCACACAGAGAAGTCCAGAGGATTTAGTTTAGACTTCTCGATGGCCAAACAAATTCACTTTCACAGCCAACCTACCGATGAGGAAAATGCTCATGTAAATATTGGCATACTGGCAAGTCACAATGTGGTGGCGCTCCGTCGTGCATAAACCACATGTATTCTCTTAATGCGAGTGCTACATCTTCTAGGAGCTCGTTTAAATGACGTTGAAGAAAGTTTAAGTACCGAGGTCCAATTAGATTGGGTGGCAATTTAAAAAGTCCAATGACAAAATTAAAAATTACACCACACGAAATGTTCACCTTAAACTCATGCTGAAAATGTCTTTCTTTTTACAGAATGTGGATTCTTGGAATCCCAAAAATAATGGTTCCTCCAATTAAAACCTCCTCGTCTAGTAAATGTCGCTTCTTCGGTAAATAAAATCTTATACCTGGGTTTTCGGTTTGCATATTTTGTAGAAACTGAGTAAATTGTAGGCCAGCAGGTAAATTTATACCAGGAACCGGAGTATAATGATATGGGTGGAACATTTCTTTTTTTCAGAATTGTACAAATGGATGTTTGGCTAAGCCCCGTTGCCGCACTTAACCGACGAGTACTCAGACCTGGATTTTCCGAAACACGAATTAAAATTTCATCTTCATCATCTACTGTGATCGTACCAGGGTACCGTACTTTTTGGGTGAAAAAAATCCAGTTTTGCCTAGGTGGTTGTAAAGATTTATAAAAACAAAAAAAAACTGGACGTTTTCCACGAAACACCGAACTACTATACTTGTCTCGACGCGCGTTTCGCCAATTAAGTTGGCAACCTCCTGGAGAAGATTAAAACTAAATTCTATGCCTGCACACTTGCACTATTTATACTAAATTTGTTGCTATGGTTCACTGTGAAAAGTCGTGGAATTGTACAGGGTTCTCTTAAACTTATGCTTCCTTATTAACTTATCTATTAAATGGACTGAGTAACCGTTATTCTTAATTAATTGTTTCTTATGTTCAAACCTCACTTTTAAGAGAACCCACTCAAATTTAAGAGAACCCTGTACAATTCGACGACTTTTCTAGAGATACTGACAATTCGAAATTTGCTTCGTTACCATATGAACCTAAATTCACCCGCGGATTATGTTGTGGCGTTTTCTGATTACTAGCTAGTCCTTTTGCACAAATAATAATCAACACGCATGCAAAATAACCAAATAATTTTATGATATGTAAATTTGACAAATGTTGACACAAGCCTACTTAGAAAAAATATAGCAATATCAGCGCCAGTGCCTGAAAAAAATCAACAAAACAAATTGAACCGTTTAAATGCAAATAACTTATAAAAACCGATAGATTTAGACGACCTAAACATGAGTACAAGACTTTTTCTCTGTAGAATTGAGCGTTCTTTTAGATTCTTGATTCTCGTTCTCTAAAACTCGATTGTTTTAGATTTTCGATTTACATTGTTTTATGCATGGCTCATCAGATAAAAACAAACGTTTTAATTTACCTAAATAATACGGTGAAATCAACGCCCTCTAGGAGCAACGTCAAAATAAGCTTAAAATTCATAATTCTCACTAGAAAAAATATAAAACTACCAATTTTCAGATTTATACTATCAAAACTCTCAATTATGGAAAATTTTTAGAATAAACTCTTAAATTTGAACACGCTGTATCTCTTAAACAAGCGACATTGATAGATAACGAATTGTAGAATTGAATCAACATGGTGTTGTTTGATGATGCAAATGATAGATGACAATACTTTATAAATAGAAAATGTTTTATTTTCGGATGAATCTACATTTACACTTCACGGCCATGTTAATCGCCAAAACTGTCGTTACTAGTCGAGAGAAAATCCTCACTAGATGAGGGAACTACACACGCAAAGCCCTGAGAAAGTTAATGTTTGGGCAGGAATAATTGGAGAAAATATAATTGGTCCCTTCTCCATTGACGACATTTTGAATGGAGAAACTTATTTAGCGTTGCTCCAAAATAATGTTGTACCGACGATGGCAAACTTGTATCCAGCTGAAGGAAACCCACTCTCAGGTAATGCAATATGGTTCCAGCAGGATGGTGCACCAGCACATTACGAAGTCAATGTCCGGCGGATTGTGTGGAGATATTCTCCATACAATCTTTCCAAATCGCTGGATAGGGAGACGTGGTTCTGTAGAATGGCCTGCACGATCACCTGATCTCACGCTGTTAGACTTCTTCTTATGGGGATTAAAAAGTATGGTCTACAAAACCAAACCCGACGATTTAGCTGACTTAACACTTGCAATTAATAACACATGCAATTAGGTCGATTACCCCGCAGATGATAACTAACGTTAGAAGACATTTCTGTTTACGTCTAGGATGCTGCCAAGATGCTGGAGGCATGCATTTTGAACATCTGCTGCATTAATAATGATTTGTTTTTTATTTTAATGTAACGAATTTCCTACGCTGGAGAAACTTTTTTTCTTGTTAATTTCTGCAATAAAATTTAAAACTATAACAGTTTTGAATAGAGAATGAAAAGGCCTTCCAAATGAAGTATCACAAGCCGCTACTTCCAATTTGAAAATTTAGGGGTTGTAGCGGTCACCTGAAGGGGGTTGAACTTAGGGATGACATTTTTACGTCGCAATATATACAATATTTACATAGCATATAGCGCCAGTGCCTGAAAAAAATCAACAAAACAAATTGAACCGTTTAAATGCAAATAACTTAAAAACCGATTAGGGGTTGTAGCTTAGACGAAAATTTAGGGGTTGTAGCGGTCACCTGAAGGGGGGTTGAACTTAGGGATGACATTTTTACGTCGCAAGATGTCATTTTAGAATTAGAAATTGACGTGTCTCAGAATTTTCTAAAACAATGGATAATAATGGAGCTACTGAATTTATTCCATTTGGCTGTTCCACACTGTATATATGTTACAGAAATCAATGAAGACATTATTTGAGGGGTACAGATGCAAAACTCACATTGTCCATAATTTTTCGAAATAGTTAGTGGCGCTATATTGTTCATCGCGTTGAACTACACCATTTTAAAGTTTAGAAGTGGTACAAAACTAACATTTTCGTTTGAAAATTTTTAAAAAGTGGATAATGTGTTTTGCACCTATACCCCTCATTTATGAAACACTGTTACCTGGCGCATTCGCCACATTTGCCAAATTATTTTATAATGCCAAATAGGTAACTTTTTATTGCAAGCACATTGAAATACAACCGAATATGCAATTATATTTTATATTTTGTATAATATCGATTCGATCGAGTACAGTGGCCGACAAAATTTTTGTAACATACAGGAAAACTGTTAGTGTATCGAAATATTTGTGACACTCATTTCTACATATTTGGCTATCTATAATTCGATAATTACATTTGCCACATGGTTACTAGCACCTACACTGTGAAAATAACACAAAAACCTAGTATGAGCTCTGAAAAAAAAACGGATTTGTTTACAAGATATCGAAAATAGTAGGTATATTTCATTAGTCCAGAAAATAAGCTTTTCCAATGCGCGTGTGACAAATTCATGCAAGCATGAGAAACTTTTATGGACGTGTAATGAATGACATTTTTCATACGTCCCTGAGAACAAAATACAAGGTAAAATTTTTAGAACCATTATTTTTAAACAAGCGGAACAAAAACCTACATCCTCAATTTTTAGTTGGAAATTTTTCACTAAAACGATGAGTTTGGGTTACTGTAAATTAATAATCGTTTAGCAAGCACCTCATTTCGTAGAATTGTAGTTGATGAAGTCGAAGGTACTCGTACTAAGTACATTATAAATAAAGTCGGCTAAACAGCGTGGCGGCCCACAAAGTTTTCACACATCTCAACGTAAATAACAGGGTAAGTTTAACACATATTATTGCACTTTCTAAATTGGAACAGTTTATTGTTTTCATGAATATTGTTTTTGCATATACAAGTAGTAAGTAAGTAGTATGACTTTACTTATTTCTTGGTATTCTCCAATTATAATGTTTTCTGGCGTTGACATTCTTGAATCGAATAATTTACCTCAAAGTTCAATCTCCCTGTTTATTGATTTATCGATGTAGCCTTCAGACACAGTCGAAGAAAGCCAACCTCCATGTCTTTTTCAAGTGGTATTCCTTTTTTTGAGAAATAATTTTAAAAATATTTTGAATGAAATCGATCATCAATACAAGTCTTATTTAGCGTTGCTGAGGAAACTAAACAATCATTGTTTGCGGTTATAAGGTTAATCATTTCAATAGCATTTTATTATTTTATTACTTATTACGATTAGCAATAGGTAGATAATATAATTGGAGCACGGGAAAATCCCAATTACCTACGACTTTATTTAAGACCTTATATATCATACCACTCATTTTGAACGATTTGAGTTACGTAATTAAAGTTATTACAGCACTAGTGGTGTAATGAGTTATTATATCACCAGTAAAGTAATGGCAAAAATGTGAACAAAGACAGAACATGCCTTTTTTAAATTAAAAAAATTATATATTTTGTATTTAAACAGTAGTAGATAAAGCTTTTTACTACTCGTGTGATGACTACTACTTGGTCTAGCAATATTAGTCACTCGTGATTGTAATATCGCTCATACCGCACTAATAATGCATCCTAAATAACTATTTCGGTGTGCTAGTAATAGTGTTTTCAGGGAGATATAATGAAAAGGTTACTTGAACAGAGCGTTCAGAATTACATATTAGGGGGTTGTGCAAAGCTTCAGTTGGTTTTTAAAAATATTATAAATTTATATTTATAATATTACAATTTTTTCTTTATGTTTAACATATTTTTTCTCAAAAATAAATTTACAATTTGTTAAAAAAAATATAAACACTGCGACTTATTTGTCTAGGCCATATTCAAACATTAGAATTCAAGCTTTTAGATTTTATTTCATGATTACTAGCCAGATTTGCATATTTTACACAACAAAATAATAGAGATTTATTTACTTTCATAATTGAAGTGAGTTGGTTGTGCCTACTGAGTACCTAGTACCATTAGCACAGCAATCGCTGGGCTGATGTGTCTTCCACGAATTTATAATTAGCGTTGCAAAAGTTTTGTATGACATCGAGATTAGGCACGGAAGCTGAAACACAGAAAGATAATCTCACTGTTCAGGTATTGCGTTTCTTGAAATACAAGTAGATTTTAATAATACTGCACCCCGAAATACATGTTAGACTACAGCACCGTACTCGTATTAAACTGAAAACATTTTAAATACCACACTTGGTTCCGAAGCTTTTTTACCTTTTTGCAAAATGTTCATTGGATGAGCGGTTTAGCTAAGAAAAAATAAATTTAAAATGATTACCTGCCTAGATTGCAATTCGAATACCAAGATAAATAATTTTTATCTTTCAGAACGGTTTGGTTAACTACGGTGAATGCAAAATAAGTTACATGAAATAAAGAAAAAATGTTTTATGGCTAAAGTTAATTTTTAAATGAAAGAACTTTTCAAGCATTTTATTTTAAGCTACAACTAATGATCAAAATGGTCTCAAAAGACAATCTGAATTTTTAAACGCCACCGGCATTAAACAGAAAAGCAACGTCTTGCATGTTTACTGACAATATAAGCACGGCAATAATTTGAAATTTATTTTTTCTTAGCTAAACCGTCCATCTAATCAACATTTTACGAGAGATAAAAAAGCTTCAATACCAAGCATTATATTCAATAAAACCAGATATTTCAGCTATTCAATTCAGCAACCAGCTATTTAGTAAAAAACAAATCAGTAGACATTATTCACGCAATAACAGAATATGAGTAGAAAACTACGCTCTATATTTATTTTCGGGTGTTTCTATATTTTCAAAAACTTCTAATAAATATGTTATATAATATATAACAACTGAAAGTTACATATTAGATAATATTTTCTGGAGGGTAGGTCTACGGTGTTGGCAGGAAATTATATTTTATAGTTTTCGAGAGTCTAGTATTTTACCTTTCTTGGCAGTGACACCTACCAAAAAAATGTTAGGCATTATTTATGAAGTTGTCCCCTATAAAAATTGTAGTGCGGTAGAAGTAGTACAAAACAACTAAAAGAAAACGCAAAGCATATACATGCATGCATTACTGGAGGGAAAAAATACAGTGATTCTACACCAATAGTATGAATAACAATTCGATAGTAACAATAATATTAGACCTAATAACAACTTATTCATACGAAAAAGAAAATACTTATACTCTGTCCTGAATAATGTCGGAACAAAAATTCTTCGTTGAAACTAGTTGACTGCAGAATTCGTATCTGGTATCATGCATTTGAGAGATAGTAAATAATTTGCGACAATATGTGAGCAGCAGCAGTTTTAAAAAAGATTTTTTTATTTATTTTGACATTACTTCTTACATTGAGGAATATTATTATTAGGTACTAGAGCTTCTGAATTCGCGGGCTGTAAACAGAAACGGTATTTTCTGAAAAGTATTAATAATGCTAGAGAGACGCAGCTGCATTCATGCCAACAGCAGGAACAAAAAAAAAGGAGTAGTTTTCCTGTAGTTAAAGAACTAATAGGGAATATGATTTTTGTACTTTACACAAAAAAATGATTTGGGGGACGAATCCGATTCTGGAGTCCAAAAAATCCCTATGATGAATGTCATTTCCTTGGTCACTCAGTTTCTTGGTCAAAAGATTCTAAGTAAAGACGTCATTCTTTCAAAAAAAAAAAAAAAACATGATAGTTCCATACACATCGAATTTTTTTTGTAACTTCAGTCAACCCAGGTCAGCCATACTGTATTTTCTTCGAAAAATTTGGAAAATCTGACTTTACATTCTAACCGACTAGATCTTTTGACATAAGAAAATATTGACTTGTCATTGCCTTTTAAATATGTAGTACGTTTCTTAATAAAAAAAAAAATTTGTTGATATATACGTGTCCTTAATGGGTTTTCAGGTATATGAAAGATCACAAACATGAAAATTTCAAAATATGATATCTTGGCGAAAAAAAAAAAGATATTTGAGCAAACTCTACGGTGTTTGGAAGAGGAAGACTTGTACTATAAGATCTCATGATTTTTTGAGAAAAAAAAAATTGCGGTGCTGCAATAACCTCAAATATGTCAAAAAACAGTGTTTTTGCACTTTTAGGTTAGAATATCTCAAAAACTTGACATGGTAGAGCAATTCCAGATTTGTTTTCAGCGGGAAAAATTACTTCGGAAACAACTATTCATTATCCGGGGGCACAAAATTTTCAAAATTTTGCAGGGTAGTTTATCTTAAGTATGTATCTTAATAATTCGGAAATTATTGAATTATATATCAATAAAGTACATATATTTTTGAAATCAGGGGACAAGTTCTTGCAGAAAATAAATAGAAATAAAATAGAGAACATTTCCTAAAACTCTTATATAACATGAGAAGTTTTTTTTTTCCATTTCGTATAATAAACCCTGTATGCAGCTGAATATAAACGAAACCCCTGTACATAATATGTATAACATGTATATGTAGTTTAAGAACCCATCGACCCAGTTTCTCTATTATTAAGTACTATACTACATTAATACATCACATTTAATGGATTTTATATTCAAATATTCCGTTATTTGTGGTAAAATCTGCTAAAATTAATTTGTATTATATGTTGGACATATTTGTGCTCTATCCAGGGCAGCTAGAAAAATAGCTTTATGTTCGGATCCAAGGCGCCGACCTAATAAGTAACACCGCAGCCAGTCTGTCTGTAATTTATTGGCAATTTGACAAATACAAGCTACATGATATCTTTGGCGTCCATTTAAGACATAAAGATATATGTATTCTGCGATGAGAATTCTATATTGTTATTCTTTTTTATTTAGAGTACCTACTGTTCAAGGCGCTATTCGTATACCTATTAAACAAATAATCAGAACTCTATCATAATCTAGTTTAATCAAGTCTTAGTCTCATTAGTCTTCATTTTACTTCCACATCCACGTATAGGAGTAGAAGTAGAGCAGTTACATATCGTTGAACTTTGGATTAAATTTTTATTGCGTAAATAGATATAAAATGTTTTAAAACGTCGAGATTTTAAGTCTAAGCAAAAAAAGTCTGGTTGTCGGTCTGTCTACCTGTTATGACTGTCTTACACACATCAATTTTTCTCACAATATTGTTTTCGCCCAATTTATTGTCCACAATAAATTGTAGAATTTAGAACTTGCTCTAATTTGTTGGTCAATTTTAGGGGTATTTAGTAACTTTTTAAATTTATTTCATTGTACCAACCTAATAATGAGATAAGCGATTTCTCTTAGGGCCAAACCTATGATAACTCTTAAGTTTTAGTCACTGAGAGTTGGCAGTGTTGAAAATGGCCAATACATTGTTACAAATATTGCAAAGTGTAAAGAGTTAAGAGAAAAATAAATTCTACAATTTATTGTACAATAAATCGGTATGTGAAAACAGTCTTTAACCTTTCCTGTGTATACGATAATAGCTTCAAATGGAAGACTTATATCATGACAAGATCTCAAACCAATTAGATTTTGAGCTTAATCGGTTAGGGGTTGGGGGATAAATGGGGGTAATACATTTTGATTTGTCTTATCTAGAGGTAATTCGCAAGCGATACAAGGTATGCCCTTCAAGCGAAACTTACCCTCTTAACTGGCTGGAACCTCACAAAATGGTTAACATCCGTAAAAACTTGTCAGCATCGGGTACGTTTCAATGGTTATCTCCTTAAGTGATGCCGTGGTGAAAAAAATATTTTTATATTGTAAAAATGACCTTTCGACATCTACCGATGTAATATTCGCATACTTAAAAATAGTCTTTGAGTGCACTTAAGGACTTTGAAGATGTACCGTCACAAATCTGTTTCAATATGGTGAAACCGGCGTCTTTCTTAGGACATTTGTGTCACTTGTGATCTTTTTTTTTAAACGCTAATTTTTTACGTCATCTATAGCGTGTAACATTTTATTTATTTCGTTCACTATTTGCAGTGAGTCCACTAAAGGCAACGCACTGTCTTGCACTTTTTCTATAGCGTTATGTAATTGTTTATAGTACTTGAAAATCGTTTTTAAGTCCGTTTGAAAAGATGTATCTTGGAATTTTGTCTGATTTTCCTTAATGGCGGCAGCCTCATTGAGATTGAACTCTAGAATTACAGCTTTCATTTGTTCAAAATATTTAGCATCATAATACGCTGCCTCCAATCATGTTCTCCAGGGTGTAAAAATCGGCTGTGGTGGTTCGGGAATACTGGGACAATTGCTGTGAAATGCACGAATACGTTTCGGAGATTTCAAAAACACTTTTTAGCACTTGCTAATAGCAAGATGTATTAATATACATCTACCTCCGGAAAACATTGTCTAACAGTTTCGGTCACGAGATGTAGCGCATGCACTTTACATATAACATTATCATGTTACATCCGTGTTCTTGAAGAGAACGACCTACCACGCGCCATACCTCGAGCACCATCGGCGTAAGTGTTTCGCCAGTACACTCTGTTAGTGTCTTGCTTGCTAATAACAGTGGACATGTCGGTTTAAGAGCGTCCAGCACACGTACAATAATATTTACAATGGATTGTATTTTTTAATCTGTCGTTTCATCAATGTACAACCATAGCCGCGCATTTTTTAATACATGTTTTATTTTATTTATAACATCTTCCCGTGAAGTTGGTATATATTTAAGTACTGTTTATTTATAACGAATAATACTTATCACCAGTGGCGGTGCGTGATATTTCAGTTAGCCATATCTTGAAAACGACGCATGGGACCCACTTCACTTTTTAGGTGATGACTATACACCTCTTACAGAAAGGATTTTATAGTGAAAAAACCGTCAGCAAAGTTTGCGAAAAAATTTTCAAAAACACTGGAGCACTCCCTGGGTTCTCAGTAACGCTCTGTGGAATATTTGCAGTATATTTTTTTTCATAATCTAGAAACAAATATAAGGAGACGTTTTTCGATTTGTTACAAAATATTTTTGTTTCAAAAAGTTATGGCCATTTTAATTTTGGGAAACAAAATGTTCCTATACAATTAAAATTAAAATGCCTACTTTTTGAAAAAAAATTTTGCAACATCGAAGTCTCCTTATATTTGTTTCTAGTTATGAAAAATATATGCAAATATCCCACAGAGCGTTACTGAGAACCCAGGGGGTTTCCCCTTTTTTTTTTTTTATTTTTTCTTTTTCGCAAACTTTGTTTCCCCCCCCCACGATTTTTTCACTATAAATCCTTTCTGTAAGAGGTGTAGTCATCACCTATAACACGCCTTATCACACAACAAAACGCACACTCGTTTCCAAAACTGCTAAACCGATGCATGATTTTTGCACATGACACGAAAACTCGACCCGACGCCTTTGTATCGCCGAGACAAATCCCTCGCTCTAAATTAATGTCAACAAAACTAAAGGTTACGTAACGTGGGTTGGATCTCTATTGTATAACACCGTTCAGTTATAGTATAAAGTTCTGAAGCGTGTGATGCCTGACGCGTAGGCCATCAAAGGTTTATTTTTGCTTTCCCTCTCAAAATCCTCAGCGTTCAAGTAAAGGTCGTTATGTAATTTCGACCAAATAAAGAACTTTTTTATACTGGCTTTCAAGCTCTTGAGGTAGAGAGGTAAATTTATCATAAAAATGTTGCTTATAACGACGAGAGAAAGGAGGATTATAGGAAGACTTAGTATCAGGGTAGGAAGGCATTATGAAATTTATGAGATCCGTCAAATACTAGACAACTAATTGTTTATTTATAGAAGAGAAACAAAGATGTCACCAGTGGCGGCTAGTGGAATTTGAAATTCCACTAGTATTTTCGTAAGGAAACAATGGACACACAGCATATTTTAAGGAGATTACTAGACCTAAGAAGTCTATAATAGCAAAAAAAACTCGAAAATTACGAAAAAAAAAAAATAAAAAAACGTGCGCCTTATCTTGGAATAAAAGATCTTTAGCGGTTTGTAACATGCTTGCTAAATATGATTTTTTTCACGTGAACATAAAAACTTTTTATTCTTGTATGTAGGTATTACAAAATTGTTATTTTGTCAAAAATACATCTATTGTAAAATCTCAAAAACCAAGTGCAGTGGTCAAATAACAATTTGTATTACCATAACTTTTAGAAATTCCGAAATTTCGAAAGAACAATATGTATAAAAAATACTTTGTATTTACTTGCTGAATATTTAAAAAAAAATCATATATTTAACATGCCGGTCTTCTGGTGAGGCAAATTAAAAAAAAAAAGTTTCGTTTGAAACTTTTTGCTATTATAGCCTTTTATTTAGATCTAGTAATCACTAGGCTTCCGAACGTGTGCTGTAGCGCAGGGCCGGACTCGTAATCCGTCATGTTTATGACGGATGATGACATATGAGAGATCAAAAAGATAGGAGTAAAAATGTGTTAATAATGTATGTACATACCTATTGCTTGCGTCATTCAGAAACACCAGCTGTTATACCATACCTATTGCTTGAGCGTACGTTGCCACGACCAGTACTCTTTCTGCATTTATTCTCGTTAAACGTGAACGATTTGGCCTGTATATTTGGTTGTAGAAGAAAAATGATCGTTCCACATCTACTGAAGTGAAAGGTGCAAATTCTAAATAGTTCACGTGGATAGAGGACGACACAACACGCACATTATTTTCACGAATTTCGCTCAGTTGTTTGTATTATTAACAGTTTTTATTGTCACTAACATCAGAACATTATCATTGTTTTACATCTACAGAGGACAATACACGTGTTACTACTATTTCTATACTTTTAGTCGCTGTTTTACCACAGAAATTTATTACGTATAAATTATTTCTGTCTTCTTTGATATTTCCCATGACACGTTGATATGTCTTTCTGTAAATATGTTTTACGCAATGTATGGCTAGTAGGTAATGGAAAATCGAGTCTATTCTTTGAGTCTATTCACAAATGGTAACAACTGTGCCATTAGGTATTGTATAAATCCACACAAATTATCAAAATCCAGACAAAAATATGCGCTTAAAAAATACAGTTTATGCTTTAATTATGATACAATAATGTAGTGCCGGCTCTGCGTAACAGCATACTTTTCCGGACCGTAAGGACCACATTCTACGCACGGACAGTGGCGTGGGTATAGAGGGGCGAGAAATATACGCTTAAAAAATACGGTTTATACTTTAATTATCATAGAGGTGCATAGTGTCGGCTCTGCGTGACAGCAGACTTTTCCGGTCCTTAGTGGTCAAATATGTAGCGCTTTATTTAAGACAAGAGATATATTAAAAAGTTTGTGTAGAAATTGATGGCATTGTCTTAAATATTCTAATTAGAAGAAATTCAACGCGAAGAGGATGGTGCGAAACAAATTCCGAATTCCACCATATTTTTTTATAACATAAATATTTAATAAATTTGTTTGGTATTGTTTCTATTGAATTTATTAGCATTTTTGTGTTAGGATTCCATATTCGAGATCCGAATTCAAGTTTACAACGTACTTACTGAATAGTAATATAAATCTAATATAGGCTTATTGTTTCTGAAATCAGTTATTCGTTTTATAAAGCCACGATGCTTATATGCCTCTGTGCATATGGACATGGACTGTATGTGATTCTCAATATTTAAATCAGATGGAAAAATGATCCCCAAGTCCATAATACTTCTATGTTAGATTTATCTAAATGAAACTGTCTACCATTTATTTTTGAGAAACCAGCTATAAAATCTATATATGTATATCTATATCATTTCGTAGTTATGTGATCATTAATTGATAAATGTGATCTATCTAAAAAGTTTAAAAACCTGCCCATCTTGTTCACTAACAAAAATGAGAAATAGTAGTGGACCTAGTAGTCTAAGAGCCAGATGGCACACACTAAACAGATGGCAACACATATTTGATAAAAGCCTCAAATTTGTTCAGTTACTCAGTTGTACCTGTGTACCTACCGTTCATGAGATGTGGGCTAGTTAAGCCCAGTTGCGGTAGGTTCAGCGTCACACAGGGGCGATAGGTGTGTTAATTTGGCAAACTAAAAATGTATTTGATAAAAGCTACCGTTTTGGTATGTCAAAATATACTATTATAGCTACTTAAAAATAAAATGGCAGACCGTTCCCGCGGTTGTTACGTCATGGCAGACAAATTCAAAATTTCAAACAAAAATTTTCAATTTTTTTTTATGAAACTTGAAATTTATATATGTTATTCTTGATAGTATTAGAAGCATATACTTTTTAAGGCAGTAGGGTATTCGGTTGCTTTGATCTGGCAGACAGTAAAATATTTTCTCCTGCGCGAGCATACCTATGTGTAGTAAATACGTTGTATACGGAATAGAGAGATTTTCGTTTTCTTTTTCTTTTCTATGATATTTAAGGGTCGGCTGATAAGTCCCGGGCCTCCCAATGAAAAACAACATTTAAACATTTTTTTTCCGGTTTAATTTTATTAAACCATCTCTGTAGTGCGATTTGTCAAGGTCCTCAAAATAGCTGATTCTCCAGGTAATTATATAGTTATAGAATTAAATTTTAATAAAAAACACTCGATTTGCAAATTTTAATTTCACTTTACAGAAACCGATGGAGCCAGTGATGACATTCTCTCACATGATGAAGACGATGATTCAGAAGATGACACTGAAGTATGAAGAGAATATAAGGATCTGAATTCTTCGAATATACAGATTCAAATTTTTCATTTTAATATTGTTTACAATTAATATTTTCATTCTTAACTTATGTTTAATTAAAAAATAAAAATAACATTGTTATATATTCATGATATCATTATTCTCCCACTGAACATATGTTGGTAGTGGCCCATTTTCCCCATAATCCATGTAACGACAGTAAGCATGATTCATATTATTTCTTATATTCATAGTACCTAGTTCATGAAATAGTCAGCAGATTCCATATAATGAAAAGAAGTTCTATATATTTGTGTGTTCGCGCAGGAAAAAATATTTTACTGTCTGCCAGATCAAAGCAACCAACACACTCGACTGCCTTGAAAAGTATATGCTTCTAATACTATCAAGAATTACATATATAAAATTCAAGTTTCATAAAATACTTTTGAAAAAAAAATGTTTTTTGAAATTTTGAATTTGTCTGCCATGACGTAACAACCGCGGGAACGGTCTGCAATTTCATTTTTAAGTAGCTATAATAGTGTATTTTGACATACCAAAACGGCAGCTTTCATCAAATACATTTTTAGTTTGCCAAATTAACACACCTGTCGCCCCTGTGTGACGCTGAACCAACCGCGACTGGGCTTAACTAGCCCCCATCTCATGAACGGTAGGTACAACTGAGTAACTGAGCAAATTTGAGGCTTTTACCAAATATGTGTTGAAACCTGTTTACTGGCTCTTAGACTATAGAATGCTTGCGATACTCCAGTGTGCTATACCAAAAAAAAAAAAAAACAACACGAGGACATTTCACCACGATAAGATATGTACGATCTTGTAAATAGAAACAAAAAAATAAATAGTAGGTGATAACAAAATGGTAACCTTATCAAATACGTTGGCAAAATCTGTTACATATCCATCCCCAAATAGCAATCAGAATTTTGTCAACAAATGTTGCTAAATTGGTATATATAGATATATTTCGAGTAAATCCATGTTGTTTCAGACATAGACTTTTTTATATGGGCACACGTCATAAAGCAATGTAAAAATATTCTATCATGCCATCAACATTCTAAAAATATCCCAAAAGATCCCAATTTCAATTTTGTAGCTGTTGATATAAGAGAATACAATTTTCTTTTTTATAATCATCCTTCCCGTTAGGTTATTTACATTATTGTCAATACACTTGACTTTCTTTATATCAATATCTGCAATTAATGCCGGATATTTATTATCATTCATTGATATTAAAATTCACAATACATTAAGCACATTCATTAATATTCCAATTATTTATATTTACGATTATTAATATTGTAATTTTATTGATATGATATACTCTATATTATACAGGGCGATTGATCGAAACCATTCATTAAAAGCATTAGGGCTTGTATACAATTTTGTATGGATAATGGGCCTATAGCGAACTTGCTGAAAATATTTTCAATATGGTTGTACTTCCAGTTATACCGGAAGTCGGTATCAACTTTCTTATTTTAAATGGAATGGTGACTTTTTTATTACATATTTCGATGATACACATTATTTTACGTAGATTTTTTTTATTATTAGAGGTATTTCGTGTTGTTTGAAATCTTGTTCATTAGCACCATAATATTTGAAACTAACTATCGCGATTATTTTAGAAAATAAAGTATCGATATCGGTAATGTGGTAAATAGAACTCTAAAGTTTTGCAATTGTATAATCTGGATTATCTGACCATGTACTATCATCTAATTGAAGAAAGTTTGTATCAACACCAAATCTTTCAAAAAAATTTAACAGAGTTAGAATTAATAAAACAATCAACGTTTTTGTTGAGAAACCATTTAAAATCATCTGAATTGAAAATAAAGCGTTTAGGAAAGTCAAACTGATCCTCATTACTTGATCTCAAAGCCTCCAACATTTTTCGCTTTACGTCAGAAGAGATATTTTCATCGAAAAAAGAAAAAGTCGCTGCTTCAGAACTCAAATACCTTAAATGGTTTCTGAATTTTGCTAAAACTGCTTCCGATAATAATCGTTGATCGATTGTTCGATATTTGTATACTGCTTTAATGAATTCAAGTTCTTGATTATGCTCCGAATCAAGATCTTGAATTAATTAAAGCACAATGATACTGCAGAGAGAGCTGCCAAATTAACTGAAAAATATATTAATACTCTAGTTATGCACGAAGATAAAAAACAATATGTCATTCAAATTGTGAGTATAAAAAAAATCCAAATGCCACCAAAGACACCAAAGAATGTTTAATAAAATAAATTGTGTAAATCAATATGTTAAAAAAATTTGTTCTCACATCACATTTAATCTCACATTTTTCCCAATAAATTGAAAAATTTTGAATCTAACTCAAATCGTCAGTCACATTATTTTTCAATTATCTGAATTTTTTACAATAATTTTACCTATAATACAGTTAAAATTAGATATTTTTCGCAATAAACAATTTACTTTTATATAAATAATGATAATTTTGCGGTCAAAGTAAAAAAATCTAAAAAATACTGTAAGTTCAATAAAAGAGAGCTTTTTTATAGAGCGTTCAATTTCCTACAGAAAATTGTTGTTCCTTTGTGTCTCTCATCACTGTATATTAACTTGCTCAGGAGAAAAAAAACATTAAATGTAAAACGTGCCGAAACCCCATGTTATTTAAATGGGAAATGTATCGTCTTTGTGGCAGGGTTTAATATGAATATTAAGGGCTTATATGGGTCTGATATTTTTTTTTGGTCATAAACTAAAAATTTAGGGGGCGCTGCGAAAAAAAAACAAGTTGGTAAATAAAGGACACCCTAATGTCACATTGGTATCTATGTACTTACCATAAATCATTATTTTGGCGCCATTATTATATATATATTTCTCTTAATCAGAATAGAATAATTTCGATTAATCGATACTAACTTATAAAATCAATTCAATTTTATTTTTATAAATGCAGTTTTATTATCGTATCTATTTCAGTTTGTATATTACACACATTTAGTCAATATTGATGGCCTATTCAATATATGCCACAATCACACATAACTAGATATAATACATGTAACAAAGTAACTACTATTAAATATAGCAACAAAAGCAATAAATTCACACTTTATAACCATATACGTATGTATGTAAAACTCCTTGATTAGCTTGACGACGCACAGTGGGCGAAAACGGCAAAATTTTAACTTAAATAAGATAACTCCTCACAGACAACTCCAATCATTGTGATTTTTTTTATTTTACTGGTTTTGGACAGTAGATTAAAGGAACATTGGTCCGACACAAGTTTGAGGTTTAAAGAGGGAGGGGGAGGGGGAACCCATAAGGGACCCCATATCCCAGTAACTTTACAATTAAAGCTTTTAAGCTCCAATAACCGCATACCTCAAACTTTTAAACCTTATAACATAAGCTTTCAAAACCCCGTGACCCCATAACTTTTAAATTTTAAATTTTCGAGCTTATTTTTAACTGGCTTATTTATTACATCACCTACAGCTTGTAGCAGAGAATTTACTTCGTCCAATATTTTGTAGTGACTCCGCTAACGACAACGCACTGTTCTGTAATTTTTGTATGAAATCATATAAAAACCTTTATAGTAACTATGAATAGTTTTTAAAGCTGTTCAACGGACGCACCTTGAAATTTGGTCTGGCTGTGTTTAATAGCTGCAGCTTCGGCAGGATTGAATTGTAAAATAACAGCTTTTATTTGCTGGAAATGTCTCCTCAATACATAACCACAGCCATGATTTTTTTAACGCACTTTTAATCCACTTTAGTGAATCGCTGACTAAAGTTCGTTGTAAAGTACAGTTGGTTAATAGTTACGTAACGTTGTGCGACTTGGTGACGGCATCTCTCGAACGTATTTGTTCCAGAACTCAAGACATGGTTGTTTATCGAGTAAATTAAGGGGTGCATCACAGGCACTTAGCAATAAAAGTAAGTCCAACATAAACTGAGTTCTCGAGGACACACCCTCTTTTTTATTTTTATGTTTCACACTATGTGACGGTTACAATCGCATTTCTTCCCACACAGCAGTTTTTCCTTACATATTTTATACATTACGGTCGCGCCATCATAAATCTTCGAAATCACTGATGAATTTATTCACTTTGTCAGCAAATGGTAGTTTTGTAGGCATTTACACGTGTGACATTTTATTATTAATGTAATGTAATACCAACGCCGACGACATAAACACCTCGAAGACACTAATAATAATGCTAGAGTCTGCCAGACAGTCGGGCTTAACGACTGAAGTCAATGGGCGCATTCATGGACGCTCAGCCGCTGACCGCTATGTGTTATTAGTTAGCCTTTTCTGACAGTCAGCGGCTTAACACTCCCTGAATCGTTTGTATGAGTTTCGCAAAGATCTAGAAAACGTAAAATGTTCTATGGCATAGATAACTTTCATGAATCATGGATTCATAATTCCCTGCCGTGTTCTGTGCTTAAAGACACTTAAAGGACAAAGGTTCGTTGTCTTTTCCATAACTTTTGTTTAAAAACAAGCAATATTTTCTTTTCTATAACTTTTGTTTAAAAGTAGGTTAAAATTCAGTTGGTCACACAGCACAGATAAAACGACAGAGAGAATCATGATGGAATTATTGTCAAGTCAGCATCTCAGCTATAATATTTTAGGCTTAGTAAAATAGCAAGCAATATTTTCTTTTTTTTAACTTTTTTTTTAAAAGTGGGTTAAAATTCCGGTTGTCACCCCCCACAAAAAAAAAAACAGGGGAAATCTCGTTGGATTATTGGTCAGCCGCTGAGATAAAAAGAAAAGTGTCAGCCACGTCCATTCAGGGAAGTGGCTAAGTTAGCTACTCAGCCGCTGAGCGTCCCTGAATGCCCCCAATGACTCTAGTGCGGCACGATCGGCCAACCATATACAAAACATAACAGTGGTTGTACATTTTGGAAATGTTTTTTTGATATTAAAATATTCTAGGTTTGTTCTTTATTCTGTAGTAAAATTAAGACCCTTTGTATTACGAAAGTATTGTGTTACGTAACTGGCGGTTTAATAACAATAATTCATCTTATTACAAATGTGACACCCTTATGCAAGGGGTAGACTAATAGTGAGTCATAAATCCCAAGGGTGAAAAAATACTACGTCATCCCGATGTAGCTACACATCCTATTTCCAGTGCATAAAAATGATGACACGGCACCCTTCCTAATGAGCCGAAGGACAAATACAGTAGGGGACAAAAAATAATTTAGTATAGAGAGATAAATGGATTTTAAATTAAATGGTCTTTTCCAGACGAGGGGGATAACACCCTTGGTGCGTAGCTTTACTTCAAAAGAATATGACAAATTAGACGACTGCAGTTATAGAATGAATGGATTGTAAGGCTGATTTTATTTGATGTCAAGTACGCTAGAACGCAGTAAAGAATAGTAGGTCATTTTAATTCCCTTGTTACAAATGAGTATTTGCAGCATCGACCACAGTCTACTATCGTTGTCTTCGATAAATACTTTAATAGTACCTTAATACTAAATAATGTATATAATACAACGAAAAACAAATAAAATGAGTCATAAATCACGCACTACAGACTACAGACCGTTGAAGGCATTGTGAACCACGTGCTAATCACACACGAACAGCATGTTCTTCCACAGTAGTTGAAATAGTCAGTAGTGGCGTGATAATCTGTTATATTTGGGATAAAACTGCATAGAAAATATAGTAAAAAATCATTACAAGTGCGTGCAATAGTACTATAAAAAGACCCACTTCACTATAATACATACACCTCTTACAAAAGATTTAAGGAAAAAAAAAGTTGCAAAAAATAATCTTTCTTAAGCTCTTAAAATTAGTATATTTTTTATATTAAAAAAATATAAGGAGACGTTTTTCGTTGTTACAAAATATTTTTATTTCAAAAATATGGAATTTTAATTTTAATTATAGAAATTTTGTTTCCCAAAATAAATCCATAAAAAATATTTTTAAAATTTTATGAAAAAAAAACGAAAATCAAGAGGTTACTGAAACAGCTCAGTGTTTTTGAAAAATGTTTCGCAAATTTGACGATTTTTCACCATACAATCCTTATCTGTAAGAGTGTAAATTGCAGCACTTAAAAAGGGATGCTGCGTGGCTGATAATCAGTGTGCTTACAAACCTGCAGCAAACTTGGAATAGCATGATGCACCGCATGCCGCAAGGGCAAATTACGAATATCGAAATAAAACTCAGAATTTACGTAAGTCGGACTTATGTAAATCGGGATATTACTGTACTTAATACAAATACCAAGCTATAGTTTAAATGACTGCGTTCTGTAGGGCCACTGTATCCTGTAGGGCCAGACGTGATTGTAGCCGTCACATAAATAGTGTGAAACATAAAAAAGAGAATATGTCCCTGAGAACATAGTTTATGTTCGACTTACTTTTAATGCAATGTGCCTGTGATGTACCCCTGAAAGTACTCGATAAACAACCATTTCGTGAGTTCTGGAACAAATACGTTGTAGAGTCAGAGTAGAGTAATACGTCTGCCAACTATACGCAGTGACTTACTAAAGTGGACTAAAAGTGCGTTAAAAAATACACGGCTGTGGTTATGTATTGAGCAGACATTTCCAGCAAATAAAAGCTGTTATTTTACAACTCAATCCTGCCGAAGCTACAGCCATTAAGGAGAGCCAGACCAAAATTCAAGATGTGTTCCTTGAAACAGCTTTAAAACCTATTCATAGTAACTACTTATAAAGTTTTGTATGAGGCCATACAAAATGAAAATACGATTTTAGCTTTTTCGTCAAAATACTACTGCTTTTACTTTACATCAACGTAATAAAATGTAGAAATAAAAGGACCACTAAAAACATCACATGTTTTAAGCCGCATCACGTAGACATTTATGGATAATGGACGAGATTTATATCATCTTTCAGGAAGAGTATATATTTAGATCATTAATGCCGTGGTCCTGGAAAAAGCAAATAAATTGGATTTTAAAAATGTTCGTTTGTTTCGCTTGATCAATTAATTTGTGATTAATTAATTTGACAGTTTGCAGCTGAATGTAACTAGTTTCGACAGAAAAATGGATTTAACCATAACCCTTTTTCCTGTAACCATAGGATTTATTTTGGCATATGAGACACGTTTTTTAAAAGATAAATGTGCGTATTAGGTTGTTTCGAAAATAATTGCGCATTTTGATTAGAATTTTTAAATATTCATAAGATCCTTGAAAAAAAAACCTTATTAACCACAATAACTACAAAAGTACTAATCAAATATATACATTTTTATCAATGTGGCGATACCTTATTTATTATGCCATTAAGATAAAAAAGTATATACAAATTCTTCAAAGGCGTTTTAAACTGATGTTTTATCATTGAACAGATGTTCAAAGTAGTCATAATCTGTTAACGAAAGGCCTGGAGAATAAGCCGGGAGACGTAGAACTTCATCCTTATCTTCATCCACAATATTTTTTTGAATTTTCCAATTTGATGCATATTGCCGAATAATTCGGCGGGGAGGCCCAGGAAGACCCAGGAGGAGAGGCACCTTGGGAACCATATTTTTATTACAGATTCGGATTGCGGATCTAACTCATGGATTTTTTTTTCGTAGAACCCAAATCTGCGATAAAAAACAAAGCTTCCTATTTGAAATTTTAAAGTTGAACCCCCGCCCACATCCAAGCCGGAAGGGGGGTGATTAATTTTTCCGTGTTTTGTAAAGGCCCATACTTCAGTATAGTAGTATTAT
Organism: Aromia moschata; assembly: GCA_029963805.1. NCBI lineage: Eukaryota > Metazoa > Arthropoda > Insecta > Coleoptera > Cerambycidae > Aromia > Aromia moschata. The sequence continues at coordinate 124,336 of JAPWTK010000603.1, forward strand.
ACGTACGAATTATACTGGATATTTTGCTGATTTGATATTGGATATTAAGTGGTCGAACAGCACAGTGGTAGAACGTAGCGCGTCAGCACTTGATATATGCTGTTGTGAAATAAAGTTAGTGTTAAACTAACTAAAAATAAAATTAAACCTAAGTGTTTTGGAAAAGCAAAAACGTTCTAGAATTGCGCTATCTGACCATTTTGTAGCAATTCATATACAATATACTGTTTACGTATAAATGTTCAACCTTTACAAAACACTTTTGCGACATTATGGACTACAAAGCGCACTGCCACCAGGTGCCCCAATATCTGATCTTGCTTACTCATCTACACACTCATCTGTATTGAAATATGGGCTTTCACAAAACAATTGCAGTGTTTGGTCACGAGTTCTCCGTCTAATATACTTAAATTATTTATGATTTTTTCATTTTAACGAGTTTTTCCCCAAAGATAATTGGACGTTTAGGAACATATAGGGAATTCAATATAAGCGTTACTCCACCTGGTGGTCGCTCATCAAACGAATTATTGTGACATTGAAACGTCCGTTGGTTTCTATTTTTGTGTTGTTCCATTACAAATTAAAATACTCCTTTTATATTACATCAGTATTGTTGTGTACCTCGCTGTCCGTCCTAAATTAAAAGAGACCCCCATTTAACATTTCATATATTTCCTGATTTCCTGATTTCCTGATTTCCTGAAACAAAATATCAAGTTTTCATGGTGCATCAATTTGGTGAAAAGGAATGGATAAATAGACGCAATACTTGGATAATAGTATAACAGTTAGAAAGTAAATATACATATGAGAGTCCATTCTCTGTCTTCTTCATTTTGATGAGGGTGACTATTTTTATTGATGCAAGTTTCAGTATTTTAAGGTTAATGTATACATTATACTTTTTGTCTACTTTAACCAAGGATTTAAAAAAGCGGAAGCTATGGAAAAAAACTGCAATACATTCAAATAAATCACCTTTGCAAAAGAACATGATAGAGGAAATGATCATCCAGAATGGAGAATGAAGAAAAAATTCACAATTGAAGATACTTAGTTTGATGTGTGACATTCTACTTAAAATTTAATTAATATGTTAAACAATTTCATAAAAAAAAACGCACATAGATCTTATAGAAAATTGTTTTACTTTTTCAAAATAAACCCATCCAATCTAAAACCGTACCTTATTTATTCTTATCTTATTTCAATCAAAACTAAAAATCAAAAGAAAACCGATCAAAATTATGCCAACAACTTTTAAACAACAAACCTTGATATACATATATTATCAGTATTATCATAAACGCGAAATGGTGTCATAAGGTAAAAAATAATAAAATGCTGCACAAAAATCATAAAATAAAGCAACAAATTGAACATAAGCACATTTACCACGACGTACATAACAACAGAGTAGCAAGGCACAGTAATTAGTTCTAAAATTTTCCGCAGTGGCGCTGGCTTCTTAAATTCTAACGCCTGTAGCAACTCCCATTATAATAATTTAATAGTAGATCATACAATAACTGGTATAGTAATTATCATTGTTTTGAAAAAAATACCTACTAACCAGAGATGAAAATTGTTTTAAAAACCAAAAATAATTTTTATAAAAACAAATTAAAGTTTCCCATTTGGAATTTTATTGCTGAATGGTGGTAGGGGATGAATTTCAACTAAGTCTAATAGAATGCAACAAAATATTAGACCCGTATTTTTTCTTTTTTCGATTTCATGTACGTTTTCTAAAATTTATTTCTATATCTATATCTATAAACGATTTTTTTTGTGGACTACTAATCAAATGTAAAATACATAATAAACCAAAAATAAAAATAAATAAATGGGGTTTCCCATTTGAAATTTTATTGTTGAATTGGGGGGGGGGGGTTAATTGCGACTAACTTTAGTAGAATGCAACAAAATATTAGACCCGTATTTTTTCTTTTTTCAATTTCACGTACATTTTCCAAAATTTATATTTTTGTCTTACTTATAAACCAACTTTTTATGGATTGCTAATCAAATTTCGTAAAATACATAGGTAAAATATGCGAAATAAACGAACTTCTAATGTTAAAAGATAATTAAAGCTGCACTACTGGCGAGATTACCATATTTGAATAGATAATCATGCATATTTCAATGCAAATGCGAGTAAATTTGAATAGTGTATTTAGAGTTACGCTACCTCTAGGCCGCAGTACAAATTAGTCCCTCGATGGTTAACAACGTACGCGGTACTTTAATCACCACTCTCAACATCGCAGAAGGTAATTACAGTACGAAACTATTGCAAACTGATTTGCAAAGACATCTTTATTTTCTTTTGCTGAATTTTTTAGAGATCCCTATAATTATCTACAAAAATTTAAATCTCAGATTGTATTATCAAGTAAGCTGTGACAAATGTCAGAGATTGTTTAAATCGATAGCTTCACTTCGAGTAGATGAACCAATTGTCATGAGAATTCTTGAAAGTGGGCATGGCCATACACTATGTCACATTACGCCACGTAAGCCACTATCCAACAAGATTATCGTTAAAAATAAACTTGTTATTACCTATCGTGAGTGGGTATTACTTATTATATATTTAACTGTAGAAAAGCCGCCAATCCAAAAATGACTTTAACAACCGACATCCGGGCAACATAACAATTTTCCTGACATCCGGGCTTCATCCGAGCTCCTTACGAATGTTTATCCATGCTTTTTTCAAATATTTTTTCAAACATTTGTGGCTCCCATGACCTCGAATTCACAAGATCTTTGAGAAATGACATTTTAAAGGGGCCTGATGTCAGGAAAATAAACCTATTTTGGAAGTATTTTTTTCCGTATAATCAGATTCTGCAATGGAAATTGGGGGTTCCCATTAAAAAAAAATTGGGTGCCTCAGGGCCGTATCAGGATGTCGGATAAGGTGCTGGATCACATGGTCAGGTGGACCCCTCCAAACCAAACAACCTAGTTAGTCATTTTTGGATTGGCGGCGTGTCTGTAGAGGTTATTCATGTGGATGTTTTAAAATGGGACACCTGGTATATTAACATCATAAGACATTCGGCTTGGAGACATTCTCACTGCGTCGCTAAAAGTTGAGAAGTCGAGATGGAAATAATAAAACAGCAAAGGTATCCCATCATATTTTCTGTTTGCGAAATCAGCAACGGAAGCTTTTGCCATGATTACGGCGGCATTTGGCCAATCGTCTATAATAAAATCTACAGTACACCCAGAAGAGTTTTGCCTGCAAAATGCGCAGAACGAACGTGTACTACGTTCGCTCTGCGCATTTTGTAGTAATTCGACCACACCCGAGATATATAAGAGATACCCTCAAACAAACAACATACTGTACTTCTCTAAGTGTTCACGGCTGCAGCTACAAAAGAAAAGTGCACAATTTCAGGTTTCCTCTACTGCGGCCAAGGACAAAACTACTGTTGTTGCACTGCTGCACACTACTACTGCTGCACACATGTTTAAGATTTTAGATGACACAAAGAGTTTGCTGAAGGTTGAAAGTGTTGCAAGTTGCAGAGAGCTCCAACTACGGCGCTAACTGAGATAGCCATAAACACATTAATTATTCGGACAGATCCACGTTTGACTATCTTGCAACTCTCTAATATCATTGACGCTATATCTATCGGATATGTTTTACCCTCTTGCACAAACATTTGAACATATTATGAAAATGTATGTGTGTCACAACTCCCCATACAGCCCTGAATAGTTCCAGCCGACTTGTATTATGTTCCCTCAAGAAAAAAAGGCCTTAAATGATGTCCGTTTCAATTGAAATATTATGAAAATGTATGTGTGTCACAACTCCCCATACAGCCCTGAATAGTTCCAGCCGACTTGTATTATGTTCCCTCAAGAAAAAAAGGCCTTAAATGATGTCGGTTTCAATTAGAATTAGAGGATGTTAAGGCTTTATAGACGATATTAAGGAAGCTCTCAAATAATGTGGCAGCATTATTCGGATCAGATTATTGTTTTACAGAGAAACTAGGTATATAGAATTATAAAACGTGAAAAAGTTATGTCATTGAAGACGAATAATTATCTTAGAGCATTAGGTCTAATCTTTGTTGAAACCCCATTAGGTATTACTTTAAGCGTATATCGTGATAGTTAACGTATTCATTACAAATATAATTCTTACTTTTTACATCTTTGGCAACTGTGTGAGATAAAATCAGTCATCTAGAGTATGCCGGAAGCGATTCAAATAGCTAAAATCATATTTACACAACTGTCACAACCGCATAATATATAGTAAAGTACATCGTTAACATTTTTTTGTGCACGCAATAATTTGCTTTAAGGTACCAACCCAAAATAATCTTCATCTTCATCTGTGAAATTAACATTTAATTCTGTTTAATGAGTTGTTACAAAGGTAATAATTACACTCTTAAAAGCACAAAAATGAATATCACTTGGTTACCGCAAATATTCAAATAATTAAATGGTATTTTGATGGTCGGTGGATGATAAAGGAATTTTTTACGAAATAATTTCTAATAGGCCAAAACACCTTTCCTCAGAATTTTTTCAGACTCTCGACGAACGAGAAATTGTGCTAATGTGTTTCCATAATGTAACACGGAAAATAAATGTTAGCGACTATCCCTTTCCTGTTGGTCGCTGTTACCCGCACCAATTCCATATCAATCCAATGAAATTTCTATCAGCTATTTTAAAACTGCGAACAATTGTATCACAGACATAATAAAGTTGTAAAATGATAACAACAAATTAAACGCAACACAGTTTGAAAATTAAATTGGGCCTAAATTAATTGAGTGTATTTTTATAACGACGCCGTTTTTATAATACAAAGATTAAAGGCTTTACAATTCAGAGACTTGAATTATATGTAGATAATTCACTCTTCTATGTTGACGTCAAAAACGCAGCATAAATATCCAAGGATGTTCCTAGTGACTTGATTCAACTTCTAATAATTCATCTTCCCCATCCTCATTGAGCTGGTAAGTAAGTCATAGTATAAAATATTACATTTTACTTACAAAACTTAAAGAATATAATATACTTACTTGAAAATTTTGAAAATTATGATTTTCATTTTCTCAGTACTTTCCCAAAACTATTAAAAACTGTTCAAATCTGAAAACGTCAACTTCATGAGTCACAAAATGTGCAACTTTTCTCTAATTTCCTTCTATATCCTACAGCTTATAAGTTATTAATGCAATACTACAAAAATTTGTAATGTACTATTTGGCATCATATGTGAAAGTTGAAGATACGAGTAGTCTAAATAAATTATGATGTCATCTACTGACCGTTTTTTGAACCACATATGAATGTCTCCAGCCTGGTATCTGAATCAACCAGATCTGATTTCAAGACTTTACAAATCTAATTAACATATTGTAAAGCTCTTGAGAAATATGATGTTTTATTTTATTTCATTTTACTTAGTTTTATACAAAAAAACTTTTTTTCAAATTGCAAATTTAATTCAAGAGCTTCTGAAATATGTAGGACAACTGATATTTTTACATGTTCAAATATTTCTTTTTGCAGACATTGGAGGCTTAAGTAAAGCGATGATGTTTTTTTTCTCGATGTAAAATATTTTAGCCCCTGTCAGAAACAGTATATATCTTAATAAAAGAGTCACAATGAAGGATACCAATATAAGAATAAAAGTTTCACATACATCTGAAATAAAGCGGTTGTCATCTTTATGCGCAAGGCAAAATATGACAACCACTTTATACATAGTGTCTATTAAAACTGGAGCATTCTGTATCTGTTAACTTTCAACGGAAGTTGACGAGCTCAGGAATGTAAAAGTAACGAAAAAAAGATGCGTCGAATTATGCTTAACAGACTAGACCTGCGTGTTCTTATTATGTGACGTTGCACATTGAAATGAGCTAATGAGTACCGTATAATATGTACAACGCAGGTATGTAGCAACATCACGCCTTCTTCTTATATTATTCCACCATTAACTTTTTGCCAATGCCCTTGTTTTTACGAGAGCGGGGTTCAATTTCCATTGCTTTTACATCTCCTTCCTGTGACATTGATGGCAAAACTGAATGAATATTTTTATACGAGATTTCTCTGAAAAGTTTTTCAGAGATCAGACCTATTTCTCCAAATCAATCAATATACTTTCAGTTTTCCACAAATCAAACAAATTGGAGAACAAAAAAATGTAAAAGCTAATGCTTCGAATGCAAATGCTTCTACTCGTATTAAGCTGAAAATATATTTATTTACGACTTACATCATAAGACTTTATTATACCACTCATTTTGAACGATTTGATTTGAATTACTTAATAGTCGAGGAAAATTAACACAAAAAATAGGCTAAAGTTCCAAAAAACCTGCGCAATAAGATAGATTGAGATGCGGTTTTTTGCATTCGATTCCTTGATGCATTTACTCCATTTGTCCGCTATTTAAATGTTGTACAACTCGGAAACTGCATTTCTGCATCGAAAAAATTCATTTTTTCATGTGCAATTTTTGAGAAAAATAAAAAAAAATCATTATTCGATAATTCATTGTGGAAATCGATCCAAACTTTTTACCCGGGGGGGTTTTTTGGGGTCGCTGATCACGAATGTGATCAGTGTGAACGATGTCAGAAAAACCATATAATGTACCTGGGGACCAGGAAGTCCTGGTTGTGAGGGTCATCCACAAGTTTTCCTCGAAATTTCCTTGGAAATTGAACCAAAATGTTGTCTCGGTGGGTTTCGAGGTCGCTGAACACGATTATGATGTTAAATTCTCCAATATACCTGGAGGCCAGGGGTAGCCTTGTTGTCCAGATCGTCTCCTGGAGATTTACGCGAGTTTGGTACTCGGGGGTTTTTGGGGTCGCTGATCACGAATATGATGTCGAGAAATTCACACGTGTACCTGGGGACCAGGAAAACCTGGTTGTGAAGATCATCTACGAATTTTTCGCGAAAATTTGCTTTGAAATTGAACCAAAATGATTACTCGGGGGTTCTCGAGGTCGCTGAACACGATTCTGGTATAAAAAAAATCCCCGATACACCTGGAGGCCAGGGTGGCCTGTCATTGCGTTTATATGAAAACTCGCGTAAATGTCCAGGAGATGACCTAGACAACCAGGCCACCCTGGCGTCCAGGTGTATTGGGGATTTTTTTAATATCATAATCGTGTTCATCGACCTCAAAAACCCCCAAGGAAACATTTTGGTTAAATTTCCAAGCAAATTTCGAGAAAACCTCGTGGATGACCCTCACAACCGGGACTTCCTGGTCGACAGGTACATCATATGGATTTTTCGACATCATATTCGTAATCAGCGACCCAAAAAACCACCCGAGTAAGCAAATTCATTGCGTTTATATGAAAACTCGCGTAAATGTCCAGGAGATGACCTAGACAACCAGGCCACCCTGGCCAACAGGTGTATTGGGGATTTTTTTTTAATCAGAATCGTGTTCAGCGACCTCGAAAACCCCCGAGTAATCATTTTGGTTCAATTTCAAAGCAAATTTTCGCGAAAACCTCGTGGATGATCCTCACAACCAGGATTTCCTGACCCCCAGGTACACGTTTGAATTTCTCGATCAGCGGCATCATATTCGTGATCAGCGGCCCCAAAAACTCCCAAGTTTACTGGCCTCCAGGTATATTGGAGAATTTTTTCTACATCAGAATCGTGTTCAACGACCTCGAAAACCCCGGAGTAAAAAGTTTGGATCGATTTCCACAATGAATTACCGAAAAATGAATTTTTTTATTTGTCTCAAAAATTGCACATGAAAAAATGCATTATTTCGATGCAGAAATTCAGTTTCCGAGTTGTACAAGATTTAAATAGCGGACAAATGGAGTAAATGCATCAAGGAATCGAATGCAAAAAACCGCATCTCAATCCATCTTACTGCACTAATTTTGGACCTAAAATGTTATATTTCCTCGACTATAATGAAAAATTACATCACTACATTCTAGCTTTACATAAATAAATACATAATATTTTTTAAGAAGTCCCATACAACAAAATCTAACATAGAAAGGTCCGAGGACCTTACTGGCCAATTCATTGGACCATTAATTCATATCCATTGATTTTCAAATTACTAATTCAAATAATTACTTGTTAAAGCAAAGTTATGCTCATTTTGTTGAAAAAAATATTCTTAACTGAATGAAGGGAATGTTTTCTAAAATATCTGGATGGCATATATTCGAAATTTTCATATACCTGGTCAACTCAACACTGTTCAAGTTATCGTGGAAATATGATATATCAATTTCCCTCAAAAAATAAAACAAGATATATTAAATCCGAAACTTCCTTGCTGTCAGATTATGAAGATGAAAAACGTTAAATAGTCAAAATGATACTAAAAATAATTAAACAACTAAATTAATGTTGTTTTATTTACAACGATGTAAAATAATTAATTTGTATGTATAGGAACTAGGTCGGTGTCAATTTCGATTAAAAGTATAAAAAATCTTTACCTACGCTTTGTTCATTCATGGCCATATATGTAATTGTTTTCATATAATTAATTTTAAACTGTTATTAAACTATATAATTATATATTTTTGAAAAGCGTAAAAAATGCTCTTATCAAGTATGTCATAGGTAACCACGGTTCCCATTTAAAACAATGTGTTTGGTCCATAAATAAAACACCGTCAATCACAGCAAAGAACTAGTTATGCAACTGAGTTCTACATGAAACCATTGAAACAATGCCAAAATTATTCAAATTATGGCCACCACAGAGAAGACGTCAGACGTCCTTTTATCTCGACGTCATCCTGTAATAACCGAGGTCCCTTAGAAAACAATCGAAAATGGGACACACTGTATAGTGTACACCCAGCACGAATAGGAACGCCTCTGATTTAATGTCCTAATAAGTTAGGCGCCGCATTTCTTCATTAATTATTCCGCCATATCAAAGTTATTATTACATCTGTGGGAACCTCCAGCAATGATATTCATAAAAGGCACTTCTGAGATGAAAGGAATGTCAGTCCAGTTGAGCCTGAATTCTCGTACTACTAGTAATTTTGTTCACCACCAATTATGTACATAGGTATCTACAAAGCATACTTAATTTTCATTACACACAGATTTAATTACATCAAATCCATGGTAATGTTCCTAAATAATGACTCGGAAATTATAAAATAGCTCAGATAAATATTTGAAGCCGTTCGTAGTGAACACAAAAAGTTTTCTAACATTTACAGATAAACAAATATATGTAGATTAGAAAAAAATATATATATATATGGTTAATGTATTACAAAGGCTGGGTTAGGGTTCTAGGGTTAAGGTAAATGTTATATCATAATTTGCAGTTTCACAACCAGTTTGATTCACTCCAAACGGGATGTGTTTTGATTCACTGCCAGCATATCGGCGACTGTTTGTGCCTAAAATCAAAATCCGACTTGAATTTTTATCTCGCTGACAGCATACTTTTACAAAATATTAAACCGTAAAGAAGGAATTAGTAGGGTCCGGAAATGTGTGCGGAATAATTAAGTTCTAAATAAACCGTCATCAAATCTGGCTATGAACGAGAGAGATGGAAATAGCGGTCATGTCTAAGCTTTTCGGTTATGTCAAACTTTTGACAAGTGACTGTTACAATTTGTAAAATAAACAATGACTGTCATAGACCAGGCAAATTAGACCAAGAAACGCCGGAATAACTAAATTTGTACATACAGCCCCCCCCCCCAAATCAGATCAGTTCAATTGCACTTATTTTTTTGGTAATCAGTTTCTATGAATTATAATAATAATTCACCGCCAATTTTCCATGATTGCATAAAAAGTGCATACAATGCATGGATGCATGCGTTCCGAGGGAGTTTCGGGTGTCGAGTATATTCTCATTGTAATCAGCGACCTCGAATACCCTCCGGGACAAAAGTTTTTGAAGAAAGTCGATCATTATTGGTAAATGCCCAAAAAGTGCATAAAAAGTGCATAAAATGCATCGATGCATGCATTCCGAGGGAATTTCGGGTGTCAAGGATATTTTCATTGTAATCAGTCACCTCGAAAACCCCAGGATACTCATTTTGACGGCTTTTCACGACGTTTTAAGATTTTTAAAAAAATTATGCATTTTCAGATGCATTTTTATGCACTCCTGATTATTGGTAATTATGCACCGGCACCGTCTGGACCTTTGTCGACTTTTTATCTGATGCATTCCTAAATACGATGCAGCAAACCGCATGTCGATCGAGGCTGTATGTACAAATTTAGTTATTTTGTACCAATTTGCCTGGTCTATCATATGATGTGACAGTCTTGACAAGTAAATGAGGTTATAAATTCGATTTAGAATAGAAATAAAACTTTCAAAAAAAGCGATTAACTTTTTTTTCTTAATTATATCGAAAATGTTGTTGGAAATGACGAAAAAAAAATACTGTGAAAGTTTGAGCTCTTAATATTAATATTAAGAGGTGCCGCATCGCAAATTTCCATTTTCCATTTAAATAACATGGGAAAAACATTATCTTGCACTTTGGAATTTTATATCTCTTGCTAGGAACAATATTTTGAAATGAGTAAGACATATTCTTACAGAAAATTTAACACTCTACAAAAAATGTCTCTCACAATTTTTTGATATATTTGTTCCTTCAAAAGTTATTCAAGGTTAGAGTTGGTTTGATGATAAATTTTTACATTTTTCCAATTTTTTGACGCAACCATAGATTTTTAACCTAAAAATGTTTTTTTTATTATAATTAAATTAATTGCAAAAAAGTATTCCTTTTGAAAAAGAGGCCGATATATGATTTGATTCTTCGAATATTCCAAGTAAGACGACCGATCTATAAAAACAAATAAAAGCATTTTGTATGTAATATATACAAAATGCTTTTATTTGTTTAAATGCTTTTGTTTGTATTAATTTATCTAATAATTGAAGTAATATAATGAATTTTAAACAATCAAATTCCGAATATTTAAAAATTTTTCACGTTCTCATACTCATTCCAAAATATTGTTATTAACAAGAGCTATAAAATTCCAAAGTGCAAGATAATGTTTTTCCCATGCTATTTAAATGGAAAATGGAAAGCGATGCGGCACTTCTTAATATTAATATTAAGAGCTCAAACTTTCACAATATTTTTTTTTCGTCATTTCCAACTACATTTTCGATATAATTAAGAAAAAAAATGTATCGCTTTATTTGAAACAGTCTAATAGAAATACGTCTTTTATTCTCGGCCAACTTTGATGACTTTTTTTTGTTTCTTTACGTATAATGTGTTTTACATTTTTTGGACAGAATTGTTACGATATATTACGCACGGTACACGTCCCGACATGCGAGTCGAGATTTCGATGACGATTTCGCGACTCCTGTTCAACATTTTGCGAGAAGCAATATTTTCTGATATTATGTTTACCTGTTTTTGAATATTTTTTTGGGAAAATCCTTAACAAAACTTGTTATCTTATCCCTGAGTAACACTCTTTTGTAAAATTACATAAATGACAACGGGTAGTTACTTTTTGATAATACAATTTATTATTATATATACATATATAATTTAGAATTATAAAACTGTATGTATTTGTATACGAGGTGTGTAAATTAAGTAATGAGACTGGCACGTCTGGCGGCCGATCTAGCAACACTGCAGAGACGGGACTTGGAGGGGCGGTAGGTTAACATATAATGCACCTTCAGTACAAGTTTCAACTCGTTAGAGTCATTTGTTGTTTGTGAGTATTTTCGTAAACCGGTTTTTTCTAGTGCGTTTTAAAAATGAGTGACATTCATTTTGAGCAATGGTGTGTTATCAGGTTTTGCTTCAGACTTGGACACAGCGCAACGGATACTTTTGCAAAACTTCAACATGCATACAGAAACAGTGTTTTTTTCCAAATTCAGAAAGAGGAGAATCGATTGAAGATGAACCACACAGCGGAAGGCCTTCCTCTTCCAGAACTGATTAAAATGTCGACAGAATACAGGATCATGTGCGTTCAGATCGTCGGTTGACGACAAGAATGATCGAGGAAGAGTTAAATTTGAATCACCTCACTGTTCATCAGATTTTGAGACAAAAGAACATAAGGAGAGAAAGGTGTCTTGACTTTTTGACCTGGAAACCAAGCGCCAAAGCATGGAATGGCACACTTCAAGCTCTCCAAGACCCAAAAAAGCAAGAATGAGCAAGATCAAATGCATGCTGATTTGTTTTTTTGATAGCTAGTTGTCTACAAAAGTTTGTGCCTCCAGGTCAAACAGTAAATCAACACTTCTACAGAGAGATTCTTGAAGGGTCATGCGTGTGTGACCAAAGATCAAAATCAATTTGATGTTGCATCACGACAATGCGCCTTGTCATAGCCATTTCAGTTAACGAGTTTTTAGCCAGTAAAAACATTCCTGTGGCTCATCAGCCTCCTTATTCGCCTGACTTGAGTCCTTGTGACTTTTTCCTCTTCCCGAGATTGAAAAATCACCTCAAAGGACGTCATCTTGGGACCATAGAACACATTCAAACGGCTGTAACCGACCAGCTGAAAGCTATTTTAGTATGAGTTCCACCACTGCTATGAGGAATGGAAGAACCGTCTCCAGCGCTGTGTGGCTTTCCAAGGAAGTTATTTTGAAGGAGACAATACTGAATTCTATTAAAAAAAAATTAAAAAACCAGTCTCATTACTTAATTACACTCGTCGTATTTGTAATTTGTAGTAGTCGAGATACGTTGCCTTGAAATCGAAACCTTTTTTTTTTATTAAAACAATATTATTAGTATTTTATTTTATTATACACTAGAGACAGAACCAAATGCTGCTTTTTGCACTGCGTGCATTGCGTGCAATTTAACGATATCACCAGATAATTTCCATACAATATTTCTCTGGGATTGGGAGGATTATCGCGTTCTTTCCGTGACGTAATCACAGACTTGTGACATATGATACGAATGCGAATGCTGTATGCAACTTAATTGTCTTTTCAGCACGTATTTACTAAGTCCATCTGGTCCCCATAGGGACCAAAATCAGTTGATATTGGCACAAATTAACGTTTGGTCTTGTCCCTATTCATACACAAATTATTGATTGTTTTGTAAACTTTTGGAAACTACGTGAATACAATTACTACTACAAACTGTATTTAAAATTAAAAATAAGATATTACTTTGTAATTTTTAAAACAATTTGTCGCTAAGCAATTTACAACTTTTTTATGAACAGTGTGAATTTTATTACAGTACATTTAGTAATAATGCAAACTGTGAAAATACGGTACTGTCCACTGCGGATACATACTTCAAATAGAATGACCAGTTACCACCCATGCAATATTGATGTTATTTAAATTGGAATTTAAATTAAGCACAAGTGTAGTTAACTATTTTCAAACGTTGATATGAATACATCATCGTAATTCATAACGTGACATTTTGTTCGTTCTGGTTTAAATTGTTAAAACCAACAATTGTGGATATGGGGGTGCTCATTTAACCTTTTCCGTGTGTTTAAACACTTCTAGAGCTGAATTTAATGTGTTTAAGCTAGTTAGAGATGGGATAAAAACATTTGTATTGCCTTTGGTTTGGGTAACTCAAACCTTGGATTATTCAAAGCTATGTCCTTAATTTTTTCTCACGTTCAAACCTCTCTTTATTGAAAAGCTTAACAAACTTAAAAAAATTACGAAAACAGAAATTTGCTGAAAAAAGTAGTGTGGGATCAACGAAATCGTAGAACTAGAAGGAGCTTTAACATCAAATGCCTGAATCTCATATCCATTCGTAAACAATGTGACATACTGGAGACCACAGTTGCTACTGGACAATGCGTTGCCGTTCGGATGTCGACATATTATTGATTTTGCCTGTAAGTGGCTGTTCTGGACGTCCTTCCTGAATTTTAATTGTCTTTATTTATACAGCGTGGCAAAAAAAGTTTCGCATAATGCCTGTATCTTTTTAGTAATCTTGTATATGAAAAAATGCCCTGAATAAAAAATTTTCATCAGTTTATTTGCCATGTTTCTGTCAATATGAAATAATTTTGTATTTTCGCGTTTGGTTGTTTCGGAGACCAACTTTATTTTTTTAAACGACAACCCATAGGTTTTGTCTCATTTTCTGAAAAAAGCAGCCTTTTCTCTTTACGGTATACTAAATTTATATGGTTACAGAAATAAATTTTCGCAAAAAACACGTTTCAACAAAGTCAATTCTTTGAAACTAATAAAAAAAGACACCAAAATACTATCTATATATATATATATACATAATAATTCTCTTTAATATAATATTCTATATAATATAATATTCTCGTAACGTTTAAGATATTTGTGTTTAATAATTTCTTATTTCCATTGCTTTTTTTACGATTTATAAATAAATAATGGATCGCGGAGTGAGAGAAGCAAAGAACTGAAATTTTAATTATAAGGAGAGAGTATGGAGAAGTGCACAGATCCCAAGGCCAAATTTGTGTACTGTTTAATGAACCAACAGATATCTAATAAATCAATCAACAGTAAGCCGACTGGTAAAGAAATTTCAAGTAACTGGTGGCCTTAAGGATTCCGCTAAATCAGGTAGACCTAGAACTGCAACCGAAGGAGATAAAGCTTTGGATATCTTGCTCTCAGTGCGCGAAAATCCAATCTTCCAGGGTCTTGGCAATTACTTTTAATGTTTCTCACCAGTCAGTTAAAAATGTATTTAAACGAGAAAAGTTGCGTACATACAAAGTACAACTTGTTCACTAGTTAAACGAGGATGACTTCGATAGAAGGGCTGAATTTTGTCCAAGCATGATGAAAGGATGCAATAACAATAATAACTTCGCAAGAAACGTTCTTTTTTTCAGATGAAGCTACATTCAATTTAAATGGTGTTGTTAATCGACATAATAAACGTTACTGGTCAAGTCAGAACCCTCACTGATTCCAAGAAACGCATACCCAAAATCCACAAAGAGTTCATTTTTGGACAGGCATTGTTGGAAGACGTACTATTAGACCTTTCTTCACAGATTGAAACTTGAATTTTAAAAAATACTTAGATCTGCTAAAAAAATCACATTATTCCATCTTGCTGACTGTTGTTTCCGGGTGAAAATAATGTTAATAACCAACAACTATGGTTCCAACAGGATGCGGCACCACCACATTTTGCAGCAAATATCAGGGAGTATTTAACTGCACAATTTACAGGACGCTGGATAGTCGGAAGAGGTACAATTGAATGGCCAGCGCGCTCTCCGGAATTAAATGCCTTAGATTTTTTCTGCGGAGGTATTTAAAATATAAAATTTGTCAATCGACCAGATAACATTGAAGACTTGAAACAGAAAATTTCAAATAAAGTCCGGGCCATTCCTGAAGACTTCCTAGCACATGTTATCAAAGTTTCGGGACCGGCTTGCGCAGTGCTTACCAGAAAGTGAAGGTCACTTTCAACACGTCATTCAAAACAAATAATTATATAAGCAATTACATTTTTTTATAAAAATTAACTTTAAACGTGTTTTTGCGAAAAATTTCTTTATGTAACCAATTTTTTAGTGTACTGTAAAGAGAAAAATCTGTTCTTTTAGATAGTGAGAGAAAACCTACGGGTTGTACCTACTTTAAAAAAAACTGTCTTCATAACAACCAAACGCAAAAAGACAAAATTATTTCATATTGACAGAAACATAGCAAATAAACTGATGCATTTTTTTTATTTATTTTTTTTTCATGTACAAGATTATTAAATAGGTGCAGGTATTATGCGCGGCTTTTTTGTCATGCTGTATGTGCCAAATAAGCAAATGCAATGTATTAGTATGTACTAAGCTCCTTCTAGTCCTATAATTTCGTTGTATAGCATCTATTTGGGAGTGGCGGTTTCTTTCCTGTACCATGTAATACATCAATTTCAACTTGTGTATAAAATTTAGTCGCAAAACTTTCGTTTATGTATCCAGGTCCTTCATGAAGTGCGCATCATAAAGGATAAACTTTTACTAACGACATTTTTTGAATTCAAAGAAATTGATAAATCTGTTCAAAAATCACTTCAAAAATTATGAACAGTGACCTACTCGAACGGGGTCACGTGTCTTTCGGTACCTGTAAAATTTGACATTTAAAAAAAAGGTCCTATTCATTGTGATTTCAAAAGTTTTACTATGAAACATTGTTTCTTTCCAGATTTTATACGAATATGCCAAATCTAGCCTAATATCATCTATTAAAACATTTGTTTTTCGCTCCTTTTTAATATAAATAACTTCAAAACACTTTATTTCGATAGATAACCAGCAACAAAATAGCGATTTTAAGAAAAAATTAAATAACTTTTCTGTAAGTTATGTTTGATGTAAAGTAGACCTACTGACAAGCATTTAGAATTTAAGTTTATGGAATTTCAGTATCGAATTAATGCTAAATAAGAGTAAACTAAACATCTAAAATAACTAAAATATCGTCGAGAATTTACCACTGTCGATTTGATTTTTCAATTTTGCATTAAATATAACAGAATTTAGAAGCGTAATTTTTTATTTTCTCTTAAAAAAAATACTCCTACGTGTTTTATGTATTAATATTTTGTAATAAATAGTTAGTGGTGTGGTAAAACTACCGAACTAAAGTATTTTTTTTTTCGAAGTTTTTTGAATAGTTTTGTCGATATTAAAAAGTGGTAAAAAAAACGATGTTCTAATAGAGCACTCACATTTGGCATATATGTGTAAAATTTAACAAGAACCGACTTTTCTTAGTAAAAGTTTTTGAAATTGCAACAAACAGGCCCATTTAGAGCGATTTTTTTTTTTGCAAAAATGTCACAATTTCTCAGATACCGAAAGTCACGTGACTTCGTTCGAGTACGTCGTTTTTCGTCATTTTTAAAGCACAAATTAAACCCAAGAAAAAGTCGTTAATAATATTTCCCATAGGATGTGCACTTTATAAAAGACACTGTTTATGTATCTATGTTTATATATCTCACCATACTGAAACCAAATCCTAGGGAAATACTCAAAATTTTCTTTAATTTTCGATTCTTTGCTTATAAACACATTTGCGATGAATGGTGACAAGGATTTCCAGTTTCCATTACCATCCCTTCATGATATTGAAAAAAAATCCCGATATAATGAAAACAATTATTTTTTTTCATATTTCCCTTAGTAATTCCCTAAGACAGTCTAAGATTTGTGGGATTGAGACACTTGGAAACAATAAACATACATTTAAAGGTTAGTTTTAATCACCTCCTGACAGTGCCAACATGTTTTGCGAATCGCGGGTGTTAAAACAGGTGTACTGTTTCGATGTTAGTAGAAAACATGTTAAGTGTTTTTGTTTTGTGTTTGAACTACAACACTGAGAACCAACGAAATATTGTTCATAATAATAAACTTTATGTCATAATATAAACTTATCATAAACAGTAAAATTCATTTTTAAGCCAGTTAACCTCCTTCGTTGACTTTTTACTACTGGTTAACCAACGACAGTGAAACCGGACCTAATATGTAAAGGGTGTCCAAAATTCTTACGATTTGAAATGATTAATAAACACACTTGATAATTAATATGTCATTCTGTTTTAATTTCATTTTAATGTATAAGTAATAAATAACTGTTGTTACTAATGAAAAATTATATCCTGCCTAAGTGACCTCTTCTACTTCTTTGGCATACTAAAATCTTGTCTTGAAATTTTCGATTACATTTTCGGATAGATTCTACCCTATTTACAATGTTATTTCGAAGCTCTGCAGTCGTTTGAAGATCGTTAGCGTAAACTCTTTTCTTCAAAAAAAAAAACCATGGGAAGTATGGGAATTATGTGACCACTAAATCTTGACCTCAAGAGACTGATCCTTTCATTCGCTGTATAGCAAGTGGTGCCATCTTGTCAAACCACATATTGAAACAATCTCAAAGTGATTCATTCAACTATCAAAAAGGTATCATTTTCATAAGCTCTCATAAAAGGTGTATTGACCTCCATGCACAGAAAAAAGTATGGACCGAACATGTCTCCAGTCCATGGGCCACATTAAACTGTGTACTTTTGTCACATTAAAGAGCACAAGTAAAAATGGAGGCAAATATAAATCGAAAGTTCAAATTTGGACACCCTTTATATCCAGATCCATCTTATCTCAGTTGTTTGCATGTTTCGTACAAGAACGTTGTACGTGCTGTAGACAGGCAGAAAGCGATATTTTCCCTTGAGACCTACTCTTGGGATCATAAAGTTTGATTTCGATAGTAATTTTGTAGAACCGTTCAAAAGTTTTATATTTGACAAACAACAAGAAACCCTTGAGATAAGTATTTACGACTTGTTGCTAAACTGTTCATCGAGAGCCTTTGAAGTAAACTGCCGCCCGTGAGGAAAACTCAAGGGCGTGTTCTCTTAAATTTAAAGGTAAAAACGTCAAACAAACCACAGTAGAAATCGATACTGTGTACAATAGTATGTGTATGAACACATACTGTTTGCTCTAATGTTAACAGGTAACAAAGCAGTGACTATGGTTAGCATATCTGCAAGCTGTTTAAAAAATAAGTGTTTCTGAAGTATTTTTCTGATCCAGTGCTTTGGGATTTTTAAAATATGTTCCAAATCGCCATTTTTGTTACGAGAACTCAAGTATATCTTTTAAAAAGGGTATTGGTAAGAAAGTTGGCTATCTACATAATAACGCATAACAAAAAATCCTGTATCCAGTTGCTGACATTTTAGCTAAAGAAAATTTAATTCGTTGAAAAGTTGACACAAACTATTTTGTCAGTTACAAATGTCAGGAGATTCCACCTGCTTATGAACTAAGTAACAGGTAAAGATATGATAAACTAAGTAAAGCAGATAAAGCATTCCTTTGAGATGCAAAATTTTCATAAAGAAAGTAAACCAACTCCTTGGACTAAAATTTACAACATTCTGATGGAGACTAATATTTGTCATCTAGATGAGTGAAGTAATTCTTAACATTTTTGCAACATGCACAGTTTGACACAATTTTGTACGCCTTGGCAAAATATAAATTTTGATTTCTTTCGGACCTGCTGTATACAAACATTTCTTTTTCTCATGGTGAATCGATTTTTTTTGACAAAACAGTTTTTATGAAGGATGACTTTTTGTCAAAAAATGAACTTTTTACAATAAATATAATACCTATTGTAAACCCCATGATACATTACTCAGTATGTCCAAAGATATAAACCGTATAAAAAGTATAAACCGTATTTTTTAAGCGCTTTGTACATTATATACGCGTGTATTTCTTGTTCCTGCGTACCTACGCCACTGACCGATCCTGCCCATATGCCGGAACCCGCGTCTGCGCTTTAGTACGCCGATCCCTTGCGGGAGCGTTGCATGGTAAAATGTAGTTTCACATGCGGTCAGATGGAATTTCCGAACGCTAGTAATATATATACATAAATGACATAAAAGAATAATATACATTCTTGCCTGCACAAACTTAAATACTGAGTGTTAAAAAGTAAATATTTTTCCATTGTTTAATATCACAACTACATATACAATTACATGTATACAGTAAGAGTTACCATACTGTATACATAGGTGGATATTAAATACATATTAAATGGTACATTTTTATGTCAAAGTTAGCCGAATTTAGTTATGTACAACCCAGCCCTCCTTCTTAGCGGAAATCTAGACGTTGCCAGATCTAACTGTAACTCTGCTGCATAATAGATCTTTATAAAAATCATATATTTATAAAAATGATGTAACCATTATGTGACATATTAGTCAAGTGTTGACTAATGGATTCATTCCCTCAAAATTAATTCACCGCGCAACATGACACACAATACATGCTAGGGCCTTATCTATTTAAAAGTGCTCTGTATATTTCGAGGTTCTACGAAATGGTATGTACATATTTCGATTGTATGAAACGATTCCGAGCCGGACCTGCTTCTAAAAACCGCAGGTGTTCCGACTCCTATACTGGGTCAAACATGTTGTCGATATTATGCACGTTAGCGCGAAGATAATACAAGAATGGTCCGGCCGAAGCGAACTCGAAAGCAAGATATCCGCCAAGGATGTTAAATTTTACACCTGTTTTTATGTGCAAAAAAAATTTGTTTTGAAATTACCATGTACAAAAATGATCCTGTCTCTACTAATCAGTAATTAGACCAGAATAAAATATGAAATGTTATTTCAAATTACAACCCAAACAGCTCCATCGACAAACCGGATGCCTGCCATACGCCTGCGCTAGCGATCGGATCGCGATTTATTACCACCTCATGTTTAGGCGATGGTGGGATCTACTCAACAAAGAAGTTAACTTATCAATACCCCTTCATTCTGCTATGTACGCATTAGGGTGATGCGTACTGTATAATGTTCCACTGTTTCGTTAAAGTACAATTTATATAATACATAAATTTTCAGAAATTATTGTTTTGTTTATCTCAATAACTAACCTACTGTTCTATAAAGAGCTATTGTAAAAACACAAAAAGGCTCGAACATAATATGCTGAATATATTTTTTCTGCTGAAATTAGATACATAAAAAGTGTAACAGATTAAATCGACTTAGGTTATAACTCAGGTTATAATTCACTAACGGTTTGACATGTGACTTTTACACATAAAATTATCAGCAATATGTATGTAAATATAGGTAAATATGCAGCTTGATAACAACGTTGCAAACACGCAGGTTATAATTCACTAACGGTTTGACATGTGACTTTTACACATAATATGTGGATAACTTAACTATACTTAGTACAAAATAAAAACCGACGCACGTCACCGATGATGTTATTAAATGAGTGCAGTGATATCACCACTCCCACAAAAACTATAACGAAATGTGTTACTAAATTTTAAATTTCGCGCTTGATGTACGTTGTTATGCAGTTGGCAGCAGACCCGAAGTTGCCGTGTTGTATTACTTGACATATGTGGATAGTTTGAAATTATCTGTACCTTATATTGGCTTTAATAGTGGTTTATGTCTTTGTTGAGCTTCCAACTTTTATCTTGCATTGAAAAACTGTTATTTTGAGAACAATCAAATTATTATAGTTGTCAAACTTTCGTTTGCGAAATGTCAAAACAGTTAAACAGCTGCTGCCTAGAGTTAGTAACATATTTGATATAGTATTTTGAAAAAAGAACGAGACAAAATGTAATGGTCTTAATAACTGTTAGAGAGGTAATTTAAATATAAAATTAAAACATTAATTAAAACCATAGTCCAATATATTGTTTTAGCGTGTAGCAACAGCCCTAAACTTAAATATTTCTACGGTTAATTCTATTTCACAAAAAGCAAAAAAAAAAACAACGAACTTTTAAAATCATCTAGAAAATATAATCATATCAACGCTAGTATCTGTAACCCCCTACGAATACTGTAGCATTGAATACAAGTGCTATTCATAACATTTAAATTAACTGATATTTATGTACAAAAAACTACACTGCACTTTTGTGTATTGTTACCATTTGTAACCGAATGGTGTTTGTGAGAAAATCTTTATTTTTTTTAAATATTTTTTAATTTCTAAACTTCCGTCTGCCTTTTACTAATTTTTACTAATAATTTTTCCTGCCCCTTTTTGTACTTGAATATTTATGCACCAACCAATGTCTTTTAAAATATATACATTTTTAAAGTTATTTATTTTTTTAATGTTGAAAAAAAAGTTATTTAACAATAAACTAACACAAAGAATCCATCCACATACTAGTCAAAAATAAGTGCGCTCTAAAAGTTAAACATGTGTTTGATGACGTGCATCGGTTTTTATTTTATATGAAGTATAGACATGTTATGATAAAACTTTGATGACATGTGGTTTTTGAAATAAAAGACTCAAATGACGTGTGA
Source organism: Aromia moschata (assembly GCA_029963805.1). NCBI lineage: Eukaryota > Metazoa > Arthropoda > Insecta > Coleoptera > Cerambycidae > Aromia > Aromia moschata. The sequence goes on from JAPWTK010000603.1 coordinate 146,275, forward strand.
CATCTAACTTCTAAGTAATAAAAGATGTAATCTAGAACTTTTCTATGGCTCTACTTTTCTGTTTCCTGTATACAGTGCGTTTGTAAATTAACGTTCAAGACAGTTTAATAAACCTTTGTTAAATTGAACATGTTTATTATAGAGATATAAGTCGTATTGCTTGACGAATTCGTTCTTTGAAATCACCCAAACCTATTCGCCAAGTAAAGTACGCATTAATTTTTAATTACACAGGATGTTCGCAAATTACAGCGATACCATTTAATCGCAGGTTTAGGGTGATCACATAAATACAATGGATGGAAAAAATCCAAAAAAAAAGTTTTTAGTTTTCTTATAGACCAAAGCTAACCAAAAAGCTCCAAAGCTAACCCAAAAAAAAAACCTTTTTTTTTTTTAATAATATTCTTTTTCATAATGTCTTAATGAAAAATTCTTATTCACCTAGATTCACCTATTCTCCTTATTCACCTAAGAGGCTCATATATCTAGACTGTTGATGTATAATTTCACAAAATCCCGGTTAAATTAATACGAGGTGTGGCTATTAAATAACCGAACTGATGCTGCTACCAGCGAGCTGCGAACGTGTCGCGACAAGTTTGAACAGCACTGTGTCTGGTGATACTTACCCCACCCTGAGCTCGCTAGACAAGCCAGTGGGTCGCTCAGTTTGACTGTAGCAGTCGTTTGAATTAGCCTATGCACCAGTGACGCGTTGAAAAAAATGTTAAGTGTTCAGACGGAGCAACGGGTTAATCTCAAGTTTCACGTTAAACTGGGGAAAACTTTGACAGAAGCTTTTGCCAGAAGAAGAAGAAGAACTTTGAAAGAAGTGTACGGGAATAAACAACATTTCCCTCAACATCAAAAACGGACGAAAAAAATTGAAAAAAAAATGGTAAATTAACCCGCGAAGATCGTCGTCTAAGCATCAGCGGACTTGCTGATATAACAGGAATCGATAAAGAATGTGTTCGCCAGATTTTGCATGAATCATTCAACATGCGCAAAGTTTACGCAAAAATGGTGCCAAAAGTCATCAATCCCGAGGAAAAGGAATCAAGAATGAACATTTGCGCTGACGTTCTAAACAACATTGCCACTGATCCAGGCTTGTTAGACACGGTGATTACTTGTGCTGAATCGTGTTTTTTTACTTATGACCTCGAAACAAGGCGCCAATCCATGCATTGAAAGAGCCCGAACTCGGCAAGGCAAAAAAGCCAGGATGAGCAAATCCAAATTCAAAGTGATGATGATCGTCTTTTTTGACATTCGAGGCATTGTTTACGTCTGGGTATTACATCGAGGTTCTCCCGGCCCTTCGTGAGCGTGTGAGAAGACGAAGACACGATTTGTTGAATGGACCAAATCATGGAAGATTCACCAAGACAATACACCGGCCCATTCTGCTTTGTCTGTGAAGGCGTTTTTTTGCAAAATACGGCATTTTGCGTAAATAAAATGCAAAATACGGCATTTTGCAAATTACTGTGTTGGAACATCCACCATACTCGCTTGACCTTGCTTCCTGTGACTTTTTTTTATTTCCTAAGGTCAAATCGACGCTGAAGGGGACACGATTCGAAAGTGTGGAAGCAGTTAAAGCAAAAGCGACGGAGGTTCTGAACCAGCTGACAGAAACGGACTTCCAGCACTTCTTTCAACAAGGGAAAAGTCGTATGGAGCGGTGTAGAGATCGTCAAGGGGGAGTACATTGAAGGCGAAAAAGTTGCTAGTGTGATTGGTAACGAATAAAAACTGTTATGACAGCAGTTCGGTTATTTAATGACCACACCTCATATACTGGATGGTAATTGTTTTCGCCACATCGCACTTCCTATCAATCTGTCGAGGAATTTATTTATATATCATCCCTTTTCAGGCATAATGGACTGGTTAGAATTTAAAAGAAAAATATCAATTATATTTCTTTTAAAAATAGGCAAAAAAATTTCGAATTTATGTCACAAAATGGCAACTTATATGAATCGTTTAACGTCTCCGAGCGATTTGGTAACGTTTGTGTCGAATGTATGAAAATGTGCTACTTTATGAAAGCACTGTACACTATTATATTAATAATCGCACTTCCAAGCAAATAACTATGTACATAACTCATGTACTTCAGCTGCTACCAGTATGGAGTATTAAATTTAAACGCAAACGAGGTTAAAAAATCTAAACATAAAAGACGATTACCTTATGTAAACATCATGTCGTGTACATTAAGGTACGTACAGACTTAACGAACTCTAGTACCGTAACCGACTAACCGTACAAATATTAGAATAGAGTTTTGTCGAAATCGATTATCACCGCGCCGCGACGCGAAAGACCAAACCCTCGGCCGAAGCTCAGCGAAAGGGATGAGGGTCAATAAGGCCATAGTTGGTTTCGCTCGGTTTAAGCGTCACTTTTAAGGCATTAAGGAGGGATCAAGTCTAGAGGTTTGATTTTTACACTGTTCTTGCGATATTTTTGCAGAAAAACTATGTTTCGGCGTTCGATTTTTTTGGCATATACAGGGTGCTTTAAGGTGAGTGGTCTATTAAACGTTTTGAGAGAACTTCAAATAAATCTGTATATCCAAAATAATGGCGACTTTCTGACACTTTCGAATATACCGGAAGTGGGTACTAACCTCGTTATTTAAAATGGCAAGTTATATTTGTTATGCCATATAAGTTCAATATGATCATTGTCTATCTCGAAAATGAACGTTTTTCGAGATATTTCAATTCAAGGAGAAACGTTATAAATCCATATAAAAAAATTAGTAACTTTCGTTGTGATAAAATTGCTTGATAAAATTGTATGGTTAATCTTTTTACCATGTTTTTACCGATTTTTTTGCCAAGTATACTAGAAACGTGGCAAACTGTACAGGGTGCTCTAAATAGAAGGTATATATCTACAATTCTTGGCAATAAACTCAATCGTCCACATACATTTGGTAAAAACAGAGGTTTGCAATTTTAGTTGTTTTTGTTAAAATCGAAATATTTCGAAAACCGTTCGTTTTACTATTCACTTCCAGTATACCCGGAAGTTCCAAAAAGCTTCACTCAAGTTGTTTTATGGTTTGATTGATAATCTTAGTTTGTTCTCTGAAATTAAATATTTTTTTTTAAATACACTTCTATAAAAAATTAAAGGAACAAAAAAACTAACTAAATTTTTTGGTGATCTTTGAAAGGCTGCGTCTCAGTGAAAAGTGGTCGTATCTAGATTTTAAAAAAAACTTTTTGAAGCCTCAAGTTTCTAGTTTTGAGATATTTCGGCAATTTTTTTTATGAGCTGCGGTTACACCAACCAAGAAAATAGCGCAAGAAAAAAATTGTAAATTTTTCTTTTTTCTTTTTGGTCCATGGACTTAGGGATTTTCTTAATTAAATTAGTGCATGGGCCGGATATCTTGTTTATTCAGCCTCAACTTACTTTTTTTTTTTTTTATCTTTTTATGCCAATTTGTTGCTGGGATATCTAACTTTTAATGAAAAAAGGATCCTTTTATCTTTGATCATTGATATCTCACCAACCAACGAATGCAGAGAATACAGGGGTAGTTTCAAAAACTGGAATAAATACCCTACAAGCTCCTTTTATGATTTTTTGAAAAAAAAAAATTCACCATAAACATTGATTTAAATGTTCGATTTTTTTTTAATTTGTAAAAAAAAAACTCAAGAAACAATACTGACTAATTGTTGAGATCATTCAAACTTTGCATACCCTAATTTTACTCATCTCAAATTGCATTAATTAAAAGTTGATACATTCAAGCTGTATTCAGCACTCGACTTACGAATGTCCATGCAATTAATTTTCAACATTTTCTGTGAAGCTTACAAGTATTAAAAAAAACAGTTTTTTTTAAATCAATCTTTTTTTTGTAAAATTTTCTGGTACTTGAAAAAATTTTAAAAAACTTCTTGATTTTCTTTTTTTTTTTGATAAAAAAAATCAGTTTAAAAAATAAACTACAAAAAATCAAGTTTAAAAACGATATTTTTTTTACAAAAACAGAAACAAAAGATTAGTTTTGAAAAAACATCTTATAACACTTGTAAGCTTCGCAGAAAATAACGAAAATTAATTGCATGAGTGTTCCTAAATTTGATTTTCGATATGCAATACATTTGCTTCAATGCATATTCGATACATCTTTAAGAAATTTATTCTAACTGCGAAGAATGTTGGATGGAAATGCTTAATACATTTGCCGCTGCAACTATTTTTTGCCATAATTCATCTCTAGTATTAACAGAACGTCAGAATAAATTAATTTTAATATAACCCCAGAAATAGCATCCACAGGATTCAAATCTGGGATTCAGGAGTATGGGGTTATAAAGTCTGCATGGGGTTATAAATTCATAGAGCTACGTGGTTATACATTTAACGGAAATAAACACAGGAGGTGTAAACATCTCCTTCTCTTAACATATTCAGAAGGTTTTAGCTTTCCAGTCCTATTGGGCAACTACCACTGAACAAAATGTGAGCGAAAAAAAACGTCCACGCTTAATGTGTGATAGTGACGTGTTGATAGTGACAACTTCGGTGACAACTGTTTGTCATTCTTTGCATGCTAGTAGTACAAAAGTATGTTTTTAACTTTTTTTAAGCAAGTACTGTAATTTTTATTACTTGTTCATCGTGTGCCAAACTAATGTTTGACGCAGCTTCTAAAATATTCAAATCAAAGTAAAACAACGTGGATATTTCCCACAAGGAGCAAATCGTAAGAAGTAGGAGTTTCAAAAATATCATTTTGGTGTGAGGCCACAACACAAATGTCGGGTGAATCTCTGTTAACTAAACCAAGCTCTTTCATGGGCACTTCTCACACCTCTCATCGACACCTGTCTCATCTAAAACAGTTGCATGTAAACAGAAAATGGGGCGTTCCCTTTTTAAAACTGATGCTACTGGTAAACATAATAAAAAGAGAAAGTAGAGGATAGTTAAGAGAAATAACGTGAGTAGTTATTATTGAAAGCGATGATGCACTATTATTCGTGCAATGCCATCTGAATATATACTGTCCAGAAAATTTGGCGAATCTAAATCGAAAGAAGGTTGGACACAGTGTCAAAATTGTACTATTTGTGTGTCTAATGTCCTCCAGGACGATTTTGGTTATTTGAAGTGCATCTACATAGGTCTTATTATTAGTAAAATTTATGTTTCTCGTGTATTGTTTATAATTCCTTGTTAAAGATAAACGACCTTATAAGACTATGTCTCATAAAAGATTATGTTTAGAGCTGTGTTCATAGAATTTTTGACAAAGGCATGACCTAAAATAGGCCCTATAAAAAAAGTACCACTTTTTTTATAGGGACAAGCAGACATTTTTTGGAAAGTTTTTTTCGCAAGTTTCATTTGAACTTCTTTTGCATTTGTAGCCTTCTACTTATCTAGTAATCACCCTCTACAATATGATGGGTGGGGTGGGTCCCATCCCTGCTAACGAAATATGCGAGCATTTCAGGTATCACCGGCCACCAATGGTAGTCATTCCGAGGTAGTGTCTCTAATTGTAAAAAGTAAATTTTTCTTAGTTTTTCACCGTCATTTTTTTTAATACGGGTAATTCTAACTGTACTGAAAGACTTTGAAAGTATTTATATCTTGGATAAATATATATGTGAAGTGCCAGTAGACTCTATGAAATGATTGAATGTAACCTCAAAAAGTTGTATTTCAAAGTTGTTTTATAAATCACAGACAGTAAAATAAATTTCGAACAGTTTGTTAACAAAAACTCTCAATGGCTACACTCTGTATTGTGTCTGTCTTTTTTGATGCCGACTAGTCAATATTTCGCTCAACGTAAAAGATCAAAATCAGGCAGACCAAAAATAGACATGCAAATCTACATCTACATTCATTCTTCACTCACTTATATTCCAACATTATAATTATAAGATTATAAGTGACAATAAGTGTACAAAAGTAAACAGCACCTATCAATGAAATCAGTTTTTAAAGAAGCTAAATGTGTGATTTTTGCATGTGTGGACTGTTCGAATCATTCCAGTGCGTTCTTTTACTTTCCGTTGAAAACTTTATTGAGGATTTCGTTCTCTTTAATTTCATTTTCGAGTGCCCGAATTCCATTTGAGCACAGCAAGAACCGAGCCAAGTGATTAACTGCACGCCATTAACGTTGCTTGTGACGTAATAGCTTAAAATTAGACTAATTAATCGTGGCTCATATCTCGTCATCATAATTGGAATACAGACTATTTATTATAGGGAGTACGAAATGTTGTTTGATGTGTACTCAATTTCGACAGAATTGTGGTGTCATTAGACTTAAAGGTCTCATTAGGCTTAATGAAACATGAGATTTTTGTTTGATAAATTCACACTAATCAATATGAGTTCAAACTAGATTATATTGGAGAAAATAAATTGTTTTATACAAAAAAAAATATAGACAGAAATACGGAAAACCTAACCCAACACTGATTTTCCAACATCCAGGCTCTCACATTTCTTAACTTTCTTTCATCTCTTATTATATAGCCACTTAAAATTGAGTGAAATATTGTTTTCAGGGTCCCCGCAAGCATATGTACAAAGCCTGTGGCATGTCCAAGGTGCGTCAAATGCGAAAGGGCACAGCAAAATTCTGAAAAAAACTAAAGGAAAATAAAAAGAAAAGGAAATAAATAACTCCTTGCTTGTTCAACAAATATTCGTATTTATTACTTATTACCCATAATAAATTTAAAAACTATTACACCACCCTAAAATTTCTTGTGATTTATTTTTATTTCCTTAGTAAATCTTGTTTTAACCCGCTATTTACGGAGTGCCCACTGGAGTAGGCCACTGCGTTAGGTTCATTATGTATGTTGAATTTCCCTGTCGAGATTTCTGTAAAAATGCAAGTCTATAAAAGTGAAGTTAGCAAAAAGTCATTGGTATATCGTTTTAAGTATGCCTGTGTCAGAATTCTGATCTAAAATGGCCGTTTCATGGTTTAAATAAAAATAAAATGTTAATAAAAAGTGCCTGCATATGTTTAAATTATTAATTATTTTTAGACTAATTATTTTTTAGTTAACTGTGGAATAATGCCTTATTATATTATATGTATATATAAGCTGGTGTTTTTTAAGGGTGAAAAAATATTTACGTACTGCTAAAAACGTAACATTAGTAAAGTTGGCAGAAACGGAACGAGCCACAGATGGTCATTCGCATATTTGCCATATTTTCTTTTGAAACTGCAGCACACTATACAACGTATTGCATACAGCGGATGTTGTATAACAGCTCCAGGTGTCACAGGACTACTGCAAACAAATCAAATTGCGGCAACCCCCATCACATTCACACGAGTTGAATAAGTGTTGCGTCGCCGTATGCCAACTTTAAACATTAGTGCATATGTATGTATTTAGTCTTCATTTAAATCGTTAACAAATAGAAAAAAGGGCAACCACTTTCCAACAACAAATCTTTTCTTCTTGCGTACTTATTTTGTGTGTGTGTGTGAAAATAAAATAGGAGGAAAATTATGTACCAGGAGCTCGTCAAAAAAGCTCTGATTTTTTTTCGTTTTTTTGTTTAGGTTCACTTTTAACATGTGCTGCCACACAATTGTTTATGCTTTAACCTGATAATATACCCGTATTTTCAATTGCACCGTGAAAAAATCACTTTGTTCGTGTTTTGTAATCTTGAGTTACTACATTTTTGGTTTGTAATAATTTGTCTTTTTAGAATTTTTCCCAATTTAAATATTTCTTTGAGGATACCTGTACCAGCCAGCTACATATGATTTTAGCCAATCAAATTTAAATCTCAGACCTGAGATTTAAACTGGGGACCGTGATTTAAACTTGAACCCATGGTTACTCTACATGTATCAATAGCATCAGAGTAGACGTTCATTTTTGAAACAAACTGACCAAAAATTATTTAAGATCGACCCTGTTACAAAAGTTATCTGGATTCAATTTCATCCATCGGATACGAAGTTCTAGATACTGTTGATACAAAACACATCTTAAAATAATTTACGGCAATCTAAAGCCGAATTTCAATTTTAATTATTTCACAGATGTAAAATTTTTCGTGATCAAAATTTAACTGCAGGTAATAATTTTCAATAAATAAAAACAATTCGTGTAAGTTAATCTCTTGGTGTTTTGTATAATAATAATAACTAACATTATAATACCTATACTTAATTTATTAGCGCCAGTTTACTTTTTAAGCGTTTTGAAATTTAAAGTTCCTGTTGTTTTGTTTGTTTTGACAGAATATCCTAATTATGTTTTAATATTATTTTTATTATGTACGAAAAATATTTAAAGTAGTATACCTTGTTCAATTGATACCTGACTGACACCTGACTGACGATTAGCCATACGATTTTATAAATAATAATAGTGAAATAACTGCTCCATATAACATACATTGTCCTTTTAGCACTTGGCCTATCTAACCTGAGGTCTGTAATCTAGAAATGCAAGTTGCTGAGTGTTGGGAACACGTTTCAACACGTCACCAATCTAAACAACATAGTTAGATGATTAAAACGGTTTTAATCATCTCCTGATGTTGACTGGCAAAACGCGCATTGGCAAAATGCGCGTTGAGGGCAAAAAAGTATTTTGGTGTTAAGTGATGATTGGTTCTACGCCGGCTGAAGATTCCAATTCTCCTCCTACATCAATTTTTCTAAAGGTTAAATTAAAGTTTACAAAAAAATCACAAATTTTGATCGCATATCGCAATATTTTCCAGGGGCAATCCCATAATAATGAATGTCAAAAAAAAAAACAAATGACTAACAAGTTCAAACTTGTACTGAAGGTGCATTACATCTTAACCTACCGCCCTTCCAAGTCCCGTCTCCGCAGTGTTGCTAGATCGGGCGCTACGTTGTCATTACTTAATTTACACACCTCATATGTATGCATTAGTATGTACATATTATACCCTAATAAATTTAATTTTTCGCCAAACTGATTTTTTTAGAAGCTATTCAGTTGCGAGTTATCTGTACGGAAGCTTTTTTTGACACACTGTATAATCTCATTAAAGAGCCGTTGCAGTTGCAGCCGTTGCAGATATCAAAATAAAATGTCTAAAACATATTTTCTTTATTGCGTTATGATGATGATGTTTCGTAAGATATTACGAAAAAGATCTTGTGTGAGTAAATATAAAAATGCAACAAAAAAATGAGGAATTCTAAAATAACTTTTTGGTCTTGACAGTAAATAACAGAATGTGACATGATCAGTCCTTCCAATAACTTAATGGAGTAATGGAAATTTCGGTAATACGTGTACACAGTTTGACTTGTGGTTGACCTTGTGCTGACCCCTTGGTTCTGCTATTAGAAACGTTATTTTTTAGACAAAACACATACCTCCAGGAAGCGAAATATTTATTTACTAAAGGGTTCTAAGTGTACATATTGCAATTATGTACGCTTATTTACAACAAACGACGCCTTGGAATCTGTTTGCGCTCTACGCCGGAAGTTTATTTTAATATGATTCATGTTCCATATGTAGGTACTTACTGTTACGCGTTTTTGTATTTAAATTTACCGCGTTCGTTTATTTTCATGGCGAATTCAATTGAAACAGGCAAAGCTTATACTTATTAAACTCATAATGTGTTGAAGTAACTGCTTTTCACCCGTACCTATAGACATAGTACTGCGTAGGTCCAACAATGCTCAAAAAATAGATACATACATACATATGTAATGTATGTAAGTAGAAAGTAGATTTAGATACATATGTATAATTACTCTACCATTGAAAACCAGCATATCAGCATAAATTACAGTCTTGCAGGCTTTAATAACACACATTCTCCGATATAAAATTAATAGATAAAATAAATGTCTCTTTGTGTCGTTCTCCTGGACAATTTGATTTTTTTAATTCACTGTGAATATGTGAAAATTACTCGGTGTTTTTTCAACATGCGTTTTTCGCGTTTTGAACAAATATACCTTTTCTATGGAGAATTAAATTACTCATTACTAAATAGTCCAGACTGAAATTCCTTAATGGAAAAAAAATAATGATAAAAAAGTAAAATTACATATTTGCCATTAGCGCCTTCTATAGGACAATCAAATGTCAGCCTCATGATATCGTTTGCAACCATTTGTGGTGCTTCTATACCAAAATTTGAATCATGGCCAGTCGGTGATTTTGAAGATATTTGAAATAAATTTGCTCGCATTGTGCCCTGTTGAACAGCTGGGATATTGTTAAAAATGACATTAGAGTAAAACAAAAAAATACGTGTCGGTTTATGTTTGATGTAGTATTTGTCACTACTTATTTGCTCCCATATTTTTTAATCACCATGTATAATTTTAGATATGCATACGTACAGTATGCAATGACAGCATTTGTACACCTGCTTTTTGAAGGTTGCTGAAATCAACTTTTAAAATGTAGGTGTACGAATACTTTATTTGCTTACTGTACACATGTACATATGTACATGATTGTTGTTTTAGATATAAACAATTTGAATCATGGAGATAAATAATTAAATATACACTTAAAACAGAGGGTTTTATAATATCTACATACCTTCAAAATGTCACATAAGACTTTTCTTTTAATAAGCATATTCACGTAAGTGTAAGTGACATGAATGTAAAAAAGTAACAGTAGCTATAGTAACAAAAACAACAACGTCCAAAGCAACAGTAACAACACTAAAGACCTAAAATCAATGCACCAGCGGAGAAAACATTTTATTTTATTAATTCAGAATAAATAAAACATAGGAAGCAACGCTTCAATATATTTATTTTAAATGTAACTTGTGCCTGCTATAACCTTTTTCTCATCACAAAACTCCATCCACAACTAGTCTTAAGGATATCCCAAAATTATATACTATTCAAATATATGGAGTGTCTACTTATGTACATATCCATATTATCCTAATCCAATTTTGACATTCTATGTCTTTATTATGGGCCCCTGGAAAATATTGCGATCTGCGTCATGGTTTTGCGTCACGTCACGCTCTCTGGGCGCCCCCCTCCCCCCGGCCTGGGCCGGGGTGGGGGGTACCCCCATTTAAACCTTCATCTCGGCCCTCATTTAACTATCATTTAATTCCTCATTCCAGCCCTCACTCAATTCTCATTTTAGACTTAGTCTCTGGGCGGGAGGTCCGGCCTCGAGTTGGCCAATTTCTTTATTATGAGATTCATGTCTTTATTATGGGATTGCCCCTGGAAAATATTGCGATCTGCCTCATAGTTTATCGCATTTTTTTCTAACTTGTAAAAAAGATAGCAGAACATTAACGTAAAATAACATTTTCGTGATGTTCAACCGCGAATTAATAAAAGCTCATTAAATGCTAATTAAATGCGCAAGGAAAAATTTACAAAGTTATGAGTAAAGCCCTTCTCCATTGACTTCATATGGGGAAAGGGCGTAAGTATTTCTAGATGTACTAAGTTTCTCGGTGATTTAAGAATAAGTGTATATAGTCACAATTGAAACACACATCAATGTTACGAAGAAAATCAATAAAATAAAAATGCTGGTTCTGAACCAAAATTACTTGAAAAATTACTAATTTGTAATGAACGTATCTGTCTGTAAACTGCGCTTTGAAGAAATGGATCCAAATATTCAATGTATGTCAGTCGTTAAGAAATTAGATATAAAATCACAAACAAAATGTACGTTTTCTACAATTTTGTATAAAAATCTATTTCATTTTCCTATAAGAACCTTGATAAGCCTTTAGTAATAACAACAGTAACAGTAAAAATAATAATAATAATGATAATAATAATGGAAATTATAAATGAGCTACCATTTTTGATTTTGGAAGATAATTAGCATTTGGTGCGGGTTTCATACTTAGCTTTGAAAATCAGAAAATGTAAATTTCCGGTAATGCCCTGCTATATTTTTTTCAAGATAATCGATTCAACTTATTTTTTATTAAAGGGCATCGAAAACGTAATGTGGCCTGCTACGATTTTTTTTATACGCCCGAAATTCAATATTACCATTTAGCGTTTTTGTTATTTAAAATCTGAATCCATAGCGTTAATCAGGACCCCTCAAAATCCCAATATCCTAAATTTGAACAGAAAATATACAAGGTGTTTAATTTTTATTCGATCTCAAAGTTGAGCAAAATATCGAATTTGAAAGCCGCTAGACGAGTCAAGTGTGCCAATGGGATTATGTTAAGACAGTTGAATGTTATCTGGAATCACTTACCTAACTGTAGACAAAAATATTTTTTGTCTAACTGTTATAAATATACCTACTGGAAACAGGAGGGGTTGAGGTGTTGGAATTTTCGCAATAATTGTTACAAATTGATTGACTTATCTTAAAGAGGGCTAATATTTAGTTTGTACATCGAAATTAAACTAAAGTAAAACTACTAAAACAAGGTGATATGAAAAAAATATTTCTTCGTGCATTTGAAGGAAAATATTGAACCGAAAATAAATCCTCTGTCCTTTCTCGTAATTGTATTTTTTTCCGCTTGGGGGCTAACGGGGTGTAAAACCCTTTTGGGGGTTTCCTACCCTGTAAAAGACTTTGCAGGAGTGTTTGAATTTGTTTTTTTAGTCTTTTTATCCCTTTACATTTTTCAAGAAATCCATATATTGTTAATTCTAAGTATTTCGTTTTTTCTGTGGTTTTCCTTTTTCTTTTTTGTACTTTTTTTCTTTTCCTTCTTAAAAAGTCGTCTGTTTTTGGTAGTAGATGTAGGTACCTTTTCCTATTTTTTTGTATAAACTGGTCGAAGTGTGTAGTTAAAATTGAGGTAACTTTTGCTCCGTTTTACTCCTGGTTTTCTTATCTTTAAAACGTTGTCGGCACTTTTTTAATACAAGCTTTTTTTAGGTTCCAATTAAATATTAATATAAAATAAATTCAGATGATTCACGGAGTCCCAACTTTCGCCACAAATGAACATGCTATGATTGCACCATAAGACTCACAGACTTTTAAATACTTCTAACGTTAAACCCCCGGTCTAAAATAGTTACAAAAAAAATACTAAACAAATTGAAAAGTTAGTTGCCCGGAAACAGAAGAAAATGACTATAGAGTGAGCATAACTTTCATATTGAAAAATAAATATAATTCAAAATTAAAAACACTAACCTACATAGGCCATTCTAGGTACTGGAAGTGTTCAAAATATTTACCTAAAATACCTACTACACTTCCACATCCACTGGTACCCGAGTCAAGATAGCAGTTGACCTAGACAAAAATAATATAAAGCTGATTTTTTTGTAGAGATCATGCCTAAGGGCTAAATTGTAACATACTAAAAGTCCTGGAGAATCCTCCTTCCGCAACCCCCTTTTTTCGCCCCCCCCCTTTTAATATTTTGGTGATTTTCTCGAAAACTATCAACTTTAAGGAAAAATGTCAAGAGAGCATTCTTAAAGCTGATGAAATTCCCCTTCCAATGACATATCGCAATCCATATTCAGTAGCACATGCCATCCACCAGTGGCGTATCAAATGAAGGGTTACTTTTAAAAAACATACTTTTTGCTATTTATTCTCATTTTTTTTTTATCTAAGTATAATTTTTTTAGAAGAAACATATTTTTCTCTAAAACGACCATTAAAAGATAGTCTACTTGCGAATCTTTTAGAAGTTCATCGCAATTACTTCAGCCAAAAAAAAATTAAGTTTATCCGAGACTTCTCAGGTTTACGTAAATCTGGAGCAAATTCATTTTTACTACGAATATAAAACCTTTTTAGGGCTGATATTTGATTTCCTACGTATACAATGAATGCTCAGCGAAATATTAACTATTAAGTCACTTCAACCCCGGGGTAATAACCCCTATAATATAGAATTTCCAAGTCTGCCCCAAAATTGTATACATGCAGTTACAGAAAAATCCCAACTTAAGGAATAAAGTTTGCGAGATATTTAATGTACCTAATCAATTACAAGAAAATGTGATACAATGTGGGGAAGAGTTTGTCAGATCTCTTTATCCTGATGGTCCAAAATTTGGAGATATCAAAACCATCGCCATCATCTTTATAATAAAGCAATGGCAAGACAATCGCCTTCTGCACTCCTAGATCTATCCAGTTTGCCGCCCACAAAAGCAGCATGTGCCCAACATTCGCTGAGAGTATACCTTCAGGTGAGCAACGGATAAAGAAAAATTTATTTGTGTCATTTCTATTGCTTTTTAAGGTACAAGAGTGGCTGGGAAACCGGCTACCGTTTACTGGATGGGGCTGTAAGTTAGTCGAAGGACAATTGTTGCCTGTCAAAACTACGCTACCTCCCGCACCCGAATCACTTCTCTCTCTGGTTTACTGCCATTGCAAAACCAATTGTGCTGGTAGATGCTCTTGTAGGCACTCAGGCCAAAAGTTTAGCACATTTTGTTCCCCTTGCAATGGCGAAACATGCAATAATATTATGGAAACTGTTACAGAAGATTCTACTCTTGAGAAAGATATTTAAAATGTTGTTTTGAAACTAAATAAAAAAACAAATTAAACAGCAGTTTCAATATTTTTGGTTCTAGGGTCGTTCTCTACATCAATGGATTTGCAATTTTATCACCTACAAAAAATTTGGTAACGATATTTTTTCGTCAAGCTTATAGTTTTTTGGTAAAAATCAGTAAATTCGACGTGTCCTTCAAGAAATTTCAATTAATCTCGGAACAGCTTTCTTTTGATACGCCACTGGTGTGTACCATGTGGTACTATATGGGCTCGCAATACGTCGTTGGAAGGGAAATTTTGTCAGCTTCAAAAATGCTCATTTGAAATTTTTCCTTAAAGTGGATAGTTTTCGAGAAAATCATCCAAAATATTAAAAGGGGGGGGTGGGGGGGGAGAAAAAAAGGGGGACGGGGAAGAAAAACCCCCCCCCCCCAGGACTTTTTGTATATTACTATTTAGACCTCAATTATGATCTGTACCAAAAATTAGCTTTATATTATTTTTGTCTAGGTTTACCCGAAATTTGAACTATCTTGACTCGGGTATGGGTGGATGTGGAAATAAAATGCATTCTTCATGAATATATCATGAAGAATATATAGCCATGAATGCAATCTTCATGTCTATAAGCGATATTCAGGCATATAGCCAGTAATTCATGAAACAAATACATAAAAATTATTTTTATCTGCTAAGTTAGCAGAACACAAGAAGTATCTCACATGGAGAATTAAAAGCTCATTAAATGCTAATTAAATGCGCAAGAAAAAAAAATTTTAGCTCATATATATTTTTTTTATCGCATATTCTGCTAACTTGCAAAAAAGATAGCAGAACATTAATGCAAAATAACATATTCGTAATTTTCAACCGTGGATTAATAAAATCACATTAAAATTTTAGCTCATATACATATGTATATTTTTTATCGCATGTGCTGCTAACTTGCAAAAAATATAGCAGGGCATTACCGGAAATTTACATTTTTGTGATTTTCAAAGCTAAATATGAAACTCGCACCAAATGCTAATTATCTTCCAAAATAAAAAATGGTAGCTCATTTATAATTTCCATTATTATTATCATTATTATAAATTATTTTTACTGTTGCAGTTGTTATTACTAAAGGCTTATCAAGGTTCTTATAGGAAAATGAAATAGATTTTTATACAAAATTGTAGAAAATGTACAGTTGTTTTCTTTTTTGTTGATTTAAAATGTGATTTTATATCTAATTTCTTAACGACTGACATACACTGAATATTTGGATCCATTTCTTCAAAGCGCAGTTTACAGACAGATACGTTCATTACAAATTAGTAATTTTTCAAGTAATTTTGGTTCAAAATCAGTATTTTTATTTTATTGCTTTTTCTTTGTAACATTGATATGTGTTTCAATTGTGACTATATACACTTATTCTTAAATCACAGAGAAACTTAGTAAATTTAGAAATACTTACGCCCTTTCCCCATACGAAGTCAATGGAGAAGGACTTTACTCATAACTTTATAATTTTTTTCTTGCGCATTTAATTAGCATTTAATGAGCTTTTTATTAATTCGCGGTTGAAAACCACGAAAATGTTATTTTGCATTAATGCTCTGCTATATTTTTTGCAAGTTAGCAGAACGTGCGATAAAAAAATATATGAGCAAAAAAATTTTTTCTTGCGCATTTAATTAGCATCTAAAGAGCTTTTAATTCTCCATATGATATACTTGTGTTCTGCTAACTTTGTTCTGCTAACTTAAGAGACATAAAATTAATAGATAAAAACATACGAAATGGTAAATAACACTGACCTTTAACATTCAAGTTACAGTTCGTGTTCTGAAATATCCAATACCAGATAAAAAATAAATATAAAAAAATACCTCTAGGAACACAAAATAGTTTTTTAATAACAAAAATGTATACTTAGTAGGTACTTATGCTCACCATTTAAGAAGAAAATCATAGGTTAAAACTTGCACTTCTAGAAAGTTTAGAAATTAACAACGATAAATCTATGAATAATTTTCTAAATGATCAAGCTTAAATTCACCTTTACTCAACCCATTTTAAAAATAGATGTAAGCACCTATTATAAAAATGTTATAGTAGTGGACAAAGTCTCATAAAATGTAAATTAGGCCATAACTGTTAAAATTTCCAGCTGTTCTGTATTTAAGAAAATGTCGATTATGTTGAAGTTTCGTCTTTAGTACTCAACCGTTGTTAAGAATTATAGAAATCATAGTCAAAAAATAAATTTGTGTATTTACTAAAATACTGTAAAACAGTGTTACTTTGCACATTAATGTATTAATTTACACCATTACGAAAAATATTTTTAGTAGGTAGCACGGAAAATCATTAAATTTGGATTTACATCTTTCGTTAGTAAATTCTACCATAAGCAAATTTAATGTGTTTTTTTTTAAATATTCTCTTTTTCTTGTTTCAAACCTCTTTTTTTTTAGTGGTGCAAAGTAACTCAAATTTGCACCAAAAAAAGTAATCCCGTTAAAGTACAAAGTAACCACGTTTTACGGTTTACAAATACAGTTTTTGTAACATATAAATAAATAATAAATATATATATTTAGTTTACAGGATCCTTTTTGATATGTGTTTGTATGTTAATTTACATTTTTAGTTCTATCGTTTTTATCAGAGTTTTTATTAAACACGGATCAGGTTGACAAAATGAAGAAAACCCCTCCTTTTGGCGTACCTACCTACTTCTGGGCGTACCCTGTATACTCATGTATTTTAACATGTGTTAATTTTTTGCCAGATAGACAAAAAACTGGTTATTTGCAGATCTAAAATGATTATTATTTTTGTCTTAATTTTAATATTCATTAAGTATGTAATATTTTTATCTTTTTTAAAATACACCTACACTGAGTTTTTTTTTTTGGTGATATTCTCATATTTTTTTGGGTATATATATTTTCCTCGTTAATTACTGACAACCAAACTTTAATTTCCCTTTCAATTAAAGATTGTATGTTAGGTATTTATAACAACAGATTACATTTTGGGGGAAAAACATACATAGTACCTAGACCAGAAACGTCAGAGATATTGAACATTCGTAAGTGGGGGTTCGTCCAATAAAGCAGGGTCGTAATCAAAAATTAAAAGAAAATAAATGAATATTATTTTGACCTATTATGCGTGTGCCATATTTAATGAATATATGTTTGCCAGTCAGGTAGTGCCGAAACAAATTTTTATAGGGGATGTTGTTGAACTAAATATCTAGGATACTGTCTGGCATTACCTATGTAATGCACGTCCATACACAATATACACATATTATTAGAAGGAAATCACGTCCACAATAAACACACATTATGTCATGTAAGAGATCTGGCCCACATAGTGTGGGCAGGTATACCCACAATTAACTGCATTCACGTATTAAAAAGTGAGGTTAACTTATATTCGAACTCTATAAAGTGCATTGAAATGGAAGGTTAATGAACTTACCAATAATAAACAAAATCCAAACGAAAAAGTATCCCGATACTCTTGTCTTCATAATTCCTTTCTAGGGAATACCCATATCACGTCCTTTATTGTAAGGGTTAAACTACATGTAAATATTCCAGTCGCATTTCACTGAGTTTTTAGTCCGACCCGCTTTAATAACCAAACGTATACATCTGCAACTGACTGAAAAATGTAGTTTTACTTAACTTTTGCCACTAGCCACATGTGTCCAGAAATTCTGTAATCCCACGTTCACCGAAACAGAGTTTCAGCGACTTTACTCTCGACACAACGACGAAATTCTACTCGCTCGTTCGGTCTCAGTTACTATTCGTCGGTGGAGTATTGACCGGGAATCCAGTGTCTTGCGCTGAACCACTGCCTCTCCCCCGCACACAGGGGTGGATCTGTGACGTTGAAGTTCTTTTATTGTAAACGGTAGGAACCGTCAAACGTTTTTTGATGATTTCAGTACAACCGATTTTTCAGAAGTCTTATCGCTTCACGCCCCTACCAGGTTTCTGTTAAGCTTTTGTATCTATCTCATGTAGGTCGCTTAGATGAGGCAAGAGGATGTTTAGCAATCCACAAATAAAGTCACCTCCGTCCTCAATCTGAATCACTCGATACATGGTTATTAAAGATATCCTGTGAACTGTGAAATTTTTTTTATGCATGATAATCAAACTTATCCTGAATAATTTTCACTTCAACATTCACATTCAGGACAGAGGGTAATAGGTACCAGTGGCGTAACCACCGAGGGGGATATAGAGGATATACCCCAAATATTAACGGGTAATAACTTTTTTTTTAAATAACTTAACCAAACTACCGATTCATGAAAAAATCACTATAATACTAATACTCTTGTTTTATTTATGCGTCAAATATAGTTTAATCCAAAAATGTTATGTTAAATTATACTTTATTACATATCTGTGACCCAGTGGTAGCTGGTGGTATTTTAAATCCTCTTATTTTCGTAAGGAAAAATGGGAGCCACATTATATTTTGGGTGGTGATTACTATATCTAAGTAGAAGACTCTAGTAGCAAAAAACGAAATCACAGAAAAAATAAAATAAAAAAATGTGTATCCCACCAGAAGATCTTGGAAAAGTCTTGCAAAACATTTGCAAAATTTTTTATTCACAATTATCAAGTGAATAAAAACTTTTTATTATGCATTATGCAAAATTTTCATTTTGCTTAAAGACCCAACTATTGCAAAATCTCAAAAACGAAAGGCTCGGGTCAAATAACAATTCAAATTGCGATAACTTTTACAGATCCCGATATTAAAAAAAAAACGCGAGTGTCAAAAGACATTGTATTTACATGGCGATTATCAAAAATACATATATTTCACAGATATTTTGTAAGCCGTTTCGCAACTTTCGTTTGAAGTTTGTTTGCTATTATAGCTTATAGGTTATAACCTATATACAGGGTGTTTCAGTTTTTTTTTGTAGCAGGACTTTAATACCTGACAGAACTTTTAAAATTGATATAAAAAGCTTATGTAAACATAGATCTGAAGAGGCTTAGTTTTCGAGATACAGGATATTCAAATTAAATTTTAAAGGCAGTATTTTTCCACATAAATATTTTCCAACTTACAATGAACATCATTTTACTGTAGCCGCTGTAGAGGCTCTTGTATTGTACTCTTTACGAATTAAAATGACCATAACTTTTTTCTTAAAACACTTTATTATGGCTTTTTAATAAAAAATCTTATAAATTTATCTTGAATATTATTTATTACTATATAAATTTTGAATTTTCATCGTCCGATGAAGTCTAATTTTTCATATAAAGACGGGTAAATACGGGAAACTGAATTCCTAAGGTAACGGAAACTCTTCTAACACTTGGTCGAATGTCTGTCCAACTCACGTAAAATTCGTCTTGTAAAGTTTCCCTGTGGTTGAACATTTTTATTAGTTTGTTCCCCATCTAGTACATTACTTAAACACTGATCAGTTATTTGGCGATTAACTCGATACAGAAGGATGCGGGTGCCTTCTATTTGGAACTCTTCGCCCATTTTTCCCGGTGAGGTGCTGCTGCTGGTTTCCGTTTGCAAATCCATACGCGAAATGAATATCCACCAACTCTTGGTTAGAAAACATAAATGGCACTGATGGCAAAAAATAAAACAAATAAATAACACAATTGCGGTGTGACAAGATAAAACTTATATTAGATTTTTTGTTTCCATGGCCACATCACACATATCGTGATTGTTCTAAAAATAATAAATAATGATAGGTAAGATTGCATCTAACGATACAAATCGAAATATGTCAAAAACGAAAACTTTAGCTTGACAAGTGAATTTTTGTTTAGAAATATCACAGGAAATAAGATTTTCTATTAAAAAAGTCATAAAGTAAAATTAAGAAACAAGTTACAGTAAAACGATGTTCATAGTAGGTTTTCTCTCACCAAAAAAACTCCGTGTACAAACTTTGAATGCAATACGTTGAAAATTGTTTTATGACATTTAATGACATTTAAAAAAATCTGTTTGTATCGATTTTGCACGTTATTTTAGGTAGATTTTCATAAAATTTCCCTATACCTAGCTCTTATCGTTTTTGATTTATTTCCGGTTTTATGAAATTTTGTTCATTAGCGTCATAACATTTGACACTATCTGTAGCGGTCATTTTATAAAATTAAGTATCGGTATTATCAATGTGGTTATTATAATCTTAAAGCTAAGCAACAATTCTTTTATTATTTCTCAATTATGTACAGGGTCTTCAAATTCAAACCATCCAAACTATTTTTTTTAAAATAGGATGCCCCATATTTTACTTTACATTTTAATGTAGAATTTAATTCTTCATCTACCTGTATTACCATTCCCTACACATATATTTAATAGTTTTTTTTTTAGTTATTTAGCGTTTGTTAAAAATTTGCTTATAACTTCCACCAAATCGTTCGATGTTTCAATAGTATGTCATGAAAATGATAGTACCAACGATGCTAATGTTAACTGCTAATGCTGATAATTACCTATTATATTTTTTAAAACACGCAGATAGGAATAAGGTGTGCTCAACAAGATTGTATTATTTTTTCTGCTAACTATATTGTACATATGTATATTATGTGAATAGGTAAAATGAAATTTACCTACTGATATCTATGAAATGTAAGTATTAAGAAAAACTTGTGTAATTTCTAAATTGTGTTTAACGTTTTAAATAGTAGATAATGAACCATTTTAAATAATGAAATGAAGGTATCTAAAAATTTCATATTCATAGTGTCACTGTCGTTTTGTTCCAAGCAACTTAAGCATATAATAAATTAATATCCATACTTGAATATTCTTGATTTTTCATTTTGAAGAACACAGAAAGCACACTATACAACTCGGTTAACACGTAGATGATACAAATTATACTATTGCTTAAGAAAACAATAACAGTAATACCTATTAGCACAATAATTTTCATGGTATACTATTGCAAAATCAAGTTTTATTAGATGTTATAAGTAAAAAAAAACACTGAATAACTAGAGTGGGTACTGGAACCTTCGGCGTAGAAACAAAAAATTGGACGTTTTCCACGAAACATCGAACTACTAAATTTATCTCGTCGCGTGTTTTGCCAACTAAGTTGGCATCTTCAAGAAAAGATTAAGGCTCACCGCAGACGACCGACTATCGGTCACCTACAATTGTGTCTATATGAATGCAACGTATACGTTTAAATGAGGCACCGCATACATGATATACTAAAAAGAAGGCTCGACTATTGGAACGGAAGAAATTGGAACCTGTTCCATTTTTGTCACCGACTCGATTGTCTGTGACGAGTCGGTAACAAATGGAACGAAGGTACTCTTATGAGGTAACGCACACGAACTACAATTTAGTCGGCGCTGGGCGAAATATAATGCGTGGTCAGTAGCGTACCACATAGTCACAGTCTGGTGTTGGATACAAGATCATCAAATAGTATATGAAATTTTGATTTCAATAAACGTTGAAAGCACGTCCATGGTCTATCTAAACGCGCCACCGACTGTCTGTACGTGTACAAGTTATCTCCGATTTCTCACCTACTGTCAGTCGGTCTGCGGTGTCTCCCAGCAAAATAGTCACTGACCGACTGTCTGTCGTGTGCGATGGGTCTAAAACTTGGTTTGGAAAAAAACATGGAAAACGTCCAGTTTTTTTTACCAAATAATTAAAAAACTATTAAATATATCACATATTAATAATTATAGGGAATGCTAATACAGATCGATGCAATATTTAATTCAACATTAAAATGTGAAGTAAAATATGGGGCATTGTATTAAAATAATTGAGTTTGGATGCTTTGAAATTGCACTAAATGATAATTCTATTTTAGACACTCTATACATAATTGAGGAATAATAAAAGCATTGTTGCATAGCTTTAGGGGTTTTGCTAATACTGATACTTGCTAATACTTTTACTAATACACACATTGCTAATACTGATACTTACTTTTCAAAAATGACTGCTACAGATAGTTTCAAGTGTTATGGCGCTAATGACCAGAATATAAAAAAAAACTGGAAATAACTCAAAAATGGTGAAAGATAGGAATAAGGAAACCTAATGAAAATCTGCCTAAAATAACGCGTAGAATCAAAATATGCAATGAAAAAGATATCATTATATTTAAAATAAGGAAGTTAATGCCAACTTCCGGTATAACCAAAAGTGCAGCCGTCTGGAAAATATTTTCATCAAGTCCGCCATAGGTCTATTAGATTATGTCCAAATTTTCAAAAATAAATCATTTCTACAAGCCCTAAACTTTTAATGAATGGTTTCGATCAATCATCCGTTTAAACTTAGGTTTAGTCATCGTAAACTAAAATATGATGTGATGATAATTAGAGTTCGGAAATCCCGGCTTACCGCATTTAAAACTGCATTTATCTATCCAGTGTTCCCGTATGAGATCGGCGTACTACCGCGCAGACGTGAGTCCGGGGTCATTGGGAAGGATCGGTCAGTGGCGTGGATATGCAGGGGTAAGAGATAAACGCGTATATAATTTACAAGGCGTTTAAAAATACGGTTTGTAGATTTATTATCATAGAGTTTTTTAGTGCCGAGCCTTGCGTTGTAGCACAAATTTCCGAACTTTAATGATGATGAAATCAAACTCTAATCGAATGCATTTATCCATTGGTATTCTTAAATTTAGAAACACATATTTTGCTCGACTGTTGTGGAGTAATCTCTATATAGGGTTGCCTTGTGCGATTGTAAATTTCTGACAAATGAAGCTTAATTAGCTTAAAAAATGGTTATTAAGCTAATTAACAACAGCGGCTGCATTGTGGATTGACACTCCATCAAGTAAATATCGCTCCAAGTAGACAGCTGCAAGTAAATATCGTTAAATACTAATAAAGGAGTCTATACTTACACATTACCCTGTGTCTTCAATTTCACAAAACATATTATTATTTTGTGAACACTGCCTTTAAAAAATATTTACATATATCATTTAAATAGTTACCCTGTGCCAATAAACAAAATTTCATCAGCCTTTCTTCGTCTCCCTTTTCCAGTGTATAAAGAAACTTAAGTTTTTGTATTATGTTTTTTAGACTATTTTGTTTTTCGTACGTATTATTACGAAAATGTTGTGATATAATTTGTTGATGGTGATTTACTAGAACAACAGTTCTTTCATGTTTCAATTAAGGCGAACATTAACAATCAAATACATACTACACATAATTACTAAATCGCTTTCCAATTTCATCAAACAACTTGTTGATTCTGCGAACAGAGATATGTACATATACAGGTATGTAAGTTACGGTTTTAGTTATGTGACGCTCAAAACTGACCTCGAAAAATTCACGCATTTTCTCTGAAACTACGGGAATTTTCACCTCTTTATCTAACAATCTCTACTTTTTTCTTGTAAAGATAAATTCACCGCCATAATTAGAAGATATTCGTATAGATACGACAATATTTTAACAATTACACTGAGACGCCAAAACAACAATAACAATTTTATTTTTTGTCCTATATTATTTTTTGTTATTATATTATCGCAATTATCAGAACCATTCAAATGATGTGTAGTTAAGTAAGTTAATTAAGACCTTATAATCTTTGAATCAGTTGAAATTGTAAACACGCATTTTTAAACTAGGAGGTGAAATCTTTCATGGTAATAAAAAAAGTAGCAATAATCTAATTAATATAAGTTTAACTGTTGCTCTCAATTTTAATCGTACGCAAAATAAAATGTGTCATATGTCGTCTAAGAAATAAATCCAATAAGGCAAATTTTCTAAATTTAAAAAAGCTAATGAGATTTAACTTTTATAACAGAAAATTTATAATAAAATGTTTGATGCGTTTTTTATCGTTTTTTTTATATATATATATAATAAGTTTCAATGTTAATAAACTATTAAATTTTTTTGATTCCAATAATTTTACTAGGATATTACAGTGTAAAACTTGTATTTCCTTTTTTGTTTACCTGATTAACATTAATTTTTATTTCTCTAGCAAGCTTTAATCTGCTTATGGGCCATTCCGCGGTGACGGGTGTTACATTTGTACGCATTCTAACTGTTATAATTCCTAAATTAGAACAAAATTGTCTGCGTTTTGAGTATGTTTCAATTCATCTCAATGATATTTTAATTAAAACAAAAACGTATTAGGAATTACTCAGGCGTTTAGCTGTAATAATAGGTTTAAGCCCTGTGACGGGTGTTACTTGTACTTTTGCAAAATATGCTACCTTGTTGGCTAAACATCAGAGTTCAGCTAAATTAGAAGAAGAAGAAGATAATTGTTAGAGATTTGTGGATATACTGTTTTTTTACATTTTTTTTTTTGCAAGCAAAACTTGTGACGGGTTACACGATTTGTGACGGGTGTTACGAGTGCAAATTAAACAAAAGCTTATGTACACTTTGAGGCTTTATTTATTAATATAGACTATTAAAACTAGTATTATAAGATTTTAGGTATTTTTCTGTTCCATATTTTTTTGTTTTTTTCGGGTTTCCTTTTGCTTCTTCTGTTCTCTTCTATGTCTTGGGTTTCTCATATGTTTATCGGCGAAAATATTGATGAATTTCTTTTGAATTATGAAAGTGTCAATATAATACCTGTTAATTTTCTATTTAAACATATATTCGCAAATTTTTTTTTTTGCTCCTTGGTATCGATCACCGCGGAATGGCCCTTGTAAATTTAATTCCCTATTTTTTTTAATTTTCTAAATTTAGCACCTAAAAAACGCTCAGTAGAAGATATTAGTCGATCAAATTTAATATACGGGAATTTTGATGAATTTTAAGTAGCCTGGTATGAAATATTAGTTTTGTAGGAAGAAATGCCTATTACAACTTTCTGAATAAACAACCTCTTCAAAATATCACTTTTTCACATCAGTAAGATGACCACTCTTCAGAGAATTAATTTAAAAAAATGGTTTGTGGAAATCCCACATCGGTCTTACGCTTTCAGGGACGTTAACCTGAAAACGGACACTATAAACACAGTATAGCCCATTAAGAAATACACGTCTGTTTATTTTTTTATACCTATTATCGACAGGATGTTACATTTAGATATCTTAAGTGCAAAGCATACTTACTGTACCTAACATTTTTAGAGAATAGCAAATTGGAAAAATATCGCAGAAAAACAACGTCGCCATTGTTTTTTGCGTTCTTCAATGTTAGTGTATACCAATTTTCGTTGAAATACTGTTTCTTGTGTCCTACATTTTAACTTCAAAACCGATCAAATTGGATAATAAAAACAATTACAGGGATATTCTGGTTCTTAATAGGGCTACAAAATATAAAGGGTGATTCAGTGTTTTATAGTAGCATGACTAACATCTGATAGAACTTATTAACATGAATGTAAAAGTTCTTATAAACGTAGGTCTCCAAATGCTTAGTTTTCGAGATGAGAGGTGTTCAAATTAAACTTTAAGATTTTGATGAAACATATTTTTTTAATTACCGTAAACATTTTTCAACGTATTACACTTAAATTTGATGTACGGTGTTTTTTTGGTATAAGAAAACCTACTATGGACACCGTTTTACTGTAGCTACTAGATGGCGCTCTGTATTGTACTCTTTACGGATTACAATGATAATAACTTTTTTCTTAATGTACTTTAGGCTTTTTTTAATAAAAAAAACAAATATTTCCTGCACATTTGTAAACAAAAAATGTACACTTTTAAAATCCGCTAAAGTTGTTATTTTTTTTGAGATAATTGAATTTTTATTGCTCGATGTCGCCTAATTTTTCATGATCTATTATAATCTTTTGAACCTTAGCATCCACTAAATTGTTGTAACGTGTGTTGTTTACCGTGCCACTGGATGATTCCTATGAATTTAAGAAATTATTGGTTCCAGCTCATTATGAAAAAATCTTAAGAAATTGGCTGGAGAACCATTATCCAGAAAGATGGATGGACCACGGGGGCCAGTTGCATAGTCTCCAGACCTAAATCCCTTAGATTTTTTGTGTGGGGATGTTTAAAAGAAAAAGTGTACGCGACACGTGTTGAAACAAGAG
Organism: Aromia moschata; assembly: GCA_029963805.1. Taxonomy (NCBI): domain Eukaryota; kingdom Metazoa; phylum Arthropoda; class Insecta; order Coleoptera; family Cerambycidae; genus Aromia; species Aromia moschata. The sequence goes on from JAPWTK010000603.1 coordinate 172,863, forward strand.
ATGAACTTTGGATTGTGATTGTAAGACTTTGGATTATAGGACTTCTAAGTTTTTTTTTTGCTATTATAGCCTTCTACTTAGGTCTAGTAATCCCCCCTAAAATATTATATGGGTACTATGCTTCCTTATGGAAATATGAACCTCAAGTTCCATCAGCCGCCACTGCAAAATGCATTTTGAATTGCATGACATGGAATGGCTTTTGTCGCGGACCAGTTACTGACAGACAAAATGCATTTTCATTGGGTAAATTAGTGACAGTGCATGGCAAATATTGTATAGAAAACAAGACCACCCATGTCTCAAAATTTGAAAATTTGTACAATCTGCGTTTTGAAAGTCTGTTTCTCAAATGTCTTAGCAACGGCTTGGTTTGTTGTTATATTTCTCAACGACTCAAAATTATGTGTCCTTTCCAAATTTGTAAAAAATATACAGGGTATTTCCGTTTAAAATAAGGAAGTTAGTCGACGCCCAGAAGTATATTTATGAACACCCTGAAAATTCAGCAATATTAGAATAGGGCTCACATACTACATTTTATTATTTTTTTAAAGAACGGTTCTACAAACCAAATATGCATAAAAACTCATCCTGTATATTTATAACAATAACGATAAGGATATTTGTTAGTAGAATATGAATAAATCACACCCTTGCTACAAAAGTGACACAATTCAAAACAGTTTGTTTTCCAGGAAAGCCAAAAAACGATTTACCTTCTTTAATACGAATTATTATGGATTTCAATAAATTCAGCTGAAAAATGTGGTTTTTGTTATTTACAGAATTCTTCCTCTAGAAAATCACGCTGTTCGACAGAAAATATAAAAATAATATAACAATAATAGTAGTAAAATAAAAAAAACACACACAATTTGCAATTTGGCCATTTTACAGATGGATTGTGAAGTTAAATTAAATCACATTGGAGGATCGTTGGATAATGTTCATCATATACGTTCATGCTAATACGCTGTGGTAATACTAACTAAAAACATGCGTTTTTTGTGTTGTGTCACTTTTGAAGTAGGAATCCGAAATATTCTGAAAATTAGCTCTAATAAAGTTCGTTTATAGCTGACAGTAGTTAATGGTTCTAATTAATGAATAGACTGAGAGATGAGTTCGTTAGATGTTATAGAAATGAAACACGCTTAGAATTCAAGGACCAGGGTGGCTCTCCATTACGGGCACTTACCACTCCACAAGGTTCATTTCTCAATATTCTCATGTATTTATGTGTGAGCGATATAATCGATCTAGCCCACTTCAAAATGTCTGTACTCGTAAAGACGGGGTTATCGAGGGTCGTGCCCATTGAGACATTTGATCAGTGGCGGCTTGTCAGGGGGAGGCAGAGGAGGGCAGTGCCTCCCCTGTGAAAATTACAAATGTTTTTTTTTTATATAAACCTACTATACTTTAATTTTATTTAATAAAATAAAAATTTAATATACTACCTATAATACTTTAATGACCTTTTTATTTTTAAATTCATATATCGGGTAAAAAATTAATTTTTGAAAATATAAATATTAATAAACATATGTCAAAGGAGTTCCTGCACTATTATTTGCAACATATTAGCCCTCATAAACGACACAGCGCCTAGTCTGTCGCCGTGGTGACAAGCCTCCGATTCACAATTGGGGCTTGCTTCGCCATATGTTTTTAATACAGGGCATTAAAGGTTGAGGCTTGGCAAACACCCACCAACCCGCGGGCGAGTTATTTGATTTCATGAACCTAACCGACAAAAACTACTTTTATTGTTCTGTGCTTTGGAAATTTTTGTTGGAAAGTGCCGTTATACTTGCCGGTTTTTTTTGAGTGTTTTGAGTGGTATAGGAGGATAATAATTATGGAAAGTGTTCCATATTACTTACGTAAGTCATTATTTGAACGTATTATTTTTTTGTTTCATAAAAATAACAATATCTACGGGTTGTCATTACACTCAAATAAATATTCGAACCTGCAATGATACTGTTGAGTATCATATAAAGTACTTTAGTCGCCTGTCTTATGAGGATAAATTATTTGTTAAAGATTTATAGAAGAAGATAAAGAGTCCCACTGCCAGATTTAAGTAAAACTTTAATTAATCAGGGTAAGCCGACTCGTAGTGTTAATACGTGCTATGATAAATGCAAATGGCTAAGTGGTTCTTTAACTTTAAATAAATTATTGTGTTGGCCGTGTGTATTATTTTCAAATCGTGGAGAAGATGCTGAGACAAAGTCTGGATTTGATAAAATCTTAAAATTTTATCTCGTTCAGTTGACACATTCAAAAAGACAGGAACATATTAGTTGTGTTTGTAAATTACATCTATTAGGTGAACAAAATATTATGAAAGTGATCAATTCAGCCCGTCAAATCTAAACTGACGCAGTCCTGACAAAAATCCGTATTTTATTTCACTGCATCTTTTAATTATAAAATAATTTGACTGAAATTCTACACCTTCCCGATGGTTTAGCTGAACCAATAACATATACAGTGGACGCCGCTTATAAGACTCACTTTGGGACCGGCAAAAAGTGAGTTTTATAAGCGGATGAACCTTATAAGCGAAGGGGGAAAAACAAGATTTTAGAGTGTATGTAATACACAAACTTTATTTTACCTGTGAATAGACGTAATATAACACAATAGCGTGTTATTTACTTATAAAAAAAGGTAACTCTTCAAATACAGACGTACAAACATACATAATCAGTTCAAAGTTTGTTTAAAGATATTTTTTTATTTTTTTGTTTTTTTTTATTTGTTATCTTCCATCATTTCAATTATGTATTTTTCATAAACTGAGTCTTATATCCGAAGTGGTGAGTATTATAACCGAGTTTTTTTCAATGTATTCGGATACGTCTGGACTGTTTTTGGCGATTTTGAGTCTTATAGGCGACTGAACCTTATATCCGTGAGTCTTATAAGCGGCGTCCACTGTATTAGGTACATTATGTTAGACAAATATACTTAGTATATTTTATCGACCAAGTAGAGGTCCTTCTCCTAACATTACAGAGGCATATTACTAACAATTTTTATCATCACAAAAATTTAGGAAACAAACATTTTCACAAAATATGTTTGCCTCCCCAAAAAAAAAAACTCCGCCACTGCATTTGATCAGCGTCTGGAAATAATCCAAAAATACAAAAAAATTTAAAACAACGAAATAAACATTACATAAAAAAAATACTTAAATATACATATACAGTGTAATTTTTTTTCATTAGTATAGGAATCTTAAAATTAGCGGAGTCATAGATACAAAGATTAAATAGGAAACAATTTACAGTTTTACGAGACCAATTTAAAGCACAGCTTCCTTTTCAAAAAAAATTTATATATATTTTAATTAATAACTACATATTTCGAAAAAATCAATTTTCTATGATTTCGTTAAATGCATCTGTTATTATTTGTTTTACTAAAAAATGTAAAGAAGAAAATTGTAGATAATTGTAGTCTGTGTGCAGTACTCAATGATTTTGTTTCTATGTTATATTGAAGTTATGATAGGTATAAACTTTTTTTAGCAGTTATAGTTGGTTATGAACTCATATTTTAATACTTTATTTCAGGAAAATACTAAAACAGGAGATTATAACACTGTTTGAATAATCCGCTGATGATGCCATCACGATTGGCGAAACGCACGTCGAGTACAAAACAGTGTTTCAGTATTAAGTGGTGAAAAGTGTTTAGGTGTTCATGTTTCTATGCCGAAGGTTCTAATTCTCCTCTTGTATAAACTCATAAAAATATGTTTTTGTAACCTTTTCAACGAAATAATGCTTATGTTATCGTATTCAACACGTCTTCCTTCAAAAAGAAATGCAATTTGGCAAGTGGACATCTTACTATATGCTTCTTTTTTAACATTTCACAATCAAATCAAACACAAGTCAACGTTCTCAAATATTAAAATTGAATTAAATACATACATATAGAGTGTCCAAAAATTCGATATTGGACACGATTTGACGGGATTGTGTGTCGATTTAACCTAATTTACCTTAACCCAAAAATGCTTCCTAAGGGAGCTAGAACTCTTTGAGCATGGCGCCTTTAAGTCATGTTTTTAAAAATACATCTAAAAAGCCGTTGGCTAATAAGTTCTAACTTGTCGCAATGACTAAGCTTCTAATAAGAAAATCGACCACTGTAAATAATACTGTTTCTATTGCGATCAGGTATAATGTTATAACCGTTTTCGAGAAAAATCAATTTAAACTTTTTGTGATTCTTACATAAAATCTTTTTTTTTTTTTTTTCGTTACTTAACTTTGATTTACTTTAATTTGTTTGAAATTATCTGAACCTTACATTGGTTTTATAGTGATTTTTTTGAACCTTACATTAGTTTTTTTTAATTGTGTTTCTTTTTGAGCTTCAAACTTTTATCTTGCATTGAAAAACTAATACTTTTAGAACAATCAAAGTGTTATAGTTGTCAGACTCCATTTGCGAAAGGTCAAAACAACTATACATCTGCTGCCAAGAGTTTGAAGCATATTTGATACGCTATTTTGAAAAAGAAAGAAACAATAATGGTCCATTGCTACCCTTAACAGCTGTTCGAAAAGTAATGTAAATATAAAATTAATGTAGATAATAATTAAAAGAGCAGTCCAATATATTGTTTTAGAGTGAAGCAGCAAACCTAAACTTAAATGTTTCTGTGGTTAATTATATTTCACAAAGAGTAAAAAACAATGAACTTCAATAAAAAAAATCACATAAAAAGCGTAATTCTTCCAAGAGGGTTACAAATACTATAGCATTGAATACAAGTGCTATTCGTAACAGATACAATAATAATTGATATTTATATACAAAAAACTACACTGCACTATTTGTAACCGAATGGTGTTTGTAAGGAAATCTTTATTTTTTTTTATACTTTTCCAAAATTTGAAAACTTTCGTTTGCCTTTTTTTTAATAATTTTTCCTCTCGTTAAAAAACATCTTTACTGTTTTTTAACTTTTACTACCAATGTTTCCTGCTCTTTTTTTGTACTTATATAAACAAACACAAAGAATCCATCGATATACTAGTCAAAAATATGTCTAAATACTGAATAACTCATACTGTAAGAACTCATTATCAGATTTGGGCAGAATTCAAGTCAAGAAGCTTATTTGATTATAAAAGAATGAGGCAATCTTTACAGAAAATGATTTTATAAAATGAAATTTTGCATCGTGCAATGTTACATATTGGAAGTTTAATCATTGTGCCAAGTTTAAGCTTTTTAGGTAACGGCTTTTTTTTAAATACTATAATAAATGGTGCCGTCTTCAAAGAGCTTTAGCTCCCTAAGGGAGCATTTTTAGATTAAAGTAAAATAGGTTAAATCGAAATAAAACCACGTCCAGTATCTAGAGTTTCCGTACGACAGGAGAGTTTTTGGCCACCCTGTACAGATACTGAAAAATGTAATAGTTAAACTGAAAAGACAAATATTTATTAAATAGATAAGAATAAGAAAACAGAACCACAGTTCACATTATAAATATTAATTTTATGAATACATTTTGAAAATAATAAATATTTGTACTAACATCCATACAGGGTGATTCACGAATCACGTTTATTAAAAAGTTTGGGACCTCTGATAGGAATTTAATTCTGAAAATTTAGACCCAAGAATAGTGGGACCACTTCAATGCAGGTGTCCAATTCAATGAAAAAAAATGTATCTGGTTGTACCGGAAGACGATATCAACTTTTTTGTTTTAAGTGGAATGTAGCACTTTTTTATTGAATTTTTGGATTTTCCATAAAATTTTAGTTCGACTTTTCTAAGACTGCCATATCTTGAAGGTTTAGGAGGTTTTCGGATTATTTCGATTTTTTTTTTAATCTTTTGGAAAAAAACCACATTAAAACCACCAGATCATGCGCAATTATAAACATATTTATTTAAGATTTTGGAAACAAATTGAGAAAGGCTAGTGTCAACTAACGCAAGTTAAAAAGTTTCAGTACAGGGGTTTCGTATGAAACGATCACATCAGACAATTTCAGTCATTCGAAACTCTATTTTTTTAAAAGGAACACCCTATGTTTACATATAATTATCATTAATTAAAACCTTTTCAAATTATATTAAAATTTTCCTGTACTTACCTGTCTCATAGTTTTTAAGATATTTTATTGTTTTGTATTAAGTATAACATCGTGTTTATTAGCTGTATTGACTGAAGCAGGTTCTGACAACAACAAATAACAATATTGTATGACAATAACATTTAACATACACTATACTTTGACGAGTTTTTTGCAAATGGCTGGACTCAATGGCACATACTCAAGAAATGCTGTGTTTTTACTTGTAACGAGTACATGAAGAATGCAGGAAAACCATTGAAAAAACTTGTCAAATATTTGGTTTATCTTGTATCCTTTTAAATTTTGATTTGTTCATTGGAATAAGATTTGGAAACCGATCACTGAAAGATCGACAAGTTCTAAGCAATGTTAAATACAATTAAAATGCACACTTAGTTCTTTGATAGTCAGTTACTCTAAAACATGAATTTCCGATTAGACCGAGAAATATACCGGCGACTACGTATACATATATATGTTATTTTATATCCCATGTTACTGTTCATAATAATAACATAACGGATACGACCGTCTTGAACTTTCCGTTTTGCGTGCTAGTAGTTCACTAGATCGAGTTAACAGGTTCTCTCTACAATGGCTCACTACGTTTTCATCGTGACATTGGCCGCCGTTAAATTTTAATCGAAAAAATATTTTTTGATGGTGATGCAGATCGGAAAAAGCCGCGATAGTTTATTTACGATGTTTAAAAAGTGACAAGTTTATGTTAGTTAAAAGGAAAAGAAAATGAATGCGTTTTGTTGCTGTTTCGGCTTTGCTGTTCTATTTTTCTTTTTTAACGGTAAGTCCAATTTTACCATTTAACACCATTAACACTAATTATTTATAGAAACGTTAATAAGTATAAAGTTTAAGAGTGCGGTGTAATACATTTTTGTGTTATGTTTTTACGATTGTTTACATATTTAACCAGTGACGGCTGGTGGAATTTTTAAGTTTCATAATGGAGCGTGCGACCAAGATCATCATTTTAGGGTGTGATTATTAAACCTAAGAAAAAGGTTACTGAATAAAAAAAAAACTGAAACCTGGAGAAAAAAAATCACAAAGTGTATGGCCCACCAGAAATCTTGGAAAAGGCGTGCAAAATATTTGCGAAATATTTTTAAGTAAATACAAGTCTTTTTACACTTGTTTTTTTTTTCGAAATTTTAAAATCTATAAAAGATGGAAATTTGAAGCTGTATTTTTCACATATTTTGCTAACGAGTTCATTTCTGTTAATATTTTCGGTAACTAGTAATAGTATATTTCGGTACCTAGTAATTAAGTAAATAGTTGTAAAGTTTGTTAAGTAGGTAGTAAAACATGATATGTTTAGCGTAGGTAAATTTATACAATTTCATTATGTGTAGTGCAGTATTATTTACTTTTTGTGTTAAATTGTTAATAACTCAAATGTCAATATGTCCATAAAGTAATCCCTTTGCGTTAACTTTTAAACTGGTTAGCCACCTCGAACAAAATCTTAAGGAAACTTAACTTAGTAACGTTTCATTATGAAAGTAATTTGAGTTTGTAAATAACAAGATAGGTTATATCGGACCTCATTTCAAAGATATTTTAATTTTCTACATGATGGTAAACTATATTGAAAATCCGTCTACACATTTTCAAGTTATGGACTAAAAGCGAATTTATTAATGTAATGAAAATACTTATTAAGGGGGCTTTCCTGCTTTTCCGCTGGAAAAAAAGGTTTTTTTTGGGATTTTTTTTTTTTTGAGGAAAGTATAAAACGGATTGAGACATTTTTTTTTAATTAAGAGATACAGGTATGTAGGTTACATTTAGTTTTTTATTTATTTTTTATACCAAAATGGCGGCCATCGATCCTTGTTCCAATGCAGCTACTTCAGGCGGACATGTCTCATGTTAATGAGAATTTTCTACGACTCTATTCATCTGAAATCAAAAAATGAAACATTTTTATAAAATATAGGGTTGTTGTTAGTGTTTATCATAGGGGTTTTTTGACATTCAAATTTTACGCGATTTGGTGCAACTTTGAAAAAAAAAGTTCGATTTTCACCTTAAATTTCTACCTTTAAATTGTTATTAAAAATCGAATTTTTTGCAATATCAAAAAAAATCCTATGTTGATCACTAATGACATCATTTGTGAACATTTTAAAAGAAAAATCATTAAAATCGGTTAATTAGTGTCCGAGAAAAATCTCATTCCAGTTTCAAAAACGTTGTTTTGAGAAAAATGCGTTTGAAGTCTTTTTTACGTTTTTTTGTCATATAATTATGAAATTTTTTTACTCACAGTTCGTTATCCCTATTACCTTGATGGTCAGTGTTCCTGTACCTCTTCCCCCGAGTCCCTTTTGTTTTCTTCGCATTACGGAGCCTGGTTCCCATGCGTTTTTCTCCACGTGACCGACGCGTTCCTTTTTCAGTACTTTCGGATCGTTGTTGTATGGGTCCAAATCCAAAGTCGCCTTGGAGGTCTTACTGTCCCCGTCGCCAATATACTGAGCATATTTTACATTATGCTTTTCTTCGGATCGTCGAAACACTTCCTTTACACTGTCCACCTCCATTTTCCCTGCGTGATTCTTTTCAAGCGCCGGGACCGTCGTCACCAATCCGGCTGTAACTCGAAATCTAATACACGGATCACTTTAAAATTTCAGGACAATAAATTTGAATGTATAACGCATCGATTTCAGTAAAAAAAAAAAAACGATTTTTTGAAACCGAAAAGGAAAAGGAAAAGGAAATTTGGAGATGCAGACAATAAAGCAAAAAAAATCTTCTTCAAACCTTTTTTACTGCGTCAAGTAGCTTCATAATAGTTCAAGTATATAATAATGTTTAAATAATGTTGTTTTGTGTATCACCTGCGTATTTACATACTAATTATTTCTTTTTTACCCAAATTTTCCTTGAGTTTTCAGCATATGTATATGTGTGTATTAGGGTGATTAAAAAAAAACATTTTTTTATTTTATTTTTTTGCAAACAGGCTTAAAGGTTCCGTTTTGGTGTAAAATTACGCCAGTTAAAATTTGAGCCCTTAATATTAATATTAAGATAGTCCGCATCGCACTTTTCTATTTTCCATAAGAATAACACGGGAACATTTTTTTTGGCACCTTCTGATCTTTATTGCTTGCTAATAGTGTACTATATGGAAAAATTTTTGGAACATATTTTTGTCCAGAATTGAACGCTCTATAAAAAAGGTCTCTTATGATTTTTCTACTAGAAGAAGTCTACTGGTTCAAAAGTTATTCGAGGCCAAAGTTGAATTCACCGAAAATTTGACCGTTTTTAGTGTATTACAACAAAATTAATGGTTTTATTGAAAATATGTAGCCAAAATTTTATGTAAATTTTAAATTTGGTCTTTTAGAAAATGTTAATTAACAATTGTTCGCTATGAAAAGAAAAAATCAAACAAAAAAATGTTTTCAGTTGAAATTATTAAAATTTTTATATTTTTGAAAGAAAATTGCGTCAAGTAAAATATTGCATTTGATTGTTCTCCAATTTTTTCCGTACTCTGAGTACATGTTTTAAAAATTATCGTTGTTAACTTTAAATTTCAAAACTAAAGTTGAACAATTAAACGGTCAAATTTTCGGTGAATTCAACTTTGGCCTCGAATAACTTTTGAACCAGTAGACTTAGCGAAAAATCATAAGAGACCTTTTTTATAGAGCGTTCAAGTCTGGACAAAAATATGTTAAAATTTTTTCCATATAGTACACTATTAGCAAGCAATAAAAATCAGAAAGTGCCAAAAAAAATTTTCCCATGTTATTCTTATGGAAAATAGAAAAGTGAGATGTGGACTATCTTAATATTAATATTAAGGGCTCAAATTTTAACTGGCGGATTTTTACACCAAAACGGAACTTTTAAGCCCTGTTTGCAAAAAAAAATAAAAATTAATTTTTTTTTGAAACCCTAGTGTGTATGTATCTGAAAATCATTATTGATATCCGTGGCGGCTGGTGGAATTTGTAATTCTCGTATTTTCAGAACGGAGCATGGGACTCACATGTTTTAGGCGGTGATTATTAAACTTAAGTAGAAGACTGTAATAGCAAAAAAAAAACAAACGGAATTTGCGAAAAGAAAAAAGAAAATGCGTGCCTCACTTCTTGGAGCGACTTATTTTTTTTTTTGTAATTACCAAGTGATTATAAAAACCTTTTATTCTTGTGCTTTTTGTAAAATTTTCATTTTTTTTAAAGGTACAGCTATTAGTAGAATATCAAAAACGAAATGGTGTGATTAAATAACTATATATATATAAATAAAATAAATATATATATTTCGTTTACTGTGTACCTGAATCTAGTAATCACACCCTAAAATATGATGTGGGTTCGTACGTATGCTTCGTTATAAAAATACGAAAACTTAAAATTCCACGAGTCGCAACTGCACTGTCGATTATCCGAATAACTCTTGATCCCAATTCCCAATTAGTTCAGATAATTGGATTTATACCATATTAAAATACAGTAAGTCTCTATTCTCATTTTTATTTCCGTATATATTTCCAAAATAGGTCATAAGTCATATAAGTTATAAATTTAGGTCATTGGGGTTATATAGATTGTAAAAAGGGTATATTCAATTTATCCATATAGCGTAGCAAGCGTTCCGTCATTGATTAGTACAATAAGTTAGCTCGACGCGAGACGGACGAACGGTAGAACGCCGAGTTTCAAATAATTGGATGTGTCGGGTGTGATTAAATAGTAACTGTGTGTACATATGTATTTTACACCGTGTACGTATTTATTTTAGAGTTCGTGTAGTATATTTACATACATGATTATTTATTTTATTATTTGCATACATATATGATCTGAATTTGTGTGCATTTTTGCAATAATGGCACAGTCGTTACCATTTGTGTATAAACTGAAAAAGATTATTAAAAATTACGAGGATTTTACAATAGACTGATCACATATTTTATACATCCCTTGCAGTGATCGATATATTTTTCGTAGACGCCGAGCGTATGAAAGACATTTAGATTGTGCATAATGTTTTGCGCATATAGCCTTTCATGGAACATGGTCGACAATATTCACTTTTTTGATGTTGTATTCTCTTTCACAACTAGATGTTTTTAACGAGAAGAAATGCAGAGAGACTCGTTGTGGCAACATACGCTCAAGAAATGAAGACAGTCGGTGTTACTGAATGACAAGCGATCGGTTGTGTCATTGTAAATTATTAACACATTTTTTACTCCTGTTTTTTGGTCTCTCATATATTCTTCCGTCAATGACATGACGGATGAAGTTGAAGACGGATGACATGAAGTCCGACCCTGCGTTGTTTCGAATTTCTAAGAAATTATATTAGCAATTCTTTTAGCAAATTTTTAGAAAATATGATATCTCAGGGGTATTCGAGATTCATCAAAATCTCTATACCAATTTTGATTACAAAATGTTTTTATGTTTTTATTCAAATCTTAACTTTGTAAGTTTTTAGTAATAAAAAAATTAATTAGTCGAGTAAGTATTTATTAAAAAGGAAAAGAAATGGCAATCGCAATTTGGCAACAATTTATTAATAACTTAAAAGGTGACAACATTCATGGTTTTTACCTAGATCAGCCAAAATGTGACAAAGGCATATAGGTTGTGACTAAATTAAAAAAAACAAATATTATCTGGCTTTCACGTTAATAATCTGTATATTTTAAAGAGATACATACTCTGAATAAAATTAGTTTTTTACTGTGCCTTGTTTTTCTTTAGAATTTGTCAAATTGCATTTTTCTGAAAATGTTTATAGCTGTCTGATAGTCGCTTTTTGAGTTATCGCAAAAGTATTCCAGAATAAAGTATCACCTTTTCTTGTGAATTGGGAACTATTCTTGCAGTTATTGAAGCACTACCTATCATCATAGTCAAATTGCGATTATTATTTTTTCCATGTTAACAAATGGGTCGACTGGTCAATTTTCTATTGCCAAAAACTTGATAGGAAGGCATTTAGAAGGATCCCGATCATCTCTGTGATATTATATTTTCGCTAAAAATTGCTAATACGTCATTTCTTAGAAAATCGTTAAAAAAACATAGCAGCATTGATAACTTTATTTTATATAAGTCATACGTAGACTATAGATGTGCGCCCCTCGTAGAGTAATCAGAAAAAATAATGGGTTTTCATTTGTTTTTTCTTTATTGGCTTGTACACCTGTAAATCGGAACATAATATACATAGGTAAAGATCATAAAGTAATTTAGATATTAGAGACCATATCCAAGTCGACACTTTTAAGAACATAGCCTGATATTTTTAGCGATTTGGTCTAATTAAACGTGGTAAAATTGAATGTGGCTGTAAGCAGTGGTTTTTACTCCTGTTTAGTGTCACTGACACATCAGTGAAGTTCTACAAAATCATTTAGTGGTCGTCATGACGAAGACTAGGACTAGTTCTAATCTTCTTGATCGTCATGTAGTACAGGATGGGGCAGAGCAACTTGTTTATTTGAATTTGGCGCCCCGAAGCGATGGTTGCTGGAGGATGGAGGGTGGGGGTATTCGAGAGGGCGCACTTCCCTATATGTTTTGTGGGGCGGGGCGGGGCGTAAAGTTGTAGCTCCGCTTGGTTTAGTTAGCATTCTATTTAGATGTTTTGTGGTTAGCAGCATATAAAACCTATGCTACGCGAAATAGTGCATTTGAATACATATGTGTAACGTTTTTTTTTAAGTATTTGGCAATACATATGAAAAAAAAATGTATTAGGACATACAAAAATATACAAAATACATACAAAAAAAAACCACTTATAGATTTTAATTTTTTAAATTACTATCAAATCAAAGTTAATCATTTTTCAATGATTAACCAGTACTACTATATAAACAGATTCAGTAGGACTAGTAAATTAGCGCTAGTTAACTGGTACTAGCCAACTGGCATAATGCCAACACGCCTTAAGGTGGATTTATATTATCTGGTCAGACACGGTACGGGAACGTAGCGTTAACGTTCCGACAAAGACGGGAGATGTTTATATTATCAGTACTATTTATATCACTCGTCTTCAGACATATAGATATATTGGCAAGAACACAGTGAACTCTCGTTAAAAAATAATAGACGAGTATCGTGGCAGACAAACATTCTTCTCAACAATGACGGACGGTATGTGTATGACACGAAACGTGCCTGAACGGGAACCGATCCGCTAAATATAAATACTTGTATAAGAAATACATATAAGAATGTTTGTCTTGCTGGACACGTAACGTTTCCGCACCGTGTCTGACCGGATAATATGAATCCACCTTTAAGCGGCGTTGACAATATACCAGTTGGCTAGCGCCACTAGACTGCTGTATTACAAGCATAATGTAAACCGTGACTCGCGCTAGTGTCGTGCTTATGTTACTTGCGTTAGTAAAGTTGGAATCCGCTGTACTTTTATATACCAATGCAGTGATACAAAAATGGCGCCAACTAACAGTTAGATAGAAAATGAAAAGCGAAATATGTACCTAGGTTTAAATAAAGAGTGTGAAGTATTGTGTAATATTCTACATGAAAATTACAAGAATCTAAAGAAGCAAAATAGTGCATTTGAATAGGTACATGTAACGTGAAATTATAAGAAGGATTTGGTAATAATCATGATAACGAAAAAAATTAAATGTGTTAGAGGTATATAAAAGTAAGACGTGGAAAATAAGTTACGAAAAAAGTTAAAAAAGGTTTATAAATTTTAATTTTTAAAATTAATTTTTCAATAATTTACTAATACTAATATGTAAACAGATTCACAAGGGTTAGCAAATTAGCGATAGTTGACTGGCGCTAGCCAACTGGTATATTGCCAACGCGCCTTTATGTGACTAGTACTAGAATAGAATCATAAGGGCTAGTAAATTAGCGCTAGTTGACTGGTGCTAGCCAACTGGCATAATGTCAACGCGTCTTTACTCTCTACTGATTATGTGCTAAAAATCAGCGTGTTCCTATTGACTTCATTCTAACATTTACTTCAGTTATATCCATTACATTTGAATGAAACAAGGTTTTATTTAAATAATTTTCTTTCAGGTGCGTCTAGCGGAGTTTGGAATGTCTGGGATCTTAGATACTGGAGGTGTATTTTAAAAAAGACTTACGAATGTCCAGACAACGACATAAGATTTTACCTTTACACTCAGTAAGTAAACATATAGTCTTTATATTCACATAGTAATTATGAAAACAAATATATGTCACTAATATTTTACAATCCGTTTCGAAGATTTTCTGGGGGTGTAGACATGAAAAAAAAATCAAAAAATCTTCGCAAATTTTGTTTCAAAAGTTTTTTGCTATTTTAGCGTTCCATTTGGGTCTAGTAATAACCACTTAAGGTCCATGCTTTCTTATGAAAACTTCGAAAAAGGAAATTCAAACGAAATTTGCGAAAATTGAGACTGTGACGTGACTCTGAATGCATGCACAAAATGCATGCACGCGACCGACTCATCTCGCCTGTTGCCGAAGGCACCCAACCTCTCCTTCCACACGGCGGTACTGATCGCCGGCACAATATGCCTCGCTCTACTTATAAATATTTGTATTTAATAAAATATGTATATGTTGATATAGGTAGATACTCGTTTCTAGTTTCTAAAATATTAATCAAGTTGACATGCGGCGACGCAACACGTAGGCAACTCGTGTAGCATGTGATGGAGGTTGCCTTAATTTGATTTGATTGCAGTAATCCTGTGACAGCTGGAGCTATTATACAACCTCTGCTATACGCAATACGTTGAGTAGTGTGATATAATTTTATAATAAAATATGGCAAACATGCAAAAGGATACTAGTTACTTTCGCGTATTATACTTATGATGCGTACACCTCTGTGGCGCATTCGTTTCTGCCAACTTTAGAAATTAATGTTATCTCAAATCTCAGCTAAATGTTATTTTGAATATTTTTAGCGAAACGGGAATGAAAAGACTGAGAATAGATGTAAGGAACCGGTACTCTCTCAAATATTCTGGATTTGATCCTTTAAAGAAGAATGTTATTATAATTCATGGATTTAACGGAACAGAAAATAAATCACCGATTACTACATTAAGAAATGGTAAGATATTTAAATTTGTTACGTAGCTATTTTCTTAATAATAAAAATAATATACAAAAATATATATTAGTAAGCATATATTAATTTGCTATATTTTTGAATAAAGCTTTTTAAACACTATCGCCTGATATATGTAACATGTAGGGTGTCCTATTTAAAATATCCTATCAAGTGATATAATGGTAGCCTCACACAGAACATTCTGTATATCTAAAAATATTTTTATATGTATCGTGTAGATTTTAGTACCTTACAATTTTTGAATAAAACATCGTCTTGTATTTCGTTATAATAATTTATCTTTTATTAAAATAATTATAAAAATTTCGTAATAAAGGAGGTATGCTACTTTGAATGGAATGTAAAAAAAAATCCCGAATTTTCAGGAAATTTAAGTCTTTAGTTTTCAGGTATCATTTAAAAAAAAAACGACCGCATTTTTTATAAAGATAAATTGTATATTTTTTAAGCAAAAAAGTAAGCTCTTCGTCTTTCATGTACTTCCTTGCATGTACCCGTAACCTTTCACTGTATCTATGTATGTATGTACGTATGTACATATGTATTGTGATGATCCAACCGTGGCAACCTACGTTCGCCTCGGTAAACAATAAACACCTGTGTGTGACATACGGGAGAGTTCCGTATGAATCTCGATTAATCGGGAATGGAAACGGCTAGCGGCTGCTGGCGCTTTTGCGATCATTCTAAATGGGTATTTATAAGACAGGCCGATACGGGAGTGAGTCTTTCTTTGGGAATTGTGCGTCGCGGTCTCCGTAAAATAGTCGAATATAAATTGTACAAAATAAATTAGTGTTAGTAATATAGTGTGTAAGTCGTATTTTTATTTGTTTAAATAAATAGTATTAGTTGTAAGTGAGAATTTAAATTTTTCACACCTTACGAACCTGTAGTGAACAAAACGTTACAGTATCTACACGACACGTTTTAGCTTATTTGACAAGGACCGACTACAATATTTTCACAGTGGATTGGAAAACTCTAACGCAATTTCCGTGTTACGTATCAGCATTATCTAACACTAGACTTGTTGGACAGTGTACGGCAAAGTTGTACGCTTTTATTATGGATCAAGGAGGAGATGCCAGGGAAACGACCTGTGTTGGTCATTCACTGGGAGCTCACATTTGTGGAATGGTTAGCAACCACCTAGATGTTAAGCAGCATAAAATTATAGGTGAGTAGGTACGTAATATAAGGTTTGTTCCAACAGAAAAATTCGCAGGAGTTCAGAACGAGATTCAGAACTGTTTAGAATCCATGCATGAACTTAGTTCTGGAATCGAATTGACTAGTGTTGGGACGATTTAGAATAGGTTGAGAACTTTGTTTGATAATCCTAACCTACGAAATCGCAAAAAAAAAAACTGGAAACGAGAAATTAATGGATTGTAAGGTAAATAAATAGCTGCCATCTTCCATTACTAATATAATTTTATACCAAAAACAAATAAGTGATGTTATTTCCCTCTTTATACTGATTCTGAATTAAAAATTCTTGTAAAATATTTTAAAAACGATTCAGAACCAGTTCCGTAGGTACACTATTCAGTCGTTCTTGGAACACTGCACTCACTATTTTCACTGATTCTGAATATTTAAATCGACTTGTGGAAGCTGTAAAATGGCTTTGCGCAAACTCAGTGAAGTTTTTAATGGTTCTGAACTAGGTATTGTTGGAACAAACCTATAAAATCAACTCAACCGAGAAGAAATCGTAGTTATAAACAACACACTTTAGGTAGGAGAGCTCGTGGCCCAGTTGACCCAGCTCGCCAGTTATCACAGTTATCAGTTATCACTATGTTGAAATATAGACCTTTACAAAATACTTTCAGTTTTTGTTACGAACTCTTGGACTATTACGAATAGGTTTTAAATTCTGGAAGAGATTCGAGGAGCGGTTTGTAAATAATCATTCATTATACAGAGTGTCCCAAGTTTTTTTTATCATGAGTTTAGGGTTTTAATTATTTTTATTAATTATAGTTTAGAACCATAATAATTATTCTTATTTAAAGTATTTCAATCTTAATTAAATTAACATTGACAGCTCTCAAGATTTCTTCTGATTAACTTACCTGTAAAAAGATTCCGAATTGTGTTCACCTTTCCAATAATTTTCTCGTACATTGGTCTTTTAAGAAAATACTCAAAATCTTAGGCAAACTCTGTAATTACGAAAACAACTTACTGTTAGTGATAATGTTGGTTCACTGTTATTGTAACTGATATTAACAAATATTTCAGGGCTTGATCCAGCGAGACCGTTGATAGATCGTTACGCAAACAGGAATTTTAAATTGACAAGGGATGATGCACATCAAGTGCAAATTATTCACACAAATGCTGGTTTTTTGGGAGACGTTAACCAAATAGGACACATAGACTTTTGCGTTAATGGAGGTCGACTTCAACCTAACTGCAACGGAAACAGATTACGTAAGTCATATTACTACTTAATCACTTTAAAAACTAACAAAAACTTGTAAATCGTACAGAAAATAACCACAGAAAAGTCCTTCCATAATTGTTGATATATTCAGTGGTAGCAAAGCGGAACCTATTTTATTTAGAGATATTAAAATGTATTGTTTTAAAGATAATAAAACTTGTCTCATTAATTCAAATTAAGTTGCTTTAACTCACGCGGATTCAACAGGTACATACTTAGTACGATGCTTCACGGTAAGTGGCCTATTAAACGTTTTGGGAGAACTACAAATAACAGGGAGCTCAGGATTTGTATCTGGTGGTCTGCATCAAGGACGTAGCCAGTATTTATCTTTGGGGGGTGCCCAATGCGGATGAAACAAAAAAGCCAAAAAAAAAGGTCAGTGGGGGCAACGGCAACCGCAATCCCCGAGTATTTTGGTTTTTACTTGACCCTTTGGGGGGGGGCGATCACTGCAGATTAAACCAGAAAGCCAAAAAAAAAAGGTCGGTGGAGGCAACGGCAACCGCAATCTCCCGAGTATTTTGGTTTTTACTTTACTTGACGACCCTTTGGGGGGGGGCGACGCCCCTCCTGGCTACGCCCTTGATTTTCGTTGGTCTGGTGGTGCGTTTGCTTCTCTCTTTCATCCTCTTTCTATAAATAGGTACTAGTATTCCCTATATCTAAATGAATCACTGATTGCAGAAAGGGTATAAGTGTCATTAAAAGTAACTTTTGAGAAAAATGGCAAATAACTGTTTATGCATCCCCTATCAATATTTTGATAAAAACAAAGATACTATCCTAAATGTGTGAAAAATGGCCAATACTTTCAAAGCTATTTCAAAGAAATCGGAATTATGAGATAAGAATCAACCAGCGTCACCTTCTGTGCATAGGAACTATTGAATGCAAAAAAGGATACAGGTCACTAACATATATCCATTCTGCACTCAATGATATTTCATGGCATATTTTTTGTCGATACTACGTATAGGAACATAAATCCTTTATGCACTAAAAACGTGCAAACTACGATGCGTAATACTCTTAAGTACTGTTTCATATAATAAATTCAATTTGACCAAAAAATATGACTTGTACCCTTTCTGCAATCAGCGATTTAAATACAGTTTTGGAATTATCTCAAGGTATTTATCAAAATGATTAAAGCAAGAATTACGTCAGGTACAGCATGCCATGGACAACAAATGAACAAATGTGTTATAATTAGGGTCCGTAAAGTGTGCTACAGCGCAGGGTTCGCACTATACAACTTTATGATAATTAAAGTATAAACCATATTTTTTAGTGCTTTGTAAATTATGTACGCGTGTATTTCTTGCCCATGCATACGTATGCCACTAACCGTGCCTGGTGCCTTTATCCATATAGCGTAGCGAGCGTTCCGTTGTTCGATTAGTATGAGGACGACACGCGTAGAACGCCGAGTTTAAAATAATTTTATGTAGTAAGTGATTAATTAATAAACGTGTGTACATACGTATTTTGTACCGTGTACGTATTTCTTTTAGAGTTCGTGTAGAATATTTCATATTATCTGATGTTGTGTGTCGTATATTTGGGGGAGCTTGTGTATATACTGAGGTGTATGGTGTGTTGTTGAAACTCACGGTAAAAATGCTGCTGAAATGTTAATTTGAAAACAGCTACAAAGATGACGCTATGGGAAAAACCAAGGTACGAGTGGTTGCTCGGTTGAAAAAAGAAAAACTCGTTCTGGACGTCCCTCAACTGCGAAAGACGAATGTGTTGAAAAAATCGCGAGCTTGTGCTCGAGAGGTCAAACCGTCAATCAAACCTTTTATTTGGAAGTTTTAAGATTGCGCAACAGTGTTCGTCAAAAAAGACCCGATTTGTGGCAGAGAGGAGACTGGTTCTTCCACCACGACAATGCACCTGCACACACAGCCATTTCTGTTCGCTAGTTTTTGACTAAAAATAGCATGGTTCCGCTGCCCCACGCACCTTACTCGCCTGACCTGGCTCCCTGCGACTTTTCTTATTTCCACGCATGAAAAGGGGCATGAAAGGACACCGATTTGATAACATTGAAGAGGTCAAGAAAAAAGAGGGAGGAGCTGTCAGCCATTTCTAAAAATGGCTACAAAAAATGTTTCGAACAGTGGAAGCACCGGTGGGACAAATGTATTAGTTGTAATGGAAAGTATTTTGAAGGGGATAAGGTTGTTTTGTAAAAAATTTGAAAATACATATCTTTTAAAAAAATAATTCCGGTTATTTTTGGGTACCCCCTTGTATTTCGAACCAGAGGTCTTGCAATTTGTAATTTATTAAAACAGACTGTACATATGGTACAGTTACGAGTCGCACATTGTGAAATAAGAGTCAAAATTGAAGGTCAAACATTGAAGAAGGCTACAAACTAAAAAAAAGTACTCGTTCTTGAATTTTTAGTTGCATTCCATTCAAACCGATGTGGAAATCTGCTAGTCTAGAATCGAGAAATTAAAAATGCAGGGTCCGGAGGAAACCAATTTGTTAATGATATGTTCATTGAAAGATGATTTAATCAATTAGGCGATTTTTCAGTTTTAGGCGCCATTTGTTCTATTGGGTCCGCCATTTTGATTTCGTATAAAAGACCAGACGGCATCTAAAAGTAAATATTTGAAAAGACGAATTCTTTGAGCCCTCACTCATTTCTCGTAGTGCTTTTAAATTTTGAGAGCTTTAATACGGTTGACATGGATCATCCCAAACGTATATACAAGGTGGCGCGAAAATCCTCACTCGATTTCATAAGGCAGGAACATCGTTTGTAAATAAAAAAAAATGGTTCTGTTAATTGATTATGTTTATTCAGAAGTCGGAAAAATAATATCAGACAAGTGACCGCCGCCAGAATTTAAGCACATTCGGACTGGTTTCTCAGCATTTTCCATTACATTTTTTCTTTCAAAACTTCTGACCAGGGAATCGATGACGAAATTTACGTTGAGTCAAAACCATCGACTAATTTTATTTATCAAAAACATTTATTTATCAAGAACATCTTCCGATAGGGTGATGACATTTGCGCCACCTGTTATAAACTTTAAATCAGGGCTTACGATTAAATCCTGGAGCGAGTTGCTCTTAAGTTTAACTGCTTGATCAAAACATACCTCTATGAGTGAGCACGAGATGTCCGAGTAGCGAGGCAAATGCTCCTCAACGATTAAATCCTCTAACGATTGAATCCATCTACCGAGTCGAAACCTTTAACTCTTATATAGTTTAACTCCTTTGAGCGAGCGACTACATGAGGATCTAAACCTCACGCAGCTCTTGTTGTTTCACTCGATAAAGGAGTAGAACCCGAAGAGCAGCAAGAGCGATGAGGTTTAACTCCCTTGCTCGAGTTTAACTCTCTTATCGGCACCGAACATAAACTAGTTTATGTTCGGTGTTATCGGTAATTATAATACCGGAAATCGGAGTATCGGAAATCGGTAATCGCAGGTAAAATCCGGTCAGGTCTGCGGGAACGATGGTGGCCCCGAGTGACTTTGGGTTCATTTTCCCATATTTCGCGAAACTGTAATACAGTCAGAGTTGGTCACATTTTAGTCGATTGATGACTAATGACTAATTAACTCTAATGTAAAAAACTACGAATTGAAAAATACGAAAACATTATAAAAAAACAAAATAGTTTTTAATTAAAAATAAAAAGCAAGATAAAAAATAGAGTAACAAAACAATGATAAGTATAAGTAAAAAGCAAAATAAAGGGGGGAATGTTTAAGGGGTGACTGATATTTAAAGTGTTTATTCAAATTAGTTTTAATAAAGGGGCATAGATATAAAAAAAAAATAAGAATAAGATTAAATATTAAAATAATTGTAAGTAAGTTAATAATTAATTTAAAAATTTTAAAATAATTATGGTGTGAATTTATTTAAAGATTTTTTTATCGAAATTGCTTTATAATTCATTATAAATTTTTGATATGTTAAATGTTCTTATAGTTAGAATAATAAATAAAATTGTTTTTTTAAAAAATTAAGTAAATAAAATAGGAATCAAATGTCAAAGGGTGCAAAAAAGTGCTAAAGAATTGTTGCGGAAAAGTAAAGGAGTATAGTAAAGTCAATATAAATAAATTATTTCTATTAAATTAAGATTTCAATAGAGGAGAAAAGAAGGATAAAAAGGGTATTGAGGATTTGGAGAAATAAGTATAAAGAGATTAAAAGGATTAAATATAAAAATAAAATAAATTTATTGAAATTTTGGTCTTATAATTATTGAAAATTAAATTGGTTTTCGGTTTAAATTATTAAATAAAGTTGAAAGTATGAAAATTTTAAAAGTGACAGATTTTGATTTGAAAGACGGATTCAAGGTTCATTTGAGAAGTGAGTTAATTCTTCGTAGCGGTCAAAGGCAAATTTAAAATTAAGTATCTGGAAAGATTTCAATAAAAATATTAAAAATATAGCTTTCACAAGGATTTTGGAATTGATGTTTTTGAAATACTAATATTTATAAATTAATATATAAGAGTAGATATAAAGAGATTGACTAAATAAATAAACAAAATATACAGATAAAGTATAACAAAGCCTAAGGTGAAAAAGAGATGTAAAGATATGACTGAGTTACATTAAAAGAAAATGCTTGATATGTTTTGATTTTATTTTTTTTAAAGTTACATGTTAGACAGTAATTAATCGACACATCTTCAGATTAACCTTACGTCTTCAGATTAACTTAGATACGTCTTCAGATTAACCTAGAAAACGTAATTACGGACATTTTAATAAAAACATTTCAATGACGGACAGTTTGACGGACTGCTCTTGAAGACGGGCAAGCTTTCTGAATGACGGACATAATGACGGACGTCTGGTCACCTTCACGAGCCATAAATGCGCTTTATATAAAAATTTTACCGACCTCGTATCTTACGCTATAAAAATTACCAATGCAATCTCATCGAAACCTGTATACATACATTCATCCTGTTCATTCTTTTAGGTCGAGCTAGATGTAGCCATTTTCAAAGTGCTTGTTATCTTGCTCAGACAATAAAATTTGGTAAATCAATTATGGGAAGACCGTGTACTGCTAGATGTCCAAAGCAAACGTCAAATTGGGGATATTTACCAGGAAGGCCAATCCCAATGGGAGAGGATACTCCATATGGGTAAATTTTGTCTTATACATACATATGTATGTTATTTCTCTTGTAGACAAAAAATTAGTTTTTCAATACTTGTATCCAAACTTTGTATGGATATTCGCTTTATAATATTCACTTCTAGTATGTGCATCTGTATAACTATATAATTACAGTGTTAAATAAGTAGGAGTTGCTAACTTTGTTATTATACGAGATACGATTTCGGTATAATTCATATAATTATTACTGCAATAATGCTAATCGCAAAAAAAAAACAGTTCAACGACGGTGTCACATGATATTGACAAACACATACATTTTTTTAAATGAAACACCTTATTTCTTAATGAAAACTTGGATTTTACATATAAATATGCATCGAATTCAAATAGTTTTAAAGATATGAACAGCAAATGTCGCCATTAAAATTGCATTACACTCAAACCCCTCTTATTTCACCTTCGCTTAATTCACATCCTCTGTTATTTCACCACATTTCCCCCTATTAGGTCGCGAAACCGTCCCGGTTAAGTCGCCGCCTGTAAAAGTTTTAAAACTAAGTTTGGAAATTGGATTCTCGCATGAATTTGTACAATTTTTATTGAAAAAAAATGATTTATTGATTTAAAATAGGTTAGGTGTCTTAAAAATATCTTCTTTTAATAAAAATCTTTAAAATATTCATTCAAGTGGAAAATTGAACTTTGTCACGCACGACTGGGTATACTTACATTGATTTTTCGTTCAGTTGGCTCATTTTTCGTTATAACAAGTGCTGTGGTATATCTCTAAATATTTCTTTTTGCAGTTAAAACACAAAAAAGTTGAGGTTATAATCGCGACTTAAGAGAGGCAAAATTTCGCGACTTAAGCGAGGTAATGATGCACTGATTTGGCGACTTAAGAGGGGTTCGAGTGTATTTCGATTACTATTTTTATCTGCAACTCATGAGAACCACATTATATTAAAGAGAGTAATTAGATATACAGTAGATTAGATATAAAGAAAAAAGAGTGTAAAGAGTAATTAGATATAAAGAAAAACTTCAAATGAATGAAATTAAAATTAAAATTTCCTTAACTTTAACAGATCTCGAGATATCAAAAGTCTCGACAATGAAAAGGCTTTATAAGCTTGATTATGAAAAAAAATATATTTCATATTTTGTAAGCCATTTCCAAGATTGTTTGGTGAGGCAGGCATTTTTCAAAGGTTTTATTTGAATTTTTTTGCTATTAAATAGTCTTCTATAGAGGTCTAATATTTTTCCTTCATAGGTTTTCTTAAAAAAAATTCCAAATCCACCTATTTACAATACGTTCTATTTTTCTATTTAGTTCTGATGTTAGGATCCACGATTTTCTTACTCTAATTTTATTATAACAGATTATTATCCTTTCAGGGTACATGGAACATATTGTGTGCAAACTGATACCCATAAGGACTGCCCATTTTTCGATTAATCTAGAATATCATTTTGTAAATAAATTGTTTTAATTGTTATCAGAGTTTTGATCACCTCCCGATTATATAGTTGGCGATACACACGAATATAGTATATGTAGTAGGGTTGAAAGAAAACTCTAGAAAGTCTTATGGTACGTCTACACTTGTGCCTTTCGCGTGCGTCATCATCTTGCATCTAACGCATCCAAGGGCACAACAAAAAAGCTAACGCGTGCGTCAGATGTAAATGAGGAATGCAACTAGAGAATGCGCTAGACGAGTTGACGATGCCATTCTACAAGCGCAACCCATGAGGAACGTAGTTCCAAGGCTAGTGGATTTTCGTGCGTTATACCTTGCGTTTAATTATGTCTTCTACAGAAGAAACGCTACATTTTATTGATTTACAAGTTATTTTTTATTGATTTTATTGATTTACAAGCTCCAGAAGCTAGTAAAAGCTTGTTCATTTTGGGCAAGCGTGTAAAACTTCTAACCGGGACACAATTATCCTTATCCAATTCTTTTATAATTTCAAAATTACATTTCAAATACTCTTTCACCCATACACGCCATCACTTATTCCGCCTTTCTTTTCATTTTTTGATTATTAGAAAAGCTGCACTAACACACCCACGAGCAAAGTGGCATCCGATACATCAATTTCTGCGCAGTTACTTTAAACTGTAACAGCCCACTAATTTTAAGGTTAATTTTGAACTTAAATTATGCACGTCTACAGGTATATACGGCCGAATCCGACAAGTTGACTGGCGAATTGATGTGGACAGTTAGCTGCATGCGTTTCATGCATTCAACAAAAGGCATGCATTAGAGGTAAGATGAAATGCAAGTTGAAACGCAAGTTGAACACCGAAAGCGCACAAGTGTAGACGTACCTTTAAACATCTGCGCTCAACCCTCATAAACATCTAATATTAACTACCAAACAACCGACAATGCAATAATTACTTTGTACTTTCATAAACACTTACAACTATTACATATGGCACAGTGGAAGATTTAGTTATTTTCCACCCTAGCTTGCTAGCACGCGTTGACAAATTCTTTTTGGACCTCTCAGTCGGTATTGACACGAAAGACTAAGGCCGGCTTAGTTCTAAAGTTCGAATTCCCGACCACACTTTGGCGTGGGTAGACCAATGATCAGTGTATGATCGTTCGCAGGGTGAAGATATTTGAAGCGGAATTTTTGGAGCTGTATCTAGCAGAGCCATCCATGTCAAATATGTTAACATTGACACTGACGAAAATGGATTGAACTTGGCTACCACAAACACAGCATGACCATCTCATCGTCGGGCAAACTAGAGAGTTTGCCCGACTAATCACTGAAGTAGGATTTCAATATCTTAAAGTACATAAAGGGAAGACATTCTTTGATCGTATGAAGTAACTTTGTGGCTTTATTGAATGCCCAAACATCTAATAGCATACAGTACTTTTGGTTTTCCAAAGCTACATTAACTTCATAACTAATTCTATGTATTTGTTGTATTGTAATGAACCTATTTCATTGAAATCGATTCACAACCAATGAACTGGGAGTTTTATCGCCGTACCGATATAAATTATCAGTATTAATATCTGATGGACAGATTTTAATCCCGCGAGACCACCAAAACAGTTACTGGACGATATAACACTGGCTTGAGTTATTTAAGAAAAGAGTGCTGATGGGCTATTTCCTCAGTGCTCTAGATAAAACCTCTACCTTTCTCCCTTGCAAATTGCCTGCCAAGGTCTCCTCTCCTTCTGACTGCTTGGGTATCGGCCCTTCCCATCAAAGCATTCAGATTCGTTCATCTGTCTGTTTGTACCCAACACCGGAAATTGCCTACCTGACACATTCCAACGATCCTCCGTCCATCTATCTAAACCTGGCATCAGAAGTTACCTACCTAGTAAATTCTGACCATTCCAGTGTCCCTTCATCTGTGTCTGTTATTGGAAATTGCCTGCCTGAGGCATTCCAACAATTCTGTCCGTCCATCTGTCTGTGCCCAACATTGGAAATTGCCTCTCTGGTCCATTCTGACAATTCCATCCGTCCATCCATCCATGTGTACCGGGCATTGAAAATTGTCTGCCAGGCATACTTCAACTATTCCATCTGTCCATCTATCTGTACCTGGTATCAGAAATTAGCTTCATTTGTATTCGGAAAAGTTGACTTCTAACACATTTTGCATTTCACCGAACCATACCAGTTAATATTAGCCTGGGGTGAATCTGTATCTCCACTGTAATATTTATTATTCTATAAATAAAGAGTGACAGTATTCTACGAAGTAGTCATT
This sequence comes from Aromia moschata, assembly GCA_029963805.1. Classification (NCBI taxonomy): domain Eukaryota; kingdom Metazoa; phylum Arthropoda; class Insecta; order Coleoptera; family Cerambycidae; genus Aromia; species Aromia moschata. Next base: position 199,493 of record JAPWTK010000603.1, read on the forward strand.
CTTCTGGACCTTTGGAACATTAATTTCCCCACTGAAGGAACCAAGCACGTTACTGTATAGTAGTGATTTTCTCGAAAACCAAACTAACGAGTTGGTAGGTATCCATTCTAGTGTTTGTATTTCTAATGAACATTTATCCTTTGTAGCATAAATCTCTCAAGTTTAAAACAACTGAACAGTAAGCTTCAGCATTCAAGCTTTCAAATCCGCCCATCAGTCTAATTGTGCCCAACATTGGAAATTACAGCGTCGGATATTGCCTACCTTGGGCATTCCGACGATTCCACCTCCGTCTGTCTGTGCTCGGCAGAGGAAATTACCGATACCTGCTATCGGAAATTACCTATTAAATGCATTTAGGTAGTTTCACAAGTATCCGGAAAAACTATCTGTCGACACATTTTGTATTTCACGGAACTGTACCATTGGATATTAACTTGGGTTGAAACTGTATCTCCATTGTAAGATTCTACCAATAAAAAGTGATAGTACTATGAAGAATTCAAACCTCTCGATCCCTGGAGAGTCCACTTCTCCACTGAGGTAATGTAGCAAGTTACGGTATAGTAGAGTGATTTTCTCAAAAACAAAACTAATGAGCAGATATTCATTTTAGTATTTAGATCAGAATTTATCATTACTTATAACGAGTAGTAAGACTTATAGATCAGTAAGAGGTTACTTTCCTTGGTTCCTTCCCAGATGAGAATAATTTCTGCAGTTTCAAACAATTTTATTAAGACAACAAAATATACCAAATCATATCCCCACTATAGAAGAGACGAAAATTTTATATTTATTTGGATGAAAATTTGCAATAGAATGAAAAGGGAAAGTTCTTTCACAAATCAAATTGTTATTATTATAACAAAACTAATATATCAAAATGTTAATTTAACACATTAAAAGAAAAAATAAGTTTTTTCAAAAAATCTTTAATACATTAATTAGGAAACAAACATATTAAAATGTACTAACATAGTCTTATAACAATTTTTATCTCTAGATTTAACAACAGTAATACTGCAGATCATTATCTCTGAATACAGTTTTAATTAGCAGATTCTTGTGGTAGGTACTTACACATAATGACGACATAGCTTGCAAAATACTCTCTTAAAAATAAGAATCTGCAAAATTAACATTTTTTTACTGGCAGACTCACAACAGTAAATTTTAAAAATCAGTAACGAACGTAACTCCACTTAGGAATTGGGCTTATCCATAATATCACACAGACGATCTTTGAGCTTCAAAATTTTTTTCTTAAACTCTAAACCACAACCTTTGGAAAGTCTAAAATCAAGTAATATCTTCCCATCCATTTGAAACAGATTTGCTTTGAAAATTAGCTGATTCTTCATACAATCAACTGTTGAAATAGTAACCTAAAAAAAATGTATATTTCATATTTACCCGTCTATACTATGCACTAACTAAATGAAGCTCTGACAATAAATGAAGATGGCCCAGAAACCAATAAAATGCTGAGGAATAACTTGGTGAGTAATTAATGTTACTGTGTGCACATGAATAACAATTAATGTTGACTTATGCACATTGATGTGTGACTAATTATTAATGATCATTAACGTTAATTTATATTATTTGACTTGACCCTGTCACAAAACTCTCACTTCGTCCCTACATCACAGGCGAAGCATAAGGGTACAGTAATAAGGGTAAATGTACGAACATGCTCGCCACGATGTCGAGGCCTGGATGTTCGCCTGGAAATCGCAGTCGTTACATGAAGATTCCAACCGCAGTGGATGTCGATGGCTATAGATATAATCAAATAAGTCGATGTAGTGATCGTAGTTTGTAAAGTGAACAAATGAGAGGGATACATCATCTGGTGATGTCATATGATGAAACCCAATCAGGTATACTATTTCTAATGTAAATGTGAAGACATAAAAAAAAAGCAAGGTTGTCAGATATATTTTCTAAAATTGCTAAACTCACTATACAATTATACTTCATACTTCAGTAAACTGTTAGTTCGTGACGTTCTTAGAAAGCTAGTTTGGAAATACTTAAAAAAAAATCAGATATAAATTTATTAGTTAGCATTAAAATAAGGCGTTTAAAATTGCTGGAAAAAATAATTATCCGGCAATGCTTCGTGCCGGCAACGCTTGGCAATGGCTTTCCGTTTAGCTAGCCACCCGTCGGTCAGGTAGATCCATTTGCAGTAACCCATTAGAGTATTGCATCCAATGCATCCAATCCAATGCGTTAGATTTATGTGGTCCATTGTGTCGTAAAATGTTTTAGGACGTCGTTAAAATGATTTATGACTTTTGGAATACTTACTTATTTCCGCCAGTGACGTGCATTTCAGATAGGTTTATTAACACAGACAATTTTTTCAGATTGTCTGGCTAAATGAGCATTATTTACAGAAAATTTATATTACAAATATTAAGAGTTTTGTATGCAGGCTAATTTTAATCTCCTATATGATTTGAATGAAAAAAATTATATCTAAATTTTCAAATTTATAAATGATATATGCACGCCATTGGGCGGCGTTAGCCCTCAAAGGATTTAAAAATATACGTCTTCACATTGAGTTTAGAAAGACTATATCTATCTGTCATTCTATATAGATGGAAATCAGAACTATTTGTATCGACCTCGACATCGCGGTAGACCGCAATGTAAGCGGGAGTGTGCATTAGTGCTAGCATCTTCGGCATGTAAGGGCACATTCAAATATATAGAGGTGACATCAATGTATTGATCGTGACCGCAAAGTCGACTGTGAGCGGCGAGGCGTCTTTGACATGTCTGTACCCTAAGAAATACTGAATGCCGTCTATAATTATATATTAATGACATTGACGACTATATATAAATTAATTTCTGTACTTTTGCTGATGATATCTCAATAGTTTCACATGATTAAAACATAATTGAAATGTTAAATAAACTACAATGTACCTTATCTTCACTTTCTGAATATTTTAATCTAAATAACTTGGCCATGAATCAAGAAAAAACCTTCTCTATGCAGTTTCACCCTGTGGGTGCAAATTATACATGTAATAGTCTAATAAAACTTAACAACAAGTCTATAGTTCAGGTTACTAAATTTAAGCTCCTTGTAATTTACATTGATATGAGTTTAAATTGGAAAGTTCATGTAGACGCTGTTTGCAAAAAATGTGCAAGTATATGTTTTGCTTTGAAGAGACTTTGTCAAATTTCTAACAAGAATGTTGTAAAAATTTTCTATTATTCAAATTTTGCATCTGCACTTATATATGGTGTAATTTGTTGGGGGAAATTCAAGTACTGCTATTCGTGCTTTTATTTTACAAAAAAAAGCCATACGATACATGTACAAACTAAAGTACCGTGAATCTTGCAGACAAACGTTCATTAAAGAAATATTGACTTTACCTTGTCTATATATATTAGAAATACTAAAATTTGTCAAAGCAAACTTAAATAAATTCAATTTTCAAAATATAAATCATGAATACAATACACGATATGGGAAAAATTTGCAATTTGCAATATACAGACTTGAATTATTTAAATCAAATCCTTTTTATGCAGGTGCAGTACTTTATAACAAAATAGATATAAATGTTAGAAATAACAGCATGAAAAAATTTACATCTTCTGTAAAAAAATATTTACTTGTTAATGCTTTCTATTCAGTTGATGAATATTTAACTTCACAGTTTAGTGTATAAGTAATATTTTATTTTCTTTTAAATATTTTCCTATTATTTTAAATGTGACTTGTCCTATATCATATTTGTATGATCTATTGGATAAATAAATTTATTATTATTATTATTATATTTAGAGGATGACGAAACTGGCACGAGCCAGATTTGTTAATGAGCAACTTTTGCGCTAACGAGCAGAATGACTGAACTTATGTAGGAGCTATAATATACCCACAACCACATTTTTAACCTTAACCTTAGCCTTCAGATTACCTTACCCCCATTTATCCTCATAAAAATTGAGGCAATTAAAATAAAATCCACATTACATTCGATTTTGAAATTTAACGAAAATGATCATTAAAATAAATAATATAAAAAATAGCAACCACAGTATATTTAGTGATTATACTTACTGCGGCCGACATATCTGTAGTCCATGTGTAATGTAAGGAATCCAATACAGAACACAGAGCCTCTAAAGTTTTTTCATACGAAGTTGTCACATAAAATCGGGTCATTCGTTGACTTAAATTGTGGAAATTGTCTTTCGTGATAGGGCTCTCTGTGAACTGTATCATGAGATTTTCGTAATGGGTAGGCTGTGAGAAACAAACTTGTTCTCGTTTAGTCTTCAGCTCACTGACCAACTGATCTATAGTAGATGGACGATGTGCTATTACAGGCTGCGATAATGTTACTTGTGGAGTATCCCTCTTTTGTTTAGTTTCAGCCTCGACCATGGAATTCCATCGTTTTGCAGGCTTTTCATTAGAACCATCGACAGCCTCAATTTCTGAATCTAAAAAACAAAAATATATATTATAGATGTATGTATAGTTGGCAAATTTATATAGTTATAACCAAAAATATAATATAATTCTTCCACCTGGTTTTATACATATAAAATAAATGGTTATGAGTGAATAGTATGAGCTATAAATAAAAAAAGGACCACCTGTACATTTTATGGCACTTACTGCTCAACCTCAATGAATTAAACAAAAAAAAAGGTTCCTGACTACTACTTCTGATTATTTAAAATCTACTTTGATTTGTTTCTTACTATCACTATACCATAACTAGGGTCTGGAAAGTATGACACAACGCAGGGTCGGCACTATACAACTCTATGATAATTAAAGTATAAACTGTATTTTTTAAAAGCCTTGTAAATTATATACGTATGTATTTCTTGCCCGTGCATACGTATGCCGCCATAATACTCCAGTTCCATTGCAGGAGCTCTGGATAGTTAAACACAGTTTACCCTCTATTATGGCAAACTTTCTTGACCACAACTATAACACTGTAATATTATTACCAACACATATTTGTAATAAATAAATTTAATAACCACTGTTAACTACTATTAGCTTTTATTAAAGTAAACTATATATAAATCAGTTGGTTTATACTGTGTATTACAGGAAAAGTGAGAAAATAGATGTAAAAGACAAATAATTTTCGAATTGAAACTGGACCTTTTGGGATCAAGTCCCGCCCAATTAAAAAGTAGGTAATTTTTCCTGTTTAATTTTGAAAAATCAAGTAGGTCTTGACAGGAGCCATGCAATTACTTTATGTGCAGATAAAGTGCCTTTTCTAAGCCAAATATCAAAAAATAATATTAAGAAAAGTTGTTCAGCATTAAAAATTATAGCTGTATGCCTGTGGTATATTTTTGCACATATTTAATTTAAACTTAGTTAGTCTTTTTGTAGAAGATATAAAACACTTGATAATTATTCAGAATTAAGATATAAATTCTCACACGAAATTTCTGATTGTTTTAGAAATTCAATAAAAAAGGGAGTTTCATTTAAAAAAATATGTTACTTAAACAGCTGCCATACATTTGCGTTTCAATTGTGTTTCTGACAGCATATTCTAAAATCTCAGAAAAAATAAGTTACCTACCCATGAAAGAAAAAAAATTGTAGCTCTAAAAATAATGGAGAAATGGCAGACGGAAATTCTTACAAAATCACCCTGTACAGTTACAAGATGGTGTAGTAGTAGGTCATGAATGCAAAACAAAATATGTTACCTGTCTAAACGGTTAGCCTGTTTTTATTTTATGTGTTTATTCTGTTGGATGTAATATTTTTTAATTGGTAATTTATACTGAATTTAATATACTATACCGAATCACTGAATAATGTGCTGAATTCAGAAAAAAATTTGTAAAACACTATAGAAGAGAAGACGCATGTTTAAGTGAGTGGTTTTACAAGTATTTCGTGAGGATTCTAGCCAGAAACTTAAATCGGGCAAAAATAAAATCAAAGTTGGCTAATGGTTTTGAAATTTGGCATATATGTAGATATACTTTTTAATTCTGAACAATTTTTCTTGATATGATTTTTCGATATTTTGCATAGAAAAAAGGAATTTACTTACACAAAATATAATTAAATAGCTTCTATTAAAACCTACTTGATTTTCCAAAAATAAACATATGAAAAAAATTACTTTTTAATTAAGCGGGACTTGATCCCAAAAGGTTCAGTTTTAACTTGAAAATTATTTGTCTTTTACATCTTTTTTTTCACTTATCCCGAGACACACAGTATATGGCCTACATGTGATAAGTACCCTCTCAATTTTTATTCCATATGGAATTTTTATTTTAGTCTAAGCGATAAAAATAAATATAAAAACAATCTATTATATTTTTCCGGCAAATTGATATCATTATCCTCCTTGACATCACTCTCCATCCAAGTGTAAAAGAATTCTAATTTCTACCGAATTTTAAAATATCAATACAATCCATACAAAGAGACATCCAAAAAAACATCAAAGTTGGCTATGAACAAGAGAGATAGAAATAGCGGTCATGTCGAAGATTTTCGGTTATGTCAAGCTTTTAACAAGTGACTGTCACAATTGTAAAATAAATAATGGCTGTCATATAATGCAACAGCTTTGACAATTAAATAAGGTTATAAATTTAAGACTGAATAGAAATACGTCTTTTTTTACTAAGCCAACTTTGACTTTTTTATTTTTTTTTGGATGGCTCGATATTATCCAATGACATTGGAACATGTGAATGAATAGTGCATATAATATGCTCTTAAATATATGTTAGAATGCAGTTAAGGGCAACCAAAATCTTAAAGTAGTAAATAATTATCGTAACAGTTTTGCTATACCTGCTATGGAAGTACATATCATATTTAAATTAAAATAACAGTGTAAACATTTAATTTTTATTATATACCAGGTATTTTTAATAAATATTTAATAAAGAAATAAATAAGTGTAAATAAATAGTTTTTTTAACAAACACGGTAAACTTTATGGAAAGTATGATTTCATTTCAATAATCGGGTACAAGCTTGCTTGGGCAATATTGTGAGTATAAAAAGATAAAATAGAAAATAATATTTCAATTTAGGCGAATACTTGGTAAATTCTTGGAATTCTTGGTAAATGGTTTAAAATAATATTTTATTTCTAATTAGACATTCAATATAACAGTAAATTATTTGTATTTATTATTTTCCAGGTACGGAAGTGGACAGTTACTGGAATATCTTAACATTGCAGTAGAATGTTTTCACATTGGATATAAGAGGCATAAATAATGCAATTTAACTAAATTTTGATCTCATTTGACTTTCAAAGTAACTAATTCATAATATGTAATAAGGTACGGCAAATTAGTACGCCCTCTGAAAAAAGTACCCCCCCCCCCTAAAACAAGCATTTGGACCATAACATAGGAGTGAAAATAATAATAAAATAATAATAATAAAAAAAACTGAGAAAAGCAATGTTACATGAAACATGCCAATTACTGTCATTAAAAATGATACTTTAACAAAATAAATAAATACATAACAAGTTCTTGTACATTCATAGATACATGTTTAGAAAATTAAACTTTTTATTCATTAATGGATCTTACAAATATTTTAACTAAAAAATTTGGTCAAAAAGAAACAATGACTCTCATTAAGCATTTTTAAAAATACTCAAATATAATATTAGCAATACTCATTATTTGCCAAAACAAGCCCGCTTACAATGTTATTTAATAATTAATAGTAACAACTAAAATAAATATAAAGTTCAGATGAAGTTTTTTCTTTCAAAGAAAGAATATTTAATTGTCCAAAGATTTTAAATTTGCTCATAAAGACATGGATATTAAACAAACTGCCACTTGAAAATCTTCATAAGTATCATAATATTTTCGCATTTCAAAATGTCTACGATCTACCACATCTACTTATATGAATCTTCACATGTTTTAAGTTTTTTCCCTAAAACTAAGAGAATAGTAGCTTACCTGTTGTTTTTCTGATGTCTGTTCTAGCATTTCTGCTTTGGTAATCTAGCTTTATGAATATTAAAACAATCATATCGCTAAGTTACCAAAGCAAAAACAATAGTCTCAGGCTATTCAATGATGTTATTACTCACTTCTTTTCTTCCAGATGACGTTCCAAACCACCAATTATAATTGAGATAAAAATTTGGTCATAGTGTCAGTTCTAATAAAAAAGCATGTATATAATAGATCAGTTGATGCATGGTAAAGAAGAATGTACAATGAGGGCATAAAGCCGCGCATAAATTCGATAAAAAATTAAAGAATATTTTTTTTTTTAGAAAAATGCTCGTACGTGTCAATTAAATTTTTTATTTGCCAACATTTTGACGTACTTCATTTGTTTTTTTATTGACAACTGTCAAAGATATGACGTCTTCGATATTTTTTTAAAATGACAAAATATGGTTTGTGATACATCGTTTGAAAGCTCTTACTTCATACAGTATTCTCCTAAATTTTGGTGTGATTCTCTCAAGCCATTTTAAAATGGCGACCGATCAAAAGATAAAATTCTATAAAAAAAAAAACAAAAGAAAGTTTATTTAAAAAATCACTCAGACACAAGAGGTTCTATAGCTATTTGTTCGGCTATTTGACATAACACACTGTCAAGAGTTATCCAGAATTCCAGAAATTGAGAATAATTAATATAAAATGTATTCTTAATTATTCAAATTACTATTTAAACTAAGTATTTCTGGGTCGATGGATTGGGCGAAGGGGTCAATTCGAGTTTCCTCCTAGATCGTCTAACCTAACCCCCATTGATTTCTTTCTGTGGGGTTATTTAAAACATAGCGTGTGTGTAAATAAGCCTACTAGTATAGATGACTAATAGGCTTATTTATTTAAGAAAAATAGAATAAGTTACGAAATTCAAAAAAATAGTCACTGAAATGATACGTAACATGGTTGAAGAATTTGAATCGAGGCTTGGTTACCGTCAAAAAGTCAACGGGGCACAGTTTGAACATTTATTAATGACCAGATAAGCACAGGCAGTTTTAATTGTGTTATTTTTATTTTTAACCGAATCATCTTCAGACTATGACAATGTAGGTGAAACGTGTAATGATAACAAAGGCATTGAGTATAGTGTAGTGCTTTGGTGTTGTGGAAAACATGTGCAGGTTTTCATATAAAGTGTGTTCTGGGAATTAATATAATGTACATAATAGCAGAGATTCCTTGACCGAAAAGAAAACAATTTAGGCCACATTTATATATAGCCATAGTTGCTTCGTTTAGCTGCTAAAGGGCGTTCAATAATTAGCAAAAGAAATGATGGTAGAAATTTGAAATTATAACTGCCAGCTATTTTAAAGGATAAAAGTAAAGCATCCTGATATTTCTTGTTACTATGTTTACTATCTGTCTGAATATGTAGTCAACTGACAAACATTTTTTATTGGATAAACTCCTCATCCAATTTATGAAGAAAGTATATAAAAATAAATCGGTAGCATTATGCATGTAATAACAAGATATGAGTAGAAAAGTACACTGAACATTAACTGTCAGGTGTTTCTGTATTTTCCAAAGCACAGAGCACTTTGGAAATTGAACTGTATGATGGAAATTGGAGTGAATTGGAATTGTAGTGAATTGGAGTTATTAAACAAAACATTTTTTTTGGAATGTTAACGCCCTCTAGCGGCTAAATGAAACAACTATAGCTATATGTAAGATGATCTAAATCGTTGTTTTATGGATCAAGGATTCTCTACTACTTGTACTTGTACAAGGAGTTGTACACTAATTATGGACGCCCTGTTATGTCAATATATAAATTATGTTAGTAACACTATCTGCAAAAAAACTTACCGTAACTAAAATCAAATTTCATCCAGGGATGTTTTTCAATCTGCTCCAATGTTAGTCTTTTTATTAGGATCAACACATAACATTTGCTTAGCCAAGCTTAGCGCAGTATTTCCCAGTTTTGACCAGGGTGTTTCTGCTATATACATATCCTGTTTCCATTTGGTAAATTCCTCATTTGTGTCTGTTGTGTCTGCCCATGGGAGTTCTAAAAATTACTCAAGTAGTTTTGGTAACAAGAGGAAATAAAAAATGTAGATACCTCCTGTCAACATCGCAACAAACACGATGCCGCAACTCCACAAATCAGAAGGAGGAGCTCTATAAGGTCTTTGTAACACTTCTGGTGCTAAATAGGGTTTTGTACCACATCTAAAATTAAATTTTATGAAAATGTTGCAGATGATGGTATTTAGTTCATAACTTCAAAAACAGATATTTTTAATTTATGGGAACTACTGGTTCTGGAATTACTAATAATAACTTTCAGTATGTTCTTCTACTACATTCTATGAACTATCCAATTCATATTACTGTGTATTTTAAATAATACACATAATATAATCATAATCTCTTGAGAATACATGTTTGGCGAAACGTACACATTGAATGCAAAAAAAGTGTTTTGGTGTTAAGTGGTAAATATGTGTAAGAATTTTAAGACAAAATAATACACAGCAAAATTCGCTTCCAAGACATTTTGATTTTCACATAGTTCGTTGAGAGATTTAAAATTAATAGTTGTAAAATTCTAGTGACATATGATATACATATATGTATACATTTTTTAACTACTTACTTTTTGTCTAACAGCCTTTCTTTTCCCTTAAATCTGAAGAGAGTCGCCATTCCAAAGTCACTAATTTTGAGAACATCACCCTGGCCAATTAACAAATTTTCTGGTTTTATATCTCTATGAGTTATTCCTTTATTGTGCAAATAGTTTATTCCACGCATTAATTGTTTCATATATACCTGAACACTACATGATGGCATACCAACGTCAGGTTCTAATAAAATAAAGTTAGTACATTATTCAATGTTGTAGCTACCCTCTTTCTTATTTGTATTGCCAGTATATGGATATGTAGTGTTTCTTACTATAATACTTTCTACTTACTATAATATTTATTTATTAACTTTCAATATTAAAGGTAAATTAAAACTTAGCTAATTTAAATACTGTTTATAAATAATCATAATCATTATGCAGTCGTCCAACAAGTAACTTTTTTTATATGCAACAGTCTTGTATCACTGCGGACATCGAAATGTGAACAGCAAAACTGAGTGGTATAATTTAAACCTTGAATCATAGTTGTGCGCTTCTGTCAAATTTGTCAGTTGTCAAGTACCACAAAGCTTCCAAATACACCAATACATCACTTGCCAGAAGAAGCTAGAGTATTTCTTTTTGCTATAGCCAAAACTAGAGGAGAATAACTGGTTTTTACTGAATTTGCTGCTAACTTAAATGTAAGTAGAAGTTGGGTATTTTATGTTTAAAACGTGATAACAAGAAGAATGACTGCAGAGGCCTGTTAGACATCGTATAGGAAACGTTTCTAATATTCAGGATAATGACTTGATCCAATCTATTCGTCACAATCCTTTTAAAATCGCACTGAAAGCCGGTGAACAAAGGATACTCCCAAGACCTTTAACAATAGCACGTATATGTCCAATATAGCTAGGCGTGATAAGCTACGCAGCTGCTAAGTCTTTATGTTTGATGATCATAAACAAAGAAGAGTCCAGTTTGGGAATCGTTTTTAACTGAAGGGAACGATTTGTAGTATAGTGCAGTATTCTGTGATGAGAAAACATTCCAGTCATCTAACAAAAATTAGACCACTATCTACTTTATGTACTCATTTTTTTGTCGTCTTTTTATCTATAAAGAGCCATCCAGAAAAGAAACGTCATCAAATCTGACTATGAACGAGAGATAGAAATTTTTGTTCGGCCAACTTTGATGGCGTTTTTTTTGGATGGCTCATTACATTTGACAGCCTAAACACGTCACTACTGTATATTCAATTCACTTTAAAACAAAAATAAACAAAATCCATTATATTATAAGAAAAAAAACTATATGCAAAAAATTTGTTACTATCACTAGATGAAGTTAACAGGTGTAAAAGACAAGACAGGTGTAAAAGACAAAAAAAAATTGGAGTTGATATTTGTGCTTTTGGGAATCACCCCTGCTTGTATAGACAATTTTTTTTGACATATGTTTAGAAAAATCAAGCAGGGATGGAAGAAGAAAATTAATTTTCTGAGTAAGCAAGTACTTTTTCTATACAAGAAACTTGTATGAAAAAAAGTTTCTCGGAATTATTAGTTTATGTACATAATATGTATAGGGTGAGTTAGTGAGAAATCCACTCCCTTTTTCTCCATTATTTTTAGTTACAAAAAAAAATTACAGGGATAACCTATTTTTTATGTAATTTCAAAACATGCTATCAGAAAAACAATTGACACAAAAATGTAGCAGCTGTTTAATTACAATTAACTTTTTTTAAATGGAACACCCTGTATTTTTTTTAGTTGTTTTATTCAACTTGTTCTTCTGAGTACAACAATATAACATAAATATGTCCTTACTTCCACAGATTTTTGAATATCAGATATGCATTCAATATATAAAACAATATACATATAGTCCTTCTAATTTTAATTGAAAATGATAAATACGCCTGGGGAACAAAAAAAGCAGTGCAACTTTATGATTCGATGGGCGTGCATATATCATAACATAGTATAAAACAAAGTCGCTTCCCGCAGTCTGTCCCTATCTATCTATCTATCTACTACCTATGTATGCTTAGATCTTTAAAACTACGCAACGGATTTTGATGCGGTTTTTTTTTTAATAGATAGAGTGATTCAAGAGGAAGGTTTATATGTATAATACATGCATAATATAGTAGAGAAACACTGATAATTTTAGAGGTTTCTAATGTGATGTCGTAAATAAACACATTTTTTTGCGCTTACATTGCAAATGCTGGCTGAACCCTACGAGATAGATCAAAATAATGTACTACAGTATTGTACACCTTAAAAAGGTCTACAAAAAAAGTCCGCGATGGTATATGTCTATCTCTTAGGGATAACCCACAATAACCATTTTTTATATTTCCGTGCGAAGCAGGGACGGGTCGCTAGTCTTTTATAAATTCAAAAATTGTGAAATAATTTTTTTTCATTCAAATCAATATAGGAGATTAAAATTAGCCTGCATACAAAACTCTTAATATTGCAGACTCTTAATATGCAGACAATCTCAAAAAATTGTCTGTTAATAAACCTAGCTGAAATACACGTCACTGGCGCCTTAAACACGTGGAATTTCTAAAGTCGTAAATCATTTTAACGACGTCGTAAAAATTTTATGGCACAGTGGACGGAATGAGTATTTGGATGTATTACATATAAAGCAATCCTATAGTACATATGGTCGGCATTTGCTGGTGCATTCGCGGCTGCCGGCAGCTCAGGCGTTGCCAGCTCTTCAAAATGTTCTTAAGTATAGTAATATACATAAAGTTGTTTTAATTTATAATCATTTTTTCCAGCAATTTTAAACGCTTTATTTTAATGCTAAGTAATAAATTTATATCTATGTATTTTTTTTTTAAATATTTCCAAACTAGCTTTCTAAGAACGTCACCGAACTAACAGTTTACTGAAGTATGAAGTATACTTGTATAGTGAGCTTAGCAATTTTAGAAAATATATCTGACAACCTTGCTTTTTTCTACCTATTTTCAATTTAAAATGGAAATAGAGTACTAGGGAATTACATAATTTATAGTAAGCCATGGACAGTTACTCTTTGTTGTCAAAAATAAACACAAAAATTACTGTCTTGGTTCCTTTGTTGCTTTTGATCAGTGAAACATACGTTTTACGAGCTACTAATGTGTAACATATTTTGTAAATTAGTATTATTTAAGTTAAAATACTTATTGTCACTTTTAGGTGCGTCATATAACCTGTCATTTTACATTATTATCTATTTTGACACAATAAATATTTTGCAAAATTGAGATATATTATTCATTAGACACTAATAATCATCATATACAAAAATATGTTAAACAAATAATTAATAGCCCTTAAAACACCCAGTGTTCCCAGATATACACAACAAGGAACCAAGACAGTAATTCACACTCGTCAAAAAAGGGTTACTTTATACACGTGTTGCATAAATAACTATTCTCCAACATAATGTTAGAAATAAACATATTCCATTCTACCATACAACTCTCATAGGTAGTTATGGTACTGTGCAGACATGTAGATATTAAATACTGCATTTTTGTCAAAATTAGGTGGATTTACCTACTACAATCCAGATTTCCCTTGTAGGGACCTGGGTTGTACTTAGGTACATTTACCTAATTTTGACAAAAATCCACCATTTAATATGCACCTATGTATGCACGTAATGCGGTAACTTCTACTGTATGTACATTTTCAACATCCACTCTACCATAAAATACATATAAAGTATAAAGTTGATTCAGGTTTAACATCGGACACGAGTATGTGATAGTTATCGATTTATATACTACCTGAAGATGCAGTAGAATAATCCCCACACCGCCTATTTTGGCGGATTTGAATAGCAGCTATTTTGTAAGTCATTAAGGAACTCTGTGTCTTTGTAATCAGCTATTCGTGCAATACCATAAACACTGCTTATAATGGTTAAGTGCGCGTATTGTGGTGTTGAGTCGAGAAGAATATTTCATAGGTAAGGATAATTTATTCATAAAAAACCACACATCAAGTTCATCATCGCTGGAAAATGTCTTGAAGATAAAACTTCTATCTAAGTCTCCATATTTATATATTATACAAATCTACATTTTAGTTTCTTTATTTTATATTTATAATGTGGAAAAATAAAATTCATTTACTTTTCTAAGAACCTTGTTGAAAATAATTCTTGAGCTTGAATAGTATGTAGTTATTGAAATTTTGAAGTAATATTGTTTATTTCTATTTATTTGAAGGTTTCCTCTAAAAGATTTAATTCAATTGGATGCATGGGTGCAAAATATTGACCTGCAAGGCTATGTGCCAACATTATACAGCATTTTGTGTTCTGCTCATTTCTCTGAAGAATTTTTTAAAGGAGTTTTTAAGTAATTTCTAAAATGTTCTTTTTGCATCGATCTTTCTTCACATTAACACATGACTGAATACTTAATAGAAAATAAAACAAATCTAATACACTATAAAGTTATAAATAATTTTTACATCCATTATAACAGCCAAAATTTTTTGTTAACATAGTGAATCTACTCCATAATCAGATTTATTAATACACATCATTTGCTCACATTGAAATATGTGCCTATATGTGATCATGTGCATAGCGCGAAAACAAACAGATCTGCTGTGATTGGGTGCCTTACTATCCCACAAAATGGTGGACCTGCAAATTTTTCCCCCAGTTACTGCCTATCCAGTTACTATACAGATCAGCTGTGATAGTACCTCAAAAGATAGGTAGGGTTTTTTATGTATACTTTTTTCATAAATCACTTCCTTTTGAGACAATGATTTTTTTGACGTTACCAATTCTTGTTTCATAACATATTATTAAAAGTTTAAAGAATAGATAATTACTATCTCAAATGTGCAGTTTATATTTCTCTTCAGAAATTGAGTTATTTTAAAAAGCCTTTTGAAGAGTTTCTTCAATAAAGAGCATTTTTCCATATGTTTTGTCCTTTTTATTTTAGAATTTGAAGGTATACTCATTAAAAAAAAATAACATAATAGCAAAAATGATGAGAAGATTAATTGTGGGTGGTGCGAAGTTACCAGCGATCGTTTCTAATGGATTTAAGAGGAGAAAACATGGGTGGCACTTAGTCACTCCCCTATGCGGAGTAAGTGCCACAAAAAAGATATATCTCCCCTCCATAATAACTCAGAATTTTTTAAATATGTGAATTGAAAGCTAAGATGTTGATTATTTAATGCAACGTAGGTGTATGCATTAAATAATCAACCCGATAGATGAAAAATTAGAGGAGATATGATACGAAAACCTCAAAAAGTGGCATATAGGCAACCCGTTTGACAGTACTACACTGAGTTTATTTGACAATTTTAACAAAGCAAACAGTGCTCCATTATACAACGCAAATAATCTGTTAGTTCAGTATATATAAAGAAACATGTTTTCTTTTTGTAAAAGTTCAATATTCTGTATCTTGAAAAGGAAGCATTTTAAGTAAAAACTGTATATAAAATCCCTGTACGAGTAAATATACATATATATTGTTTGCTGTACCATTACATACTCGGATCTGACGTTAAATCTGAATCACCCTGTATAAATATGTTTATCATTTAATGAAGAAATACAAATCAAGTACATGCAAACAGCTCCATAATCATCTGGATTAAAAAACCTTTAAATGATAATACTCTCAAAATATAATAAACCATAATGATTTCTTGTTATTTTGACAGTACCTATGCTACAAATTACTTCATGCTGACATTAACTTAATTTTCTCTGTTTTAGAGTAAATATTGTAGATAGGTGTGAAAGTGGTTTACAGACAAATTGAAAAATCACCTTATCACAGATTACTTAATTATACCAATATACTTAATTTGGTTAACGTTACACAAGTAGCAGTGGGGCTTGGTGCTAAGGTTTGAGATTTTGCGCGACCTCCAAAATCATAATAATCTGTCATTTTTGTTTTTAAATTTCATCACAAAAAAAGTATTGATATACACGACTTTTATTACAAATAAATTTAAAATCAAAATGATGTTTTTCTGACAAGTTTTTAGAGGTTGCGCAAATATGCACTCTTAGCACCAACCGCCACTGAGATGAGTAGATGTACTTAACCTTTTTTTTTTCTCATTCAAAGTTCGTAATTCTTTGTCTTCATTACCACTTATAAAGAGCCATTCAGAAAAACGTAAAGAAATATGGCTACGAATGAGAGATATGGAAATAGAAGTTATGTCGAACCTCGGCGAAACTTTGCAGTTGTCAAACTTTTGACAAGTGGCTGTCACAATTATAAAATAAATATATCTATACTATATATTGATCTATCTATACTGATTATTTAAATATATCTATACTATATCTATTATACAGCCTTGACAATTCAAAAAGGTTATAAAGTAAAAATTAAGAATAGAAATATTAATTTTTTTGCTTGGCCAACTTTGATGTTTGTTTGATCGTTATTTTTTTAATGGCTCATTACATATAAGTTTTACATACAAAATTACCAAACACTTAAATTCCAGTTATGATACGAAAGGAAAATTCATTCAAATTCTGTTTCATAAATTTACTCTCTAAAGAAATAAAAATCTATAGATTAGTCTTAAGAACATTCATTTCTTATATCACCCTTGAATTTTATAGTTTGTTCAGCTATTTAGAAGAGTCCAGATGATTATGGAATATGTAATTTTCCGAATATAATTGAAAATAAACATTTGAATAAACTAACCAATTAATTGAAATAGTTCCCCACCAGACGCATACTCAAGAAAGATATATTCTTTAAACGGTTCCTGTCTTCTTCCAAAGTATTTAATTATATTTTCATGATCCAACATTCTATGAATCATTACTTCTCTATTAATATTAGTGGCAGCATCTTTGTATTTCTGGTGATTAATTATTTTACATGCTATTTTCTCTTCGGTTTTTCTATGAATTAACAGCTTAACTCTGAGACAATAAAAATGTATTAATTAAAAACAAAAAGATAATCTTACTCAACTTACTCCCCATAAGCTCCCTCTCCTAGAGTTGTATTATAACATAACCAATCTTCAACGAACGTTGTTGCTTGCATGTTCATATCAAATTCCTAAAATTTAAATTTAATTACAATTAAGTCACCCAAAACAAACTAGTATAAACTTGGTATATTCCATGTATTCCTTTTTTAAACAAAAACTAAATAAAAATAGGAACTAACAATAAAATTGTAATATAGAATTTTACCTAGCACATCACATATTTTACGTAAATAGTTTTTAAAATATAAACTGCAAAACTGATAACAAAAGAATCAAAGTACCGACATGTTGATATTTTGTTGACTCGTTATATCGATTTCGCGGGTGGAGAACATCAATGACCTTCAACTCTCAAGTTGAAATAGGGGGTTTCAATTTTGCAATGAGACTGCTTCATTCATTAACATAACCATAGATCTTTAATAACTAGATACATACTAATGGTGGGTTCATGCAGAAATTTTTAGTAATAAGAATAAGAATAGTAATAAGATAAAAGTTAAACCTTCGTATGACCCAGTCTCAGTAAACATAATTTTTAATAATAATTTTAAAAATAAGATTGCTGCTGAACTAGTTCTTTATACTATATACTAAGACCAACATACTCTAAAGCCTGGTTCTCAGAGCTTCGTCATGTCGCCGCGACATTTCCCCACTACTTAAAAAAATGTTTATTACTTGCAGTAGTTGCGACACGGAATACCACAGTTTGAATTTGAAATATTGCAGTTTGTCACAAAACATCTAAATAGACAGTTTGTATTTGCGGAAGTTCTGGATGTACTTCCGTATACGGACTATTTTCCAATCGCTTGAAATTTGGTATACGGATGTTTTTTGGTGTGCCGAGTACGATTTTATCCTTGTAAAAAAGTTGATATCTCGCTTGGTTTTCGAGATATCGAGGGTGGAAGTTTTAAATTGTAATATTGATGTATACCAGTTCCTATATGGCATTTGAAATGGTTTTGAAAACTATTTTTTTCAACGAACCACTAATAGTTTTGTCGGGGAAGACCAAATTGTAGGTGAGGGTGTTGAGATTGACGAGTGTAAAAGTGGACGTCGAAAGTAGGAACGTTGACGAGTTATCGAAGGATCATGGCTTCTCGGAATGATCGTACGCGGAGAACCGGAAAAATACAGGATCGAAATCTGCCCAGAGAATAAGAGAGACGAAGCAACTTTGCTTTCTTTAATAAAAAAACACATAGCGCCGAATACTGAAATCCATATTGATAAGCGAGATATACAACACTTTCATTTAGCGATTTTTACGCTTTTTAACCTAGCTTGTGGGCACTTCCGGACACTTGCGGGCACTTGTGGATATTTTTATACGCAGATTAGTACTCAGCACACCAAAAAAAACCCGTATACCAAATTTCAAACAATTTGGAGATAGTCCGTATACGGAAGTACAGCCGAAGTTCTTATTTTTCACTTCGAAACCATTAAAAAATGGCCATTTACATAAACAAAGTAAGAAGAGCGCCTCGTTTTTATTGGTCGGCGATGTGTCGCCAGCGACACGACGAAGCTCTGAGAACCAGGCTTTAAAGGACAAAGGTTCATTTTCTTTTCCATAACTTTTGTTTAAAAACAAGCGCAATATTTTCTTTTCTATAACTTTTGTTTAAAAGTACGGTAAAATTCAGTTGCTCAGAGCACAGATCAAACGACAGAGAGAATCATGATAGAATTATTGTCCAGTCAGCATCTCAGCTATAATAGTTTAGGCTTAGTAAATTGGTCAGCCGCTGAGATCAAACAAGTGTCAGCCACGTCCATTCAGGGAAGTAGCTAAGTTAGCTACTCAATCGCTGAGCGTCCCTGAATGCGCCCTATGTATCATCGACATTAAGAATGGACTGAGCTGAGCAGCTCGTTGATAACTCTAGTAGAAAGAGAGGGAAAACCTGGGAAAAACTGAGGGCGTTCTACAATACACTCGACATCCGCATATCCGAACTCACCATATTTCCGAACTTTTTCTCACCATATTTCCGAACTTGTACTTCCACACAACCGAACTTGTCGCTGTCGAATGTCAAATGTCGCTGTCGAATCATATATCTAATACTCCTATACAAAAAGTTTTATATTTTGTCTATGTCCTATATTGCTGGTGCCCATAAGTAGTCACCCAGTAGCCCCAGTAATAGTGTCACGGGGTAAGTGAGACAGCAAATGACTACTTGACCTGTTGTGCGCAAGCGTCACGAGTCTGGTTGGGCAATTGGCTGTGTGTGACTGGATGTTCAAATCTCTGGCATGCGCGTAAGACTCGAAGTAGTTACAAGAGACGCATATATGTCTGCACCGTGGTGATTTCGCCAATCTCCAGACCCTTCTAGCAATATAAGAGTATTAGATATATGTGTCGAATGACCAATGAGCCAGAAAAACCCTTTGCGCATGCGCCAGCAGTTCGGTTATCCCGAGGTGACAAGAGTTCGGAAATGTGGAATTTTGCGGAACGGAAAAGTTCGGAATGTGGATGTTGAGTGTACTTACTTGTACAACAACGGAATAGTTATTTCGAGAATACGGGAATCTCGAACACCTCTTAAGGCGCCAAATCCGTGCATCATTACCTCGCTTGTCGCGAAATTTAGCCTCTCTTAAGTCTCGATCATAACCTCAACTTTTTCGTGTTTTAGCTGCAAAAAGAAATATTTAGATATATACCACAGCACTTGTTATAACGAAAAATGAGCCAACTGAACGAAAAATCAATGTAAGTATACCCAGTCGTGCGTGACAAAGTTCAATTTTCCACTTGAATGAAGATTTTAAAGATTAAATATTTTTAAAAGACACCTAACCTATTTTAAATCAATAAATGTATTACACAATCATTTTTTTCAATAAAAATTGTAGATATTCATGCGAGAATCCAATTTCCAAACGTAGTTCTAAAACTTTTTCAGGCGGCGACTTAAGCGGGACGGTTTCGTGAAATACTAGGGGGAAACGTGGTGAAATAAGAGAGGAGGTGAATTAAGCGAAGGTGAAATAAGAGGGGTTCGAGTGTATAGGTCTAGCAGTCATATTTTAGTTCATTTCAACTACAAATTTTAGAGAGGGAATCTTGAAAAACTTACATTTATGTACCATTTTAGGGTAATTTGTAGATCAGTAAAATTATTCCAATTTCCGGCATTATCAAGCGGTTAGTCAAATCAAAATAAAAAAAAAAAAAGTGTTAATTTTTTCTCGCGATGAAATAGAATTTAGTTTTCTTGGTGGATGAATACAAAGGTGTTGTAAAGGAGTTGTAGGTATGTTTTATTTTGATTTTATCACAGATAAATAATAGTTTACATTTATCTGTACAGAAAATTAGGTAGTCGATATTGATTTATGAAATGTTAAATAAAATAATATAATTTTACAGAATGTAAGAAAACGGACGCAGTAATAAGTACAGCAAAAGATGCAGAATGGAAAAAAAATAGAAATAAAATTTAATGTTATTTGTAGTACGAGGAGAACTGACAAAATGCGATGGGCATAATGGAGATATTTCAATAATCGATTATTAGTATTCGAGACATTTTAATAATCTACTAATATTAGTAGTTAAAAATTTTAGTTATGAAACCTAAGATAGCACAGTGTAATCGATAGTCTTACTGTCGTATATGTTTGCCGATAATTTATTATACACAATGATATTTTATGCCACCGTACCCAAAATAATATTTGCCTATGATTTTTTTTCTAATTTATGTTATATTTTATGACGTAGAGTTTTTAAAAGTAATGAAATAAATGAAATTTATCGATTATCATTTATCATTTCTGTTCTGTTTTTTTTTACAATAATTTTACTGCCAAATTAGTCAAAATTACTAGTAGGGTTTATATATCCACATGCCAAATATACTAAAACCTCTCCTTAAAAAAATTAATAACACTTGAGAGACTTGTCTTCATATTATCGATACTGCCGTGTATTAATTAAAATCGTATGTATTGTATATCGAAGTATCTTGCACCAAATGAGAGAACCATACCATACGGCCGGCAGTTATCTATCTACTAATCGTGTTCAATTAGCAAATAAATAGATCAAGAAGTGCCTGCGCAGTGCGCAATATATCGCGTCTGGCAGTTGTATCTCGGTTCTCGCTTCTCGCCGAACAACTAATTTTAGTACTACTAATTTTGACTACTAATTTTCAGATAGCATAATCGATTATCTCGAGATATTTCAATAATCTACTAATTCGATTATTGCATCTCGATTATTCCCATCGCTATTCTTGGTCTTTAGACTTCTTGGATCTCACAGAACTATGGATCTATGGATATTTCGTATATCTCACACACATATAACCCACAAACTGCAACCTTTTTTGATGTTTTATGATTTTAAATGGCTTTTAACCACTTTAATAAAAGTTGTTTAGAGTTTGGAGCAAAGGAAGGACCAATTCGCTGTATATTCTTTTGTGAATTTCATCCTACAGCAGGACCAATAATTTCAGCTCAAGTATGATTTTTTATAGAGAATATTCGTGTTCGTGAAAAGAATATTCAAATTTTTCGCTGTTTGGTGTTCAAATAAGTGATTCTTTTCTGCAATATCCTAACAAATCGTATTTTATAGGTTCCAGAGAATTACATTTCAAAGGAACTATTTGATAGTATAAGTGTATATATCATCACTAAAGCTGAGTTACAAAGAAGTACAATTACGGTGTAAGCAGTTTTATAATTATTATTGACTAGTAAGGAGGGTATATCCAATATTTTTATTTTATAGGACATTACAGGAGTATAAGATATTAGGCTTTCCTGTTCGAATTGATGATAAAAAGTATGCTAGGAATGCATTTCACTTTAACTTGTGTTTTGTATGTGATAGCGACGCAAGGACAGTGCAGTACGAGTCAGTTGTTACAAAATTCTCAGATTATTTAATGGCTATGGAAATGGAGAGCAATTTTTTATCTGGTGGTAAATCCAACACCAAACTAAAACCAATATTATATCAAGTTATGGAAGAATTGAATACCAAAGGTATTAAATTCAATTATATACTCTTGAGGACAGGAGTCAGTTGTATTGTTTCTTAATATAGTAATAACGCAGAATTACGATATAGGTGGGACTGAGAAGCATAACCTAAAGGGTTAAAAGTATAAAATATGTTTCAAATATTTTAGCTGCATCAGATCAGATTTTACTCTTTCCAAGGTACCTACCCTACCCAAAAAAACAAATAAAATAGTCTATCTAGTACATTCTTTGTAATACATGGTGTCAATTTGAAAACTTCCCACCCTTAATATTGCCCTTATACAAAATAGTAGGTATTTAAGATTGAAAAGACATATCCATTTTATTTCCAAGGGGGGCACTTTAAACGAATATTTGCAGTCTTTGTGGTTCAACCCCCTGGGAGGGTTGTGTCCCCCTTGAAAATAAAATTGACGTGCCTTTCTGATTTTCAATATTATTTAGGGGGAGGGGTTATCACCCCCTCACCGGCAAGTTTTCAAATTAACACTGTGTATGTATGGAGAATTACGGCTCTTTAATTAAATACAAAATGTGGATAAAAAATTGCTATTTTTTTTAATGGATTCTTCAAACCATCCTTAAAATCGTATGTCACTCTCATTTATTAAATGCTAGAATATCCAGTCGCCTTATTGAACTTTCTTATACCTGTATATCCATCCTAGGGTGCTGCGATTTTAAGTGGGTCATACTATAGGAAAAAAAAATTCCAGGTGAATGTGCGTTGACAGAAGGTCCCACGGCAACACATCTAAAAGTTTGCAGAATCAGATGTGATCCAGCTCCAGTAATGGATCATCAGGTACCAGTTTTCATTAAAGAGCTACCGGAACAGCAGTGGGATTTAACTACTCAACAAGTAACACCATATATTGATGGTTTTAATCACGTTGCTCGTATAGCGGCATTATCAGATGTAGAAAATAATTTGGTAAAAGCTTGCATACAGAACTTAGTGTATTATGGTGTTGTAGCGTTAGTGCCTTTATTCCAGTATGGAAATGTGTATTGTACAACACCTAAGTTGAAGATCCTTGCTCAGGATGTGGAATTACAGGTAAATTTAGTAATTTCAGTAAACACAATTTAACAATTCACGAAATTTAACAATTGCGTAAATAGTTGGGTTTAATTTTATTTGTATTCTGTACTCTCACAGAAAAACTTGCAAAAAATGGGACACAAAATGTACCCAATGTTAGGTATACAGTCGCACTTCCGTAAGTAGAACTTCGATAATTCGAATGAAATTGGTAGGCAATAGCATCCAAGAGAGATTTATGTGCAATTTTTACTTGATAACTCTAACTTCTATTACTCGAATATCTTGATAATTCGAAATGTATATTTTTAGGTTACCTTCGATAAGCCGAATTCTGGGAAATTCCTAATGGCTTGTTTATAACATCATGATACAGGTGCAGACAGTTTGGTTTTTGCGCTGCTTAGGTCCTTGTGTATGCTTTATTAGTTATTACCAGAAAGTGAAAAGAAATCCGTATCTATCCGATTTATCATGTTTAAGACATTTTTATTGCTATAGATATACCATTAAAACAGAATCCAAGTCTATAAAACTCAAAAGAGATGAGTTGGTTGAAAATTTGTTGAGTTTTTTGAGTTCGTATTTGGAAACCAATGAACATACAACTGATTTCCTGTATGATGGTTTAGGTAACATTCAAGCTTTTTTTGAAAATCAAAAATAAAAAACCTTCTCGCCAGTCACAAATAATTGACTTCATTATACTAAAATAAAAAATATATAGATATGTAGTTTTTAGTAGTATTTGGAGCATTTTGGTACATGTAGTTTTCAGCATAGAAATTCCTTTGCATCACTATTTTCTTTTTAAGAAATATACATCGAGTACATATGGATTAAGGTACTTAAAGTATGTATCTACCATATTATTACTTAAATAAATACATTTATAAACAACATTTAAAATGTACAATGTACATACATATGTGAAAATATATAAACATTATTGTAAATTTTGTAGAGGAAATGCCTACAGTATGTTGCCCAAAACGCAGAGACAGTTACCAACTTTAAGAGATGTTTTTCGAATATATTCAGCTATGACGAGGGGAACAACAATAAGAGATTTATGCATACGTTTTAACCCTCCAAATTTACGAATAAATGAACGGAAGTTAGTTCAATTTGGAGTTCTTGAAGAAATAATACGGCGGGTCCACAAATATCCAGTAATACTTAGTGATCAACCTGAATTGCAAAAAGCCTTTCCGGATCTTCAAGTCTGGATGAAATATGTTGTGCGACAGGAGTTTCTACGCAGCACCTAGAAGATCAGTTAGAAAGAGACCATAATGTTGTTTTATTGTGGAAGTGATGAGATATACAAACATGCCATTTATTACATTGTTTCAAATTTATTTATTTATCATTAATAGGCTACTACATATGTTTGCGTGCCCGCATGTAAAACTCTATAAAGTCTCCCGCGTTCCCGCGCTGACTGGAATGGGGATAGCATACTACTGCGCATACGCGGGCTCTGGAGAGTCTTAGGGAAGGGGTCAATGCCATACGTAGCACGGGAACGAAATACATGCTTTTATAATGTACAAGGCGCTTAAAAAATACGGTTTATAATTTCATTATCATAGAGTTGTATGTGCCGAGTCCTGCATTACTGGACACATTTCCGGACCTTAATCATTACATTATACAAATATATGAGTGTCTCAGGAAGCGTGAAAAAAATATTTTTTAAAATTGTAAATAATGTTAGATCTAGAAGATAAGTGTTTTCTACCACAACTTTATAAAAGCATAAACGATTATTGCTATCAAATTTTAGCAATGAAGAGAATATTAAATGTTTAAAAGACTAACTTATAATAAAAAATTGACCTTTTGTTATTTGTTTCTTTTCTTTTTCATTATACAATGTGACCTATGAGAGCTATATGGTACAGTAGTAAATTTTGGGCTAATTGGGAAATTTGGCTAATTACCTACATATTTCCCCACTTTGTTTTTTCAATTGACACAGACACTGAAAAAGAGTGCTCATCAAACGTTTTTTGCAACTGAACTGATTTTAGTATCTATTCTGCCAGATGGGTTCAGTAAATACGTACAGGAAAGTGTGAAAAGTCAATTCACTGTTATGACAGAAAAGTTATTACCACGATTTGAAAACAAATTATGGATGCATTTGATCTTTTTTCAATATTCTATTATCAATATAATTTTTTCACTTTTGTTCAATATTATTTATACTTTAGAAGCACCAGACATTTTAAATGAGTAAACTATACAGTATGTGTACATAAGACATCGGCCGGTTCTGAAAAAGGACAAGCTCCACACTTCTCCTTCTAACCTTCGATTGTGATAGTCTCTTATCTATCATCTCACTAACAAAACATCTAAATCGAATCTCACTTTTATTTATTAGATATTTCTTAGTTTTATATATGAACAAACAAGTAAAGGCTACAAGTAAATTCATCGAAATCGCAATTAATAGCATTTGGACCTAAGTATAATTTGTACCTTGGATAAGAGATCTTTGTTTTTAAATAAGTTGAAATATATACTTTTAATGATTTATTAAAATATACTAGTTTTAGTTTTTAAGTCTTACAAAAAAAAGTTACTTAACTATAAAATAAAATAAAAATTACATCTGTCCACACTGAATAATTGTAACTGGAATTTTTGGTTTATTATTAGGCCCTGTAGGTACATTTTCAATTTTCCTCATAACTAAAAGTCCATCAATAACTCTTCCAAATACTACATGTTTTCCATCCAAAAAATTACATTTAGAACACGTTATGAAAAACTGACAACCGTTTGTGTCTTTCCCACTATTTGCCATTGAAAGTAACCCAGGTGTGTCATGTTTCAAAGTAAAATTTTCATCCCAAAAGGTTCCTCCTCCATATATGCTCATTACACCCGTTCCATCTCCCTACAATCATCAACATATAACAAATGAAGTAATAGAACAAAACCAGTTATTATAATAGCATATATGAAGTGTCTAATTTCAAAACTTTCTAAACAACTTGCATTTTATAGGAGACACCTTATATATTTCATAAAAACAAGAGAAGTGATTTTAGATAACTGAAATAGACTATATTTTAACAATATGTTTTTGTGTTTTGAGGTAGGTAGGAATAAGGTAATTAGCTCTGTATATGAATATTTCCTTAGAATGGAGTAGAAGTATAGTATCGATAAAGTACAAAATATATATAGATAGGATAGAAGTATAGTATCATAGAGTATAGTTTTGATAAAAAAAATCATATAAATAATGTCCTAACAGGTAAATATTTTGAACTTAAGCAAAAAAATAGTCTATTAACCTATTTTGTGTCCATAATTAAAGAACACTTAAATATCATCTTGAAATGTACATAGAACACTTATGTGGCGTGATTATTAGAGAAAGTCCCCATCCCTCTTTGTTTCACTTAATATTGGACAAAAATACGGCAAAAAAAACGAGGTGAGATGGGATTTAATATAAAGTGTTACTCATGTTGACCTAGGGATAGCAAATATTAAGATTCACTGTTGAAGGGAAGACGGTATGGAATGGGCCATGCAAATGGTCCACTGCCGACCACCTGAGTGGGGATTGGGAATGTGAGACAGGTTAGCTTTACGGGTGGAGTATATGCATAAAAATGTTTTAAGTCGTTTAAAGACGTTCTACTACTGTATATTATTATTAGTATTATTATTACGAATATTGAATGTACTGTACAGGGTGTTTATAAAAGCGGTACCTGTAGCCGTAAGATGTTTTTTATGTTAAATGAAATGACCTAATTTTTCTGCAAAAAATGAGCACCCCATCTCATCCCAAATACAATGATGTAAAATAACATGGGTTTATCTCTTTAGAGATAGTCCAGGTATCAATTACAAAATACTTGCAACATATTCCTCTCCTAAAAGTTAAGTAATATGTGACAAAATAAAAATAAAGGAATTGCAAATAGTTTAATTATGTTTTATCACTACAAATTTAATTACACAAGGTGAGCCAAAGAAACAGGATGATTTCAAAGAAGCATAACACAAAAAATCACCTTTTTTTAAATTCATTGACGAAAATATAATCTAGATAAAAGATCTTCAAATAAAAGTTTAATGGTATTCTGTTTTCTACTTGAAATTTGTATTTTTGCATATTTATCATTTTGACAATAGACGTTGCAACACTACTTTGATTTTTCTTATTATCGGGTGTCAGGACGATTTATAACATTTGTTCACCCTCAAACCTTGAGCTCGAAAAGTCTCCTTTAAATTAAATGCATTAACTAATTTGGCATCATTAAAAAGAGGGCTTTTCAAAAATTTTAAAAACATAATATGCCTACTCAGAGTTCTCATACTCAAATAGAAGTCGTTAATTTTAATCCTTCTCACTCAAAACGACTTGCAAAATGAAATAATACAAAAATATACAGGGTGTCTCAGTTAAAAATCCAAGGACATAGCCAACTAAATCCAATCTTGGAACTAGCTGGCTATGGAAAATTGTGAAGAATGCTAAAAGACCTGAACACATATTTATTTCTGTTCAAAAGTTATTGAGCATACTCTTTATTCGTAGACACCCAGTATAATAAAGCTGTAGGTTTATAGCATTATCATTATGCTACTTATGATGCAAAAGATTACCTGATATAAATTTAAATCTTATTACATACTTACATTTACAAAATCGCCTCCCTGAATCATAAAATCTTTAATTACTCGATGAAAACTCGCTCCTTTATACCCCAGTGGAACTCCATCCTTTCTAAATTCGCCTGTACAAAATTGTCTAAAATTTTCACTTGTTTTTGGTACAACATCAGCAAATAACTCGAATATCATACGCCCAATTTCCTACAAATAAATATTTTCTTTTCGTGATTTGATGTTACAGATTTAAGCATACCTATTATAATACCGTTGTTCCAACAGAGATGTCAAAAAATACAACAGGATTTGCAGGATGTCGTAACTGTGCCTGTATTTGATTCCAGTTCGGCATTTTTTTATTCAATTTATCTTATTCAATTCACTATGGAAATTAGAAAACCGGCTTTATTTCATTCTCCACATTCATAACAACTTTTGACTTTAACTTTGAGGTTACTTTACTTCTTCTTCTTTTAAGTAGAGATGGCTACCCGGAACTGGAACTGATCTATTGGAACAGGTATCTACTGAGAGATCGTTGGAACTGGTTCAGAGACAGAACTGAAACAGGTCCACTAACTAGTCCACGTCCGTGTCCCGCGCGATCTTTCCAGCTCGCTGCGTTTTAGCACTGGTACAAGTCTCGCTGGCACTGGCCGGACCCGGACTTGTTAATATTAGACCATACGCAGCATACAGCACAACGTCCCAGAACTAACTGAAATATTGAAATTTTGAAATACGGAAAATCGAGAAGCGAAATGAATCGGCCAGGCCGCCGACGCGACGCGACGTCCGACTTGTCTGAACCTGTAAGCCGCCTAAAAATGAAAACGAGTCAAGTTTCCAGCAGTCAAGTCGATATTAGTATATCAGTCCGGACTAATTACTAAATTATAGCCAATGTGATGTGAGTAGGTATTCATGCTGCTGTACCGCTATCGAGTGTCGGCGCAGAGTTTGGATTCGGACTAGATACTGGAACTGATTTTTGGAACAGGTATTTTTTTGGAACTGGACTAATTGTAACTGATCCATGAAATTACTCGGATCAGCCATCTCTACTTTTAAGTAACCAAGAAGAAAAAAAAAAAAAAAAAAAACAAAAAAAAAAAAAAAAAAAAAAAAACGCCGGGCCCCCGCCGCCCCGGGGAAAGGGGGGGGCGAAGGGGGGAAGGCCCCACCAAAAAAAAAAAAAACCCGGGAAGAGAGGAGGAGGGGGAGAAAGGGAGGGGAAGAAAAGAAAGGGGAGGAGGGGGGGGAAAAAGGGAGGGGAGGGGGGGAGGGAAGAAAAAAAAAAAAAAAAAAAAAAAAAAAGGCCAAAAAAGAAAACCCCCCCCAAAAAAAAAAAAAGCAGAGCCCAGGGGGGCCCAGGGGGGGGGGGGGCCGGGCCCAAGCAAAAAAAAAAAGGGGGGGGGGGGGGGGGGGAGGAAAAAAAGGAGGGCGGGAAAGGGCAAAAAAAAAAAAAAGCCCGAGGGAAAAAAAAAAAAAAAAAAAAGGGAGGGGGGGAAGAAAAAAAAAAAAAAAAAAAAAAAAAAAAAAAAAAAAAAAAGAGGGGGAAAAAGGAAAAGCCCCCCAGCGGAAGAGGGGGCCAAGAAAGGGGGGGGGGGAGCGGGAAAAAAAAACCAAAAACCCCCCCCCCCCGGGAGAGGCGCGCGGCCGGGGGGGGAGAAAGAGGCAAAAGAAAAAAAAAAAGGGGCGGCCGGCCAGGAAAGCCCCCACAAAACGGGCCGCGGCGCCGAGAGAGACCCCCCCCGCCCCGCGCGGGGCGGGGGGGGGGGGGGGGGGGGAGAAAAAAAAAAAAAAAAAAAAGCCAGGCCCGCCCCCGCCGCAGGGGGAAAGAGGGAAAAAGGGCAAGCGCCGAAAAGGGGGCGGGGCCCCCAAAAGAAAAAAAAAAAAAAAAAAAAAAAAAAAAAAAAAAAAAAAGGGGAAGGGGAAAAAAAAAAAGGGGAAAGGGGGAAAGGGGGGGCCAAAAAAAAAAAAGGGAAAAGAAGGGGGAAAAAAAAAAAAAAAAAAAAAAAAAAAAAAAAAAAAAAAAAAAAAAAAAACACCAAAAAAAACAAAAAAAAAAAGCCGGCGGGGCGGCGGGCCCCCCCAGGGCGCCGCAAGAAAAAACAAAAAAACCCCCCCCAGAGGGGGCGCGACAAAAAGAAGAGGGGAGACAAAACCAAAAAAAAAAAAAAAAAACCCCCCCCGCCCCCCCCCCCCCCCCAAAACAAAGGAGGGCCCGCCGGGGCGGAGCGCAGGAGGGCGCCAAAAAAAAAAAAAAAAAAAAAAAAAAAAAACCCCCCAACCCGCCGCGCGGGCGACCAGGCCGGCGGGCCCCAAGGAGCCGCCGGGGCGCCCCCCCACCCCGCCGCCGCCCGCGGGGGGGGGGGGCGCGGGGGGGGGGGGGGGGGGGGGGGGGGGGGGGGGGGGGGGGGGGGGGGGGGGGGGGGGGGCGCGGGGCGGGGGGGGGGGGGGGGGGGGGGGGGGGGGGAAAAAAAAAAAAAAAGAAAAAAAAGGGGGGGAAGGGGGGGGGGGGGGGGGGGGGGGGGGGGGGGGGGGGGGGGGCGGGGGGGGAGGAGGAAAAAGGGGGGGGCCCCCCAACCCAAACCAACCACCCCCCCCAGCGAGCGCGGGGCCCCGCCCAAGGAAAAAAAAAAAAAAACCCCCCCCCGCCAAACCCCCCCCCCAAAGCCCCCCCCCCGCAAAAACGCGCCCGCCGCCCCCCCCCGGCCGGGCGCGGCCGGGGGGGGGGAAAAAAAAAAAAAAAAAAAAAAAAAAAAAAAAGGGCAAAAAAAACCCCCCCCCCCGCCCCCCCCAAAAAAAAAAAAAAGGGAGAAAGAGGGCCCCCCCAAAAAAAAAAAACCCACCCCCCCCCCCCCCCAGAAAAAAAAAAAAAAAAAAAAAAAAAAAGCCCCCAAAACACCCCCCCCCCCAAAAAAAAACCCAAAACCAAAAAAAAAAAAAAAAAAACCAAAAACCCCCCAAAAACAAAAAAAAAAAAAAAAAAAAGGGCGCCCCCAAAAAAAACCCCGGCCCGGGGGAGGGCCGCCAAAAAAAAAAAACCACCAAAAAAAAAAAAACCCCCAAAACAAAAAAAACCCCCAAAAAAAAAAAAAAAAAAAAAAAAAAAGGGAGGGGGCCCCCCCCCCCAAAAGCCCCCCAAGGGGGGGGAGGGAGAAAAAAAAAAGAAAAAAACCCCCCCCCCAAAAAAAAAAGAAAAAAGAAGAGGGAAGCCCCCCCCGCCCCCCCCCCCCCCCCCCCCCCCAAAACCCCAAACCCCCCCCAAAAAAAAAAAAAAGCAAAAAAGCCGCCAAGAGCCCAGAGAGGGAAGGGGGGCCAAAGGGGGCAAAAAAAAAAACCCCCCCCCCCAAAGAAAAAAAAAAAAAAAAAAGGAAAGAAGGAAGGCCCCGGGGCGGCCGGCCAAAAAAAAGAAAAAAGCAACCCCCCCCCCGCCCCAGAACCCCCCCAAAGCCGCCCGCCGGCGGGGAGGGGGGGGAAAAAAAACCCCCCCCCCCCCCCCGGGCGGCCGCGCGGGAGGCCGCGCGCGGGGGGGGCCGGGAAAGGGCCCCCCCCCGCAAAAAGGGGCCGGGGAAAGGCGGGCGGGGGGGGGGGGGGGGCGGCGGGGCCCCCCCCCCCCCCCCGGGGGCCCCCCGGGGGGGGGCCGGGCCCCCCCCCCCCCCCGGCGCCCGGCCCCCCCCCAAAAGGGGGGGCCGCCCCGGGCGGGAAAAAAAAAAAGCCGCGGGAAAAAAAAAAAAGCCCCCAAAAGAAAAAAAAAAGGAGGGGGGGGGGCCGGCCGCGGGGGCGCGGGGGGGGGGGGGCCCCCAAAAAGCGGTGGGGGCGGGGCCGGGGGGGGGGGGGGGGGGGGGGGGGGGGGGGGGGGGGGGGGAGGGGTGGGGGGGGGGGGGGGGGGGGCGCGGGGGGGGGGGGGGGGGGGGGGGGGGGGGGGGGTTGGGGGCGGGCGGGGGGGGGGGGTTTTGGTTGGGGGTGGGGGGGGGGGGGGGGGGTTGGTTGCGGGGCTGCTGTGGGGGTCGTTTTGGGCGGCCCCCGTTTTTTTGGGGTGGGGGGCCCGGGGGGTGGGGTTTGTTGGGGGGTGGGGGGTTTTTGGGGGGTGGTTGGTTTTTTGGGGGGGGGGGGGGGGGGGGTGTTTGGGTGTTTTTTTTTTTGGGGGGTTTTTTGTTTTTTTGGTTGGTGTTTGGTGGGGGGGTGGGGGGGGGGGGGGGGGGGGGGGGGGGGGGGCGCCGCGGGGGTTTTTTTTGTTTTGTTTTTTTTGTTTTTTTTTTTTTTTTTTTTTTTTTTTTTTTTTGTTTTTTTTTTTTTTTTTTTTTTTTTTTTTTTTTTTTTTTTTTTTTTTTTTTTTTTTTTTTTTTTTTTTTTTTTTTTTGTTGGGTTTTTTTTTTTTTTTTTGTTTTTTTTTTTGTGTGTTGTTTTTTTTTTTTTTTTTGTGTTGGTTGGGCACCTAGAACCATAGACCAACTAGACTCAGACCTATGAACGAAGCAACATATTTCAGCGGAAGCCTTCAGCCTTGGCTCGTCGTTCGTACGGTGAATATCTTCCATTGTTTACCAAATTTATTTCATGTAACTTGAAAACTCATACTTAGTAGTGAAGTAGAACTGTATTTTAATAATTAATCAACTATCAAATCTTCTGATTCTTAATACTGTTTTACACATACCAATTTATTGCACAATAAGTTGTAGAATTTATTTTTAAATTGTCAAATTTTAGGTATTTTTAAAATTGTTTACGCTTTGCAATATTTTTAATGACTGTTTTACACACACCAATTTTTCTCACAATAAATTGTACAAGTTGACCTTCAATTCATTTGAATGTTCGTGTAAAACAGAAATTGAGCCCAATTTATTGCCCGCAATAAATTGTAGAATTTAGAACTTGCTCTAATTTCTTGACCAATTTTGGGGATAGTTTGTAACGTTTTACATTTATTTCATTGTACCAACCTCATAATGAGATAGGCGAAGCACTAACCTATGATAACTCTTAGATTTTAGTCATTGAGAGTTGGCAGTGTTGAAATTGGTCAATAAATTATTAAGACTGTTTTATTACATATCAATTTATTGCACAATAAATTGTACAATAAATTATAGAATTTAGAATTTGCTCTAATTTCTTGGCCCATTTTAGGGATATTTAGTAACTTTTTACATTTATTTCATTGTACCAACCTAATAATGAGATAAGCGGTTTTGGGCCCTTGCACAATTAACATAAACGTAAAATTAACCACAACCTCAAATATGACGTATATGAAAATAATGCTCTTGTCTACATTGTCTACAACTAATTCAATTAACATTAGTATGAAGAATGGCCTTCAGTCATCATTAACCGTAAATATAAAGATGAAATTATTTTATCTTTACGTTTAAAATTACGTTTTGCTAGTCATACCAACCTTGCTGTCGTGAAATAAGGGTTAAGGGTTACCCTATATACAGTTGTAATTAACACTAATTAATATTAAATTACTACAATATTAGTTAACAATTCGATGTCCATAATTTCTTCTAATTCCAGTGGGTGATTTCCATTTACACGACTCTCAGCGACTCCTGTGTCGACTCGTGTCAATTAATGTTGACTCTCATCAAATGGGTAAATGGAACGCTCACTAGGCTAGCAGTTTCGTGTAAAACTTACTGAAAGTAGTTACTGCAAATAATTACATTTGTCACCTACCTTCACTCTCTTCAATCAGATTTCGCATTAACTCTCCACTATATATTCTGCTTTGCAACGTTCGTTTAGATTTTCATCTTCTTTTACACTCACAGTCACACACTCACACACACAGCGTGAACTCAGCTATCTAGCGGAGTCTATTTGAGGTGACTTGTGTCGTCGACTCACGGCGACACTCAAATGGAAAGCTTAAATTAAATCAAATGGAAAGCACTTTCGGAGACACGAGTCGACACGTGTCGACTTGTGTCGATAAATGGAAAGGACCCAGTATCGTTTCTGTTTTTTCACACAAAGTGTTTAATTTATTGAAATTGGCTAAACTGAATACTCTATGCGGGAGTTTTAAAATACACACGATTTGTACGCAGATTTGTTGTCGACAAAACATAAAAAAAATACAATTATGCTTATGGTTATGGTTGTGGTTAGCCCAATTGTGCAACAGAAAGAGAAACCGCTTACCTCATTATTAGGTTGGTACATATATCTATAAGGACTACATATAGGCATAGATAAATGAAGAGATATATGGAACTCTCTCATTGAATTAAATGAAACCGTGAAGCGCCATCTCTTGAATTGGTCTCAAACTAATTTTAACTAATATGGCGGATATTCAAAAAAATATTCAAAAATAAAATACAGTTTGCGGACTCTTAAGAGTTCCATTATGGACAAAACGTATGTATATAAGAATAGCATAATCATACTTGGTTACATAAAGTTTTTTATCCTTATCTAGCATAAACTAAATATGATTTTACTATTCTTGTCATATGATATATATACGTTTCGTCCATAAGGGAACACTTAAAAAAAGTCCACAAACTGTATTTGAAACCGTTCCTCAAGAAATAATGTCTAAAAAATAAATTTTAAAGACATGCTGTGATGAAAAAGGAGGATATTTGAGATATTGAAACCAGTAAATACCCAAGTCAATTGTTTTAGATGTAAGATTCCTTTATTCACAACCACATTTATACGCATTCACAATAACATTTATACACAAGACACAATCACATTTAAGTATAAATTATTTCCAACTAGCCATTTATATAAACTAAAAAAAAGTAAAGGCATAACTTTCTTTACATGAAGTTTCATTTATAACACACATCTGGTACCAGTTCTAGTTCTCCTTCTTTTAATGTAATATTAACTCAACTAATTTCTGTCTCAAATAAGAATATATAATACCCAATAAACAAATAAATCACAAAATAAATTAACACATGGAAACAAATTAAACACAAAACTCCAAAACTTAGGTTTGTTTTGGTTTTACTTAGAACCAATTCAATCGATACGCCCAGATAAATATTGACGTAAGAACATAACGCAAATTATAAATATTAAACATTTGGGCGCATGGACTGAACTAGTTCTTCCGGACTACCAATCTCTTTTTTTAACAGTACCAACTATACATAACTAACTAAGCTGGTTGCGCCATCTATAGAGTTGGTCTCATACTAAATATCACATTTCAGGTAGGCTCATAAGAGTGAACAGTTCCTGGACTATAGGGTATTCCCTCCCACTTTTAACTGTTTTGTGTGAAGCAAACACTTCTTTCTCGTTTGACCTTGTAACAGGAAACATAGCTTTACCGCGCAAGTCAGTAAATTAAACTGGGGACGTTCGTTCGATATCAAGGATTTGACGATTTTCAAGCATGCATATTAACGATCAATCACCAGCTCCCAAGAGAGAGGGAAATATACAGTGTTTGCTTCACTTATGCTTGAAAAGTACCCATATAGTCCTTATAGATACATACATATGTATATGGGTTGGTATTTAGATGTACCTACAGCCACGCTGGGTCTTCTTGGACAGTGATGAACTGGTGATGGAATATTATTCCAGAGAAGGATTTAATTGATTACAAGATTTTAAGACTGTTGATGGAATTTCATTTTTTTTTATTAATGTACCAGATAATTATGAAATTAAGATAGCAGGATCAAATTTCATGAATAAGATAATTTACTTGAAGAATAAGATCATTGACCATTAATGCCGAAGTGATGTGACTTAAATATAACTTCAAATTCGTTCGATTCTGTTCCGCATGTTAGAAAACATAACGACCATTGGAAATCGTTGGGTAAACAACAAAGCACCAAGTTTAACTTACTTGCCAGAGTTGTCAGTTGTATTAGACCTTACTAAATATAAAATTAATAGCTAAACCATCTGTTGATAATAAACATAAAAAGTTATAGTAAATAAATAGAGTAACACGTAAATAACCCTTTTCTTGTTAATAAATGTAAAAGAAATTACATACGTCTTTTGTCGATAATATAAACGAATTTCTGAAAATTGTACATTGCAATATATGCTTTTTATGTGATGTATTCCTAATGGTTATTGAAGTTTTATTAATAACAATTTATTGCATAGGTAATTTTTTAAATCAGTTTGTTAGATACTATATGAAAAATGTTGACTATTTTTAACCACACTTTTGAAAAGTAATGTATTAAGTATACTCAGAACCTACTTGATGAATATTGAATTGAGTCCATTGAACGGTACCACTTTCACCTTTCTGGACTCCTGATTATAGCGGCAACACGAGTAATGAGAGGACTCATGCACTGGCAAAGGAGGGCTCGAAAATATGTTTTCTTGGATCGGAGGAGGCTCTTCCGATTGCCAAGAGCCACTATAAAACCACGTTCAAAGACTGGACAACATTGAACATTATGCCATGTGGCACAACCAAGATTCGTGAAGCCGTAAGGATCTTTGAATTCTGGTGGGACCGTTTACTGGATATTATATTCTAATTCCTTATTGCCACGAATCAGGTTGAGGGTGCATGGACGAAAAGCAGAAGACCTCTCGCGTCACCCAGCTCCCGCTGAAGACTAGCAATGTCATGAACTCTGTCTTCTTTGAACTTTAATCCAGGTAGGATCAGGATGACATTGGAGGTAACTGTACAGAGATTCATTAGCAATGCCAGTATGTCAGTGTCCGTGGCCACGACTCCAACAATTTGTCCATCTTCGGCAAGGTCAAGAGCTGTTCTTACAATCACGGTATCAGCGTCGATTTCAGACAACAAAAAAACGTTATCTTGGAAATTAATAATATTATGACCGAGTTTGCGATGTCAACAGCACTATATTAAACTCACAACTGGTCAACACTTAAACCAAGCAAAAATATAATAAAATACATAGCACGTGGAACACAGTGAAAGCGGTCGTTTGTAATGAAAGAAATACGAAAATCTTTACAGCTCTATGTTCAAGGGATTCGATTTTTTTTGACAGCACTATATTTATTAGCTTAAAGTCCTCTTTTTCAGTCATATCGTCCTATTTTTCTGTAACAATGACGCCTAGTAGCTATCAAAGTCAGCGGAAACGCACACGATCGGGCAGCAAAAAATGGCTGTAAGTATGAAAAATAACGTTGACAGCTCTAGTCGGAACTGCAATTTTCATACAAAACTGTTTGGTTACTAATTTTAGACTATTCTGTACTCAAACTAATCTAATCCTAATCATACTAGAAAATAGCGCGTAAAGTCATAAAATTTTGAAAATTTCGATATTTTGAGTTTTGGCAGCACTATACAAAAAGCCTACCATGGAATTTTTCTGGAACCGACATTTTTGAAAAGAGCACAAAATCCTGAACAAAACCTGTAAATTTCACGACTACACGATTTTTTTTGAGGTCAAAACCTAAAATTCTTGTACTAATAGTGGAGTGGAAGTACATATTATATAATATCGATGATTTTTTAATTTATAATTTATATTGCCAAGATTGACAAAAATGTTGAGATTTTAAGCTTAATTGAAAAACGTTTTTGTCTCTCCGTCTATTAACCTGTTTTGTATACACAATTAGGTACTCGAGAGCTCTTTAAGATATCGACTTGAAATTTGGAACACTTATGTACTATAACGAGATCTGGAACTGGTGAGAAGGTGTTGCACCACGTGAAAAGGAGATGGATTTTATCTTAATGTGATTTCAGATTTTCAGAAAAATATTCATGTGGCGTGTCGTTTTATAGGTTTTTGAGGTAGAACAATTCATTTATGTGGGTCATAAGGCTCATATATGCATAACAGTCATATATTAATAATATTGAAGGTTATTAATATAACACTCAAGGTTATAATATAGCCTAAAGGTCATATTTTGCACAAAAGTCTTCAAAGGTAATAGGTCATGTGAGTCATACAAACCATTAAGATCATATAGGCCGTAAATGTGTCATAAAAGTCACATAGATCATAAACGTAATACAGGTCATATACCTGGTCATATATCATAAAGTTCATAAAGATCATAAAAGTCATAACTGTCATTTAGTCAATTGCAGTTTAATTAAATGTGGAAAAATTACATGTGGAAGTAGTGTTTCCTTAGGTCGCGTTTTCTTTTTGCTGAAGTAATACCAAAGACACAATTCATCACCTAGGTACAAAAAACTGAACCACTGAGGTAATAATGAAGGTTTAGCTTTAATAAAAAATATGGTAATATGGCACCACTCTATTAGGCTCTATCGTGATACCATTACACATTTACTTATATTAGTAATATTACATTTTAAAATAGTTATGACGAGTTATGGCTAACATTGGACTTTGTTCTAAATGTATGTGTATGTTAAAAACAACCAAGTTTGAATTAACTGACCTAAATCAAGGTACACGCTATAATTATCATTATTTAATCATACGTAATGTTTAATTTTTAAACGATGAGATGAGATACGTCTTGGGTGTATGCTGGCAAATATCGAGGAACCG
The DNA here is from genome assembly GCA_029963805.1 of Aromia moschata. Lineage (NCBI taxonomy): Eukaryota > Metazoa > Arthropoda > Insecta > Coleoptera > Cerambycidae > Aromia > Aromia moschata. Next base: position 238,400 of record JAPWTK010000603.1, read on the forward strand.
GTTGTACTCCTGCATCATCAAGCCTCCTCTGTCTTATATCGGATTCGCCTGGCCATGCTCTTTCCGGCCCGTATAGTTGACCAATACGTTGAAATTTATCCACAACATGAGATATTGTTACTGGATCGTTTACGCCATTCGATTTGATCCTCCTCTGCGTCGCAGAAGACGCTCTTAAAGTTTTTCGTTTCTGGAAATACAAAATAAGAACACATAAAAGCTATATCGTACTTTTATACAATATTGATATTCAAAAATAAGGAGCAGAAAAAAAGTCGAGGGTAATATTGAAATATTGAATAATTCTTAATTTACAAAATATGTAACGTTTGATTTCCGAGTCACTCGCAGACAAAGAATATGGGTGGTGTCAATATGACTATGGTTGAGTATCATTTATTTTTTTACCCACCATGTTTTTACTATAAAGATAAAAATGATTTTTATTGATTTTACGCTAAGATACGAAAATGGTGTAGCGAGACGACGAGAGACAAACGCCGAAACTAGCTAACGAGGAAGAAATTACAATTATTGAAGACACGTTTTAAAACAGTTGCGAAGATACTGAGGTCAGTGACGGATGGTGGGAATTTTAATATATAATAGATGGTTATAATAGCAAAAAAATTGAAATGAAATATGTGAAACATTTTGTTTTGCCTCCGAACTTTTATTCTTGTGTTTTTTGCAAAATTTTCACTTTGATTAAAGATACAGTTATTTTAAAATTTCAAGTACAAAATGCTGGGATGAAAGAAAAATTCAAATTACCATAACTTTTACAGATCTTGAAATTCCGAAAAAAATGACGTATAAAGAAACTATATTTACTTGGTGCTTATGAAAACAATTTTTAATAGATTGTGGCTTACAAACTAATTCGCAAATATTCGCCTAGGACACCTTGCCACAAGAAGGTACATATCATCCGATTCGGTCCATGCCTCGCAGTGTTAGAGAGTGCTGAACTGTGAGTGTTACAGTGTGAATAATCGTGTAAACTAACGTTTTTCTTGCAAGCAAGAAAAATTGCAGCAATTTTTATTGTAGACACGCGTATTGTATAATAAGTTAGTTATTGTAAATATAAGTTTGTTCGCGCAATTTCTTGCAGATAAAGTTTTCAAGTCCGGAGTTTTAACTTTTTTGAAGTGATATTTGACATTTTTTACATGTTGCCAACTGTTTGACCTAACCTCAACGTCTATCGTGCGGTGGCGTCGTTTGTATTGTGTTTTGTGATATTTATTTATTATTTCTGTAGTTTGTGGTTTTCTGAATTTTCCCTCAATACGATTACAAAACGGCAAAATGTCATTAAGAAATAATCAGTCACAGCCACAGCAACACAATTTATAATTAATACCGAAAACAACGACATTGAAACTGTGGAATTCAATAAAAAAACAGAACTAACCGCTTAGTTCGCGCCAAGGTCGCAGGGGTTTTCAGGCCAGGAATAGGATCATAGGGTGACTTGCATACAGGCCGGAGTGTAGCTCACTTGGTGTTGTCGCATACAGTGTTTGTGTTAATTCGTTATTGCTTCTACACCGAAGGTTCCAGTACCCACTCCAGGATTAATTTGTTAGTTATTACTAAAGCCGGCAGATCCGGGCGGCGGGCCATTAAACTTACCCTGTTATTTACGTTGAGTGTGAAAACTTTGTGGGCCGCCGCGCTGTTTAGCCGGCTTTAGTTATTACAGTGAACTTTGAATTAGAGTTTAAGGCGTTGTGCTTATTTCGACTCTGTATTTTAACAACCGGTTCTGACCCTAGTATGTACCGATGATAGATAATAATGACTATCCATCACTAACTTATATGATACTAAATTAACTTATAATGAACAATGAGTATCAGTCGGAAGTCGACAAAATTGAGAAAGGAGAGTGAACCTTCTATAAATAATATGTAGAATATAACTTTGTTGTATTACCTCCACGGCCCCTCTCCATTTATCTGCCGCATGACGAGCAAGTTCCATTCGTTTTTGTTTTTTTATTTGATGTTTCTTATATGCCATTTCAATGACAATGAGACCTATCCCTCCAACTATTCCAGCTCCTACCAAAATAAATACGTGGGCCATGTTCTTTAGTCCTAATGTGTTGGGAGTTTTTTCAAATTGTTCACACTGTTGAATATTTCCTTGAAGTATCCACTTATTGTCCAGACTCTCCATGAATCCACCTAAAAATAATTTTCGACGTATGTAGGTGATAAATGAGTTAGAAGGTATGAATACAGAAAGAATAAATTGACTTGTGTCCATTTCTACTTGATATCCTGTGGCTGGTGGTGGAATTGGAAATTCTCGGGGTTTCGTAAGAAAGCATGGACCCACATCATATTTTAGGGGGTGATTACTTAATTATTAATGGTCATTGTAGCAAAAAAACTCTGTTTTTTTTTGTAAAAACAGTAACAGTAACAGTGACCACAATAGAAATACACAAACCAGTTTTAATATCGCGGCTTGCCTCTGCATGTTATATCTTTCAGCTGCACTGACGCAGTGTACAACGTGACGTTAAGCTGATACAGTATGCAGTCGTTATAAATTTCAGATGTCGGACGTTTCTGTTGTGTAGTACAACGCGTGTGCATTGTATTCTGCGTCAAATTCGGAAAAAGTGTCACAGAAACGCATCAAATGTTACAAACTGCTTTTGGTGATGACGGATGAGGCTGTGGCCATGCCCCCAGTGCTTCATGTGGCACAAACGTTTCAAAAAAAGGTAGAATGTCAGTTCATGACGAAGGCCGTTGAGGACGTCCTAGCACAAGCAGTGTGTACCATTCGATTCGTTTCTGCGGCATTTTCTCCAAGTTTGAGGAAATATTTAATGCACACGCGTTGTTCCACCAACACAAAAACAGTTGTCATATCGAATTTCGCCGAAACTACATGTAATATTAAAAATTGCAACTGCATACTAACAGCTTGGCAAAAAAAGTGGCACATAGTGCCTGTTACTTTTTAATAACCTTGTATATATGAAAAAATGTCCTGAATAAAAGTTTTTCCTCAGTTTACTTGCCATGTTTCTGTTAACATAAAATAATTTTGTCTTTTCGCGTTTGGATGTTATGGAGACCAACTTTATTTTTTTAAATGACATCCTGTAGGTTTTCTCTCATCATCTGAAAGAGCAGCTTTTTTCTCTTTACTGTACACTAAAAATTTTATATGGTTAAGATTAAGGTTTGAGATTAAAATTTGATATGGTTAAGGTTGAGATTAAGAAAATTTCGCAAAAAAACACGTTTAAAGTTAATTTTTGTAAAATAATGCTTATTTACTTTTTTCTACTCTACTTTTTTACAATTGTTACTTAATTATTTATTTAAAAAAAAGAAACAACAAAATCCAAATGAGGTGTTGAAAGTGACCTCCATTTTCCGCTAATATCCAATTCGGAATTTCCCGAAATTCTTCAATAACATTTACAAGAAAGTCCTCAGGAATGACTCGGATTTCATTTGAATTATTCTCTTTTAGTCTTCAATGTTATCTTGTCGATTGAAATAAATTTTACATTTTAAATATCCCCACAGAAAAAAATCTAAGCGATTTAGATCCGGGGAGATCCGCTGGCCATTCAATTGTACCTTTTCTGCCTATCCAGCGTCCTGGAAATTGTACATTTAAATACTCCATATTTGCCACAAAATGTGGTGGTGCCCAATCCTATTGGAACCATAGTTGTTCTTTAATAACATTATTTTCACCCGGAAACAACAATCTGCAAGATGGAATAATGCTATTTCTTAGCAGATCTAAATATTTTTCAGAATTTAAATTTCCATCTATGAAGAAAGGTCCAACAATACGTCATCCAACAATGCCTGCCCAAACATGAACTTTTTGGGAATTTCTGGTATACGCTTCTTGGAACCAATGAGAGTTCTGACTTGACCAGTAACGACTATTATGTCGATTAACAATACAATTTAAATTGAATGTAGCTTCATTAAAAAAAATGGATATTTCTTGCGAAGTTATTATTGTTGTCCTATCGAAGTCATCCTCTTTTAACTCGTGAACAATTATACAAAGTTTCAGAATAAATATTCTGTAAACTTTGGTTATAGTTTATATGGACGTACCTTTTCTCACTTAAATACATTTTTAAATGACTGGTGAGAATGATCAAAAGTAGTTGCTAAGACCTTGGAAGATTGAACAAGAATCCAACAAGAAAGACCAAGATATCCAACGCTTTATCTCCTCCTGTTGCAGTTCTAGTTCTACCTGATTTAGCGAAATCCTTAACGCTGCTAGTTACTTGAAATTTATTTACCAGTTGGCTTACTATTGACTGATTTATTGGGGACCTGTTTGGGTACAATTCATTAAACAGTAAAAAAAAAAAAAGAAAAAAAAG